>CM076574.1:1113707286-1114307286 GCA_034641835.2 Pinus albicaulis
CACTATGAAAAATTGGTCATGTTTCTCCCTAACTCAAACCTAGAGGGTAGTGAAGTTGGTGGCTTCTATTAGCTCCCTGTAATAAGCAAGATTGGAAAAGTCCGATCTTAGGGAGAAACATCGTTTCAACCAACTTTGGGATTCTAGGATCTAGCTCTCCTGAATCCGGAGAGGGATCTTTCCAATAAGTGCAAAGATGGATTTGTCTTTGAAGTTTTGGGTAATGATATTAGGCTAGTTATGAAGGCCAAGGGTTTTGTTTTTTTTGGATGGTTAAGCATGATTACTATTTGAGGTGGAAAGTTCTAAATGCAAAGAGTTTAAAAGGTGAGAAGTTGAAAGCAAATAGAACAAGCTTTCGCCATGAAGATAGATAATTGCAGGTTTTAGTCCATTGGACTATGGAGTCATAATAGGGTTTAATTGGAATAGAAAAAGGCAAGAGTGGTCCATGGGGCAAGTCATCTATGTATAAGGATTTCTTTGAAGATTGATTTATGGAATGAAATGATACAACAAGAATGAAAATTAAACAGATGCAGAATAAAGAGCAGCCCAAGATCTGGTAAGTACTTTTAAACTAGCCAGCTTTTGACAAACACTTGAGAAGAACATAAAAGAAAACTAGGATATGGTAAGTACTTTTAAACTAGCCAGCCTTTGATACACTTTCAATAGAAAACATTTTAAAACAAAGGAAAACTTGAAGGCAACTGTTGGAGTAGAAACTAGCAGGCCGGGCTCACCACAAATCCTCTCCTAGCTCTGCTTTACTTGGTTACTTTCAAGACCAACACAAAGATAACACAGAATGACCTAAGATTTGGTAAGTCCTTTGAAACTAGCCAGCTTTTAACACATTCCAAGAGAAACATTCAGACAGTCTTTGGGGATAATACTAGGAACAGGGCACACCATATCTTCCATAGTTCATCTCTACTTAACTAATACTGAACATAACATTCTAGAATAATATTCAGCTAAGGCAATAAGACAAGGGAACACCAACATTCCTATGCTTAAACTAAATTAAATCATTCCCAAATAACACAGTTTGGAAGAAAACATATAAATAAATATTTTCAGTCAGAGAAGGTTATTGATATACAGTAGGTCCTAACTTTATGCATTGCTATTCTTTATAAGAGAAAATGAAACATAGTGAAAATAGAAACAAAATAACAAGTTACAAGTAGAAAAACATCACCGTCAACATAGACCAGGATCCCATAAATCAACTTGTATTGATGCTCCAAACTAGTTACTGCTTTAAGTCCAACGCTTGAGTTTAGCAATCATCTACTCATCTCAGCCTAACTTATCTATCACAAGCAGAGCTTCAAGGGCCAATGAACACTATTTACAATCAGAAGTTTAAGTTTAGATGTATTTCAAAGTTCTGCAACCAACAATTTCTTATCTTCTACGGAGGTATTTATAGAAGAATGAGGAGGGGAGATCTGATAAAAGATCTCTCCGAACAATTAATACAGGTTAAATGACTTCTCGGCCTTTGAGGGGCTTGATGGAGAAGTTTACAAAAATTATCCTCTGTATTAACTGTTTTACATTTATGAATTAAGCTCGGTGGGAGCTTTTATTGACTTTAAGGCTTTGTGTCATGTTTGGAGTAACTCTACAGATATTTTTAGCATTTAAGTTCCTTGCAGAAGTAACTCTCTAGCCACGCTGAGGCAAATATATTCATTTGATCAATAACTTCAGCCTCTTTTTTGAATGCTTTGAGGCACAGGTGGAACTTATGATAGTTGAGGAATCAATCCGCCTCAATTGAGGTGGTGGAGGCCTGTCTGTCTGTTAAATACTTATGATTTTCCTTTATTTGTTTTTTAATCCTGGGAATTAGGCTGTTGATAATCATTCTTAGCTGTAATTCCCAAATTTTTCTTCAATCTTATGTTTCTGCTGCGCTCTGTCCTTCAATGCTAATACTCTTTTAATTGTGATTTAAAAACCACAGTGTCTTGTCGATGTGCAGGGCCATGCTGGGCTTGTATGGCATCACTGCCTCATGAAGCAATGACGAGACATGGAACAGAGCCCGTGAATGGTTCCTTTTGATAAATCAAAGGCATGGGAATCATCATTCCTGGCCTTCGGCTTTCCCTTTAATATAATGAAAAAAACCATTAATCCCTGCAAAATACACACAAAAATTATAAAATCCTGCATTTTTTGGAAAAACTGCTTTAGAAGGCATGGGAAGAGCGTAGCCGTTGGATGGCAGCATCCAACGGTGGAGATCTGTGTAGAAGAGGTTAGAAAAGGAGAGAAGGGGAAAGAATAAGTCAGATCCGTCGATCTGTAAAGATCGACGATCAGGTTTTAATCGGGAGGAGATAAAGCGAAGGGGTCACCTTACAAAGAAATGGTGAAAAAGCTCTAAGAAATAAGGTTAAAAACCTTTATCGGAGGAAGAAATGGATTAAAGATAAAATGGGTTTCGGGATAAATATGAGTCGTCGGATGCGACTAGACCCACAGAAATCGATGACGGATATTGAATCGGGAGATCGACAATCGGGGCGAACAAACAAATGCACCCAATGGAGAACTCCGATGCGATGGAGCGCTGGCTGTTGATCTAAGGATTAGATCAACAGTGGAGAATGAATCGGAGGGTTAGTTGATCGGAAGGACAAACAAATGTACGTGATGGAAACTTTGTGATGTGATTTAGCGCTTGGGACTTTTAACCTTGGTTCCGGACATAAGTCATATGACTAAAGCGGGGGAGGGCATAATTTATACAACGAAGGGCCAATCGCAATCGGAACTTCGGGCCCGGTCTTTCAATCTACCCATTGAATGTTTTCCAATGCGATAATGACTTCGCCTTTGCGCTTGGTTTTACAAAGAAAACAAAGGACCGAGATCAATGGGACTTAATTGCATTGGAAGTTTGGATGTGGCCTTTTCAATCAACCCATTTGTATTTCTTCGATGCGATTGTGCGATTGGGTCTTTTAATCTAACCATTTATATTAACACGTGACTTTGGCTTATTAGATAAAAACTTTGGATAAATGGGTTTTTGTATTTACAAAGGAAAAAACAGATCGGGAATGGATTTTTTGATGTTTCAAGCACGAAAGGTGGGCCCATGATTTATATGAAAAAATAATATGATCAGGGGTCTTAAATACAAAGGCTAATCGCATCGGAACTTTCGAAACATGGCAAAGGAATTGCGCACTTGAATATTTCTGATGCGATAAGCACCGAACAGGGTTAGCGCTTGGTTCTAGCCTCAAAACGTATGGTGGGGAAGTGGTTAGGACTCAGCCCAAGGGGGCTTAAGTCCATAGTGATAAAAAACTTGTTTTTATGAATTTTTTCATATTTTTCAATGGATTTGGGGGTTTCGGTAAGGCTAAACAGTGAGTTTTTAACTTTGTAAAAATGATTTTCATGAAGGGAAGAAGAAGAATCATGAAAAAAAAGGATATTTATGGAAAAAAAGGGGAGCAAATGAAGGTTAGTTTTGAGTGAGAGAAGGGGGGAAATGATGGTTTCTCAACAATCTTTTCTCATGAAATTAGCAGAATTCTTGAGTATAAAATGGCAACAACAATGAAGATTTTGGACAGAGGCATGAGGCCTTCCAGAGTCTTCAAGAGCCAAAAATTTTTAGCAATAAAATTTGTTCCTTGAAGGCTCAAAAATTCTTAGCCACCTTTTTCTATAACAAATTTTATAGGTGGCTAACAGTGGCTCCACTTGGGGATGGTGCCTTCTTGAAGGCATCAAGAACTTCAGACTTGCATTCTCTAGGAGGCTGATCCGTGCCTTATCCATTGGGCTGCCCTTCCTTTGCTGGGATGATCGTGCTTTGAAACATATTAGCATCCATGAAAACAATGGATATTTCATCTACAAGCTTTCTACCTACCCAATCCTATAGATCTAACATTTTTTCTTCATTAGAGTGCACTTGGATTGGAAAATTTTTTTCACAACATTTTATTCTTTTAAAAGCAGGAAATATAATCTATTTCTACTCCTTATTTCTCCATGGACTTAGATTAAACAGTTGATCCCATATGATTCTCTTCCTAATCTATTATCTGTTGGGATTAAACTGTCCAACAGACTTTATTCTCTAAATTCTACAATAGAAATTGAAAAGCACTCAAGTCAGGATTGAACAGTCTAACTTGATGCTGGTCTATGGCATAAAAGACAAGCTGCACATAGACATTATTTTTCACAAAACAAAAATGGAAGGCTTAAGATCTGAAAATTCAAAGCACTTCCCTCCTCTTTTTACAGCTCTGTTTAGACTCTTGTTTTTGAGTTGTTCCTTTGCTTACCAGCTTAGATTTTAAGATGATTAGAACCAGATTTTTACATCTTTTGACTCAGAATATAAAACAGATTTGAGTCATCTTCTCTTTGGAAACTTAGGTTCAGATTTTGAACATGTTTGAACCTTTAATTTCTATCCTAATCTATCTACTGATAAGCCAAGATTAAACAGATTGGCAAATCGAATTCACTATCCTATTAGCAGAAAATTTAAAACTAATTCGTCAAGATTAGGCTGTTTGACTAACTAGAAGTGTGTTCTTCAGGAGTGGCATTTAAGCTTGCACACTTTCAGAATTTATTTCTTTTTTTTGGTATGGGGCTGTACCTTTCTTGCTTTCACAATCTGCCCTCTTTTCTTTCTTTCTTTGTTTTTGTATTTTTGTTCCTTTGTATTCTTCAAAGTAGAAAACAACAACTAACTAAATGCTCAAAGGCTGAGCCTTATCGACATTCCTATCTAACATATCCTAAACATGGAGTATTTACATATTCATATGATACAAAAGTGCCAATGCAGCCAGCTGAGTAACGTCAAGAAGAAGAAGAAACTCTGGCTGCTTGTCAGAGGTATCAATAGAACATATTGAAGACTAACCTTCATTATCAAGGCTATCATAGAAGGTGACAGTTTTTCCTGTCTTTGGCTCTTGTAAAGGATCCATGCTTGATAATTTGAGCCAGTCGGGACCTCTACACACTCTTCCAAAGGATCAAGAAAGAAAATATGGAGTTTCTCTTCTTTATGGTCCTCCACAATTGGTAGATTATCTACTTCCAAGACATCAGATTTGAGGACTATCTCTTCAGTATGTAGCTTGGAAGTATCGTCATCTTTAACCTGCACAATAACAAACAGTGAAATATTTTTTTTCTCTAAACATATGCTTGCTTCTATTATACATTCAGGTTCTTTGGATGATAGTTTGACATTAATAAAGGGAGAAGTCTCTTCTTGGGAAGATGGTATATCCACAGCAGGATAGTCTTGTATTTGTTTTTCTCCCTCATCTTCTTCGTTATCTGAACTAGAGGATTCATCATATTTGGCAGTGTCGTCCTCTTGTAACCCTAGTATACTCGGATTTAGTGAACTGAACTCTGTGAAGAGGTTATTATATTCTTGAGTAGGGGAGTATTTAAAGGTTTCCTCTTTTTCAAGAGAAAGCTCATTTTTCTCAAAAATTTCTTTATTGCTCAGCTCTTCACCCTTCGAGTTGCAAGACTGTTGATTCCCAATTATGTGAAAGCTTTTTGTGATGGATTTAAATGGGTGATTTCTACTTTCAAGTTGACGATGGTGAAACTCATAACACCAATCGAACGCAGGTTGCCCTACGTGATTAATTTCTTCTTGAAACTGATCATCATCATCAGACTGATCAAAATTCGGAAAATCATCTGAATAAACAATTTCTTCAGTCGAACATATTGGGTCATCAGTTTGCTATTTTTTCAGTTGATCTACAAGTTTCTTCTTTGTATCAATACAACAAGATGGAGTAGATAAATGAGAGGAAGCGTTTGGTTCAAATGAAGGTTTGGAGGTTGGTATTCTGTTCAATACTAAATCAATCTCTCCCTCTGTTAGAAGAGAAGGGGTTTTCTTTTTGCTTACAACAGAGGTATCCACATCCTCCTTATCTTGTATTTGCTGATTTTGAGGCTTGATGTCATCTTGAGCCTCTTCCAGGGGAACTTCACTTGTGCTCGCAGAGATACTTCGAGGTATTTCTTTTATTGCCTGATCTTCTTGTGTTTCATAAAATTCCTCATGATTGTTATGATACCTAGTTTGTACATTGGGTTCATGAGTTATCTTCTTCTCATAATCAGGATGCCATTCTTGTTGTATAATCGGAACTGAGTTATGACACAAAGGAAAGGATTGTATATGTGTTGGTTTCTCCTCAATTTCAGGTTCCGTGTTTTCGAAATGGCTATTTTTTTTTTCGAAGCACAACTCAGTATTATTATTTGCATTTTTGTCATGAAATTCTCTTATAAGCATAGTACAAGATATAGGTAGGCAATCAAGCATTTCTTAACAACCTTCTTCATTGCTTTCTTTGCAAGTTTTCTCATCATTTTCTATAATGTGTTGATCATAATACATGTCTTGGGCATTGTCTAGCTCTTGTAGGGGTTGAATTTGTTCTTGATTTAGAAAAAGAAAGGGTTGTTCCTGATCATAAATATTCTTATAATCTTTCAAAAAGAGATTAAACTCATGAATGGCTGTTAAAATATCTTCAGGATGCATTTCTTCCAGAGATTCATCATTATCTATAACGTGTTGGGTGATGTTTTGTGATGGATCATAATATATTGCACCCCATGATAATGATGTAGTGTTTATAGTTCTCATAAAACACATATTCAAGGTCTTTTAAATAAAACAAACTACTAGATCTCAAGCCTTCATACCAATCCCTAGCTTTTTCTTCTAATGTTAGCATGAACATTTTCATTAGGCAATCTTCATGCCATTCAACCTTTAACCTCCATACATGTATGTGAAATTTGATAAGATGTAACAATGGGTTATCAAAATTTTCACCTTGGAAAATAGGCAGGTTGTCATCCCAATTCACCTGGGGCATCTTATGTGGAAACCCAGGGATATGATCTCTACTCATTGGGGCATATCTTCGTTGTATCCTTGGAATCATGTTTGTAAATTAAGAAAGAGGTCACTGTGTCTGGTCAATCAGTTCAGGGTCTTCTACCAGTGGAGTCATTTGGTCTTCTGGGAGTTTCGGAGTATGGAGTCGCCAGGTGGAAAAAAAAAAAAATTTAGCTTGTAAGGAGGTAAAATGTTTTATGGTTCCACCACCATATGTTTCTTGTAGAGCTGCAAGGTTTTCAGGAACTGAATTAGCTCTTCAAGGGTGATCTGAAAATAGTTGATAATTTAATCTTAGGATACTTCCTAAGGATACTTTCTCGGTTATCAACTACTTTAGGTGGATTAGGGTCAGGATGGGCTCTAGTGTGAATCTTTCTAGGAGCCACTATGCTGTTTTTTTCAGACCCAAATAAAACAGGAAAAGTGCAACCAGATATGACAATCTTTAAGAGGTTAATTAGTCTGTTTTACAATTTAATCCTACAGTCTGCTGATTGAGTTTGAAAGATATTGTAATGATAAGGGTTCTTCCTAGTGGAGTCTTAAGGTCTGTTCAGGACTGTGGAGTTTCCAAGTGGAATTTTTTAGCCCCTAAGGAGGTAAAAGGTTTTATGGTCCACCACCATGTTTATTGAATTCCAATCTGAAATATTTTTAGGTTTTTCTGAGTTATTTTTTAGTTGTATGGTTTTTAAGAATATCCTAACTATGTTTCAAAACTTAGCTACGGTTTATGAGACAAAGACAGTCTACTCTTATGGCTAAGCCAACTGATTTTTCAAGGTTTAGATAAAGTCTTAAGAGAATCTTAGGGTTTACCTAGTTTTTCACTGATTCAAACAAGTTTTACCATGATTACCATTGTTTGGTAGTGCTTGAAAAGGATGCTTTTTTACTCACAAGTTTTATGAAAATGAAAAATATTCTAGGTTCATTCCCCATCGGAGTCGCCAGAAATGTTAGTTGCTGGTGGCTCAGCTGGCAAACAGAACAATTGTCATAAAACCAGGGGTTATCTAGAGTTTTAAGGTGTTTTTGAAATTTTATTAACTCAGAAAATATTCCTTAGTGGAGTTACCAGAAATGTTAGCTCCCTGTAATCAATAATATTGGAAAAGTTCGATCTCAGGGAGAAACATCGTTTCAACCAACTTTGGGATTCTAGGATCTAGTCCTCCTGAATCCGGAGAGGGACCTCTCCAATAAGTGCAAAGATGGATTTGTCTTTGAAGTTTTGGGTAATTATATTAGGCTAGTTATGAAGGCCAAGGGTTTTGTTTGTTTTTGGATGGTTAAGCATGATTATTCGTTTGAGGTGGAAAGTTCTAAATGCAAAGAGTTTCAAAGGTGAGAAGTTGCAAGCAAATAGAACAAGCTTTGGCCAGGAAGATAGATAATTGTAGGTTTTAGTCCATTGGACTATGGAGTCATAATAGGGTTTAATTGGAACAACAAAAGGCAAGAGTGGTCCATGGGGCAAGTCATCTATGTCTAAGGATCTCTTTGAAGATTGATTTATGGAATGAAATGATACAACAAGAATGAAAATTAAACAGATGCAGAACAAAGAGTAGCCCAAGATCTGGTAAGTACTTTTAAACTAGCTAGGTTTTGACAAACACCTGAGAAGAACATAAAAGAAAACTAGGATCTAGTAAGTACTTTTAAACTAGCCAACCTTTGATACACTTTCAATAGAAAAAATTTTAAAACAAAGGGAAACTTGAAGGCAACTGTTGGAGTAGAAACTAGCGGGCCGGGCTCACCACAAATCCTCTCCTAGCTCTGCTTTACTTGGTAACTTTCAAGACCAACACAAAGATAACATAGAATGACCTAAGATCTGGTAAGTACTTTGAAACTAGCCAGCTTTTAACACGTTCCAAGAGAAACATTCAGACAGTATTTGGGGATAATACTAGGACCAGGGCACACCATATCTTCCATAGTTCATCTCTACTTAACTAATACTGAACATAAAATTCAAGAATAATATTCAGCTAAGGCAATAAGACGAGGGAACGTCAGCATTCCTATGTTTAAACTGAATTAAATCATTCCCAAATAACACAGTTTGGAAGAAAACATATAAATAAAGATTTTCAGTCCAGAAGGTTACTGATATACAGTAGGTCCTAACTCTATGCATTGCTGTTCTTTATAAGAGAAAATGAAACATAGTGAAAACAGAAACAAAATAACAAGTTACAAGTAGAAAAACATCACCGTCAACATAGACCAGGATCCCATAAATCAGCTTGTATTGATGCTCCAAACCAGTTACTGCTTTAAGTCCAACGCTTGAGTTTAGCAATCATCTACTCATCTCAGCCTAACTTATCTATCACAAGCAAAGCTTCAAGGGCCAGTGAACACTATTTACAATTAGAATTTTAAGCTCAGATGTATTTCAAAGTTCTGCAACCAACAGTTTCTTATCTTCTACGGAGGTATTTATAGAAGAATGAGGAGGGGAGATCTGCTAAAAGATCTCTCCGAACAATTAATACAGGTTAAATGACTTCTCGGCCTTTGAGGGGCTTGATGGAGAAGTTTACAAACATTCTGGTCTGTATTAACTATTTTACATTTATGAATTAAGCTCGGTGGGAGCTTTTATTGACTTTAAGGCTCTGTTTCATGTTTGGAGTAACTCTGCAGATATTTTTAGCATTTAAGTTCCTTGTAGAAGTAACTCTCTAGCCGCGCTGAGGCGAATATCTTCATTTGATCAATAACTTCGGCCTATGTTTTGAATGCTTTGAGGCACAAGTGGCACTTATGGTAGCTGAGGAATCAATTCGCCTCAATTGAGGCAGTGGAGGCCTGTTTGTCTGTTAAATACTTATGACGTTCCTTTAATTGTGTTTTAATCCTGGGAATTAGGCTGTTGATAATCATTCTTAGTCATAATTCCCAAATTTGTCTTCAATCTTCTGTTTCTGCTGTGCTCTATCCTTCAATGCTGATACTCTTTTAATTGTGATTTAAAAACCACAGTGTCTTGTCGATGTGCAGGGCCACGTTGGGCTCGTATGGCATCACTGCCTCATGAAGCAATGACGAGACATGGAACAGAGCCCGTGAATGGTTCCTTTTGATAAATCAAAGGCGTGGGAATCGTCATTCCCAACCTTCGGATTTCCCTTTAATATAATGGAAAAAACCATTAATCCCTGCAAAATACAAACAAAAAGTATAAAATCCTGCGTTTTTTGGAAAACTGCTTCAGAAGGCATGGGAGGAGCGTAGTCGTTGGGTGGCAGCATCCAACGGTGGAGATCTGCGTAGAAGAGGTTAGAAAAGGAGAGTAGGGGAAAGAATAAGTCAGATCCGTCGATCTGAAGAGATCGATGATCAGGTTTTAATCAGGAGGAGATAAAGCGAAGGGGTCACCTTACAAAGAAATGGCGAAAAAACTCTAAGAAACAAGGTTAAAAACCTTTATCGGAGGAAGAAATGGATTAAATATCAAATGGGTTTCGGGATAAATATGAGCCATCGGATGCGACTAGACCCACAGAAATCGATGGAAGATATTGAATCGGGAGAACGGCGATCGGGTCGAACAAACAAATGCGCTCGATGGAGAACTCCGATGCGATGGAGCGCTGGCCGTTGATCTATGGATTAGATCAATGGTGGAGAATGAATCGAAGGGTTAATCGATCGGAGGGACAAACAAATGTATGCGATGGAAACTTTGCAATGCGATTCAGTGCTTGGGACTTTTAACCTTGGTCCCGGGCATAAGTCATATGAGTAAAGCGTGGGAGGGCGGAATTTATACAACGAAGGGCCAATTGCAATCGGAACTTCGGGCCCAGTCTTTCAATCTACCCATTGAATTTTTTCTGATGCGATAAGTACTTCGGCCTTTGCGCTTGGTTTTACAAAGAAAACAAAGGACTGGGATCTATGGGACTTAATCGCATCGGAAGTTTTGATGCGGCCTTTTCAATCAACCCATTTGTATTTCTCCGATGCGATTGCGCGATCGGGTCTTTTAATCTAACCATTTATATTAACACGTGACTTTGGCTAATTAGATAAAAAATTTGGATAAATGGGTTTTTGTATTTACAAAGGAAAAAGTGGATCGAGAATGGATTTTTCAAATTTTCAAGCGCAGAAGGCGGGCCCACAGTTTATATGAAAAAATAATATGATCGGGGGTCTTAAATACAAAGGCTAATCGCATCGGAACTTTCGGAACATGTCAAAGGACTTGCGCACTTGAATCTTTCCGATGCGATAAGCGCCGAATAGGGTTAGCACTTGGTTCCAGCCTCAAAACGTATGGTGGGGAAGTGGTTAGGACTCAGCCCAAGGGGGCTTAAGTCAATAGTAATAAAAAACTTGTTTTTATGAATTTTTTCAGAGTTTTCAATGGATTTGGGGGTTTCGGTAAGGCTAAACAGTGAGTTTTGTAACTTTGTAAAAATGATTTTCATGAAGGGAAGAAGAGGAATCATGAAAACAAAGGAGATTTATGAAAAAAAAAGGGAGCAAATAAAGGTTATTTTTGAGTGAGAGAAGGGGGGAAATGATGGTTTCTCAGCAGTCTTTTCTCATGAAATTAGCAGAATTCTTGAGTATAAAATGGAAACAGCAATGAAAATTTTGGACAGAGGCATGAGGCCTTCTAGAGTCTTCAAGAGCCAACAATTTTTAGCAATAAAATTTGTTCCTTGAAGGCTCAAAAATTCTTAGCCACCTTTTGCTATAACAAATTTTATAGGTGGCTAACAGTTTCAACATTTCCACTGCTCTCCAAACTCCCCAATTCTCACGCTTTGATCACTTATTCCAAATTTCCTAATAACATCATGTTCTAATCCATCCACTCATCTAGTGAATGACATTGGTACATACACTAGTATATTATTTCCATTATTTTTGTCTAGTTTTTTTCTACAAAAAAGACACTTTAATTAAAATATAAACTAAGAAAATACATATATCCAACATGACATGTCTATTCTGATTGGAATACAGGGAAAAATATCATTTAAATATCATCTCCATATGTCTTATGTCTTTAAAATAACACAAACTAAAACAGAAGGGAAACAGAGAGATTTTAGTTTAATAAAAAAGAGTTTCATTGCAAAACATCAAGGTTCCCTCGATTTCCATCTATCAAATTATTTTTGGTTCTAGGTGGTGCATTGATGAGCACATGAAAGATCTCATAAGAGTCTCAAGAGCTCAAATGTCAATACTCATGTAGAAGAGGTTCAACTGTAGAGAAAGTGCTCAAATGTCGATATGACAGGATTATGTAGGAATGCCTTGAACAAAGTATTCAAACAGGATTTTTCCAGGACCATCACTACAACCAAATTTGGAAAGAGCATCAGCCTCACCATTCTAGGACCTGTAGATGTGAGAAATGGTCAGTGAACTAAAGACTTAGATCAGGTCACAAAATCTTTGTTTCCAATTAGAGAGTGAAGGGGTGTCCAATTTGCAGATTCCATTGGCACATTCAATAATAGATTTAGAGTCTCAAAAAATAACGAAATCTCTAATTTTGAGCCAAATAGCACAATGCAATACTCCCCAAAGAGCTAGGAGTTTCGCTCGACTATTAGTTCCTGAACCATAAAACTGGTGAAATATGAAGTAAAATTCAATACCAAGTGTATAGCCATTCAACAACCACAAATATTAAAGGAAGAAGCTCCATCAAAGAATCCCACAGGAAATGTGGACTGATGCAGCCAAAAGGCCACTCACACCCACATACACATAAACTTAAACTGTATGTCCGTTCCCAAGATTTAATACTCGTAACTGAGTATATATTCCGAATTTGACATATTCAGATAGGTTCACATAACTTAAAGAACCTTCATTACGTGGAAGCTCCTTTTAGTCCAACCTTATTTCCTTTCGAAATATTATAGCTCAAGCAACATTTCATTTCGCTATGCTTAACCCTTTCCTTGAAGCTTTATCGCGCATCGCAAAAATCCATCGCACTTTCCAGAACTTATTACAAGTTGCAAAACTTACCACTTCGCATTTTGCCCAACTTATCACTTCACATGTCGCAGGGTGTAACCTCTATAGTTAACTAATTATGCCATATCACATGTGATATGCGATATGTATGTGAACCTCGCTGACACATGTCTCCTCTTCACCGCATCGCAACTTCATCGCTTCAACACTGTGGCACTTCGCAACTTCACTGATTTAACACTGTCACACTTCAAAACTTCGCTGATTTATTGTTTCGCTACTAATTTCTCCCCATATCTCATGCGCTATGAGATATGCGCTTGGAAATTTGCTGCCCAACACGTGTCCACTTCGCACTTTCACAAATTTAACTTGCGAAGTAATCTGGACCGTCGATCTGCGCTTGGATCTTTGCGATTTAATCCTCGTCGTCTCTTCTCTTCCTTTAGTAATATTTTAAAGGCTTAGCTGCCTTACTCTTTTATTATGTTTCTTTGACCGGCACCGCTCTGCATCTCCATTTCCTTCATGCTATCCTTCTTGATCTTGTTCGGTATTTAATTGCATTAATCTCTCCTGAGATTTATTTATTTATTCAAGATTGGAATTTTCATGCTCATTGCACACCTTGCACGTTGTCTCAATCCCGAATACAGAACACCCTTCTGTATTTCTTCTCCGAATCCAAAATTTGGATTCTTTTTTTTTTATTGACCTGCATACACATTTACTCCCTCCAGACTAGAATCACACATGATTCTGTTAGGGTCTCGTGATTTGTCCGATTAGTGAGCCAAATGACGATGTAAAATCAAACCAAGCTTTGGAGCCCAAGGACCTAGCCTTCCTGGACTCAGAGAGGGCTCTCTCTATAAGTGTAAAAGATGTCGGTGTGTTTGCTTATGGTGTTCTGATATTAGGCTAGTTATGAAGTGAGTTTTTTGATTTTTTGGTTTTTTAAGTTTGTGAGGGATAAAACTGATCAAAGATATAAAAAAAGGTAACAAGAAGTCAGATCAACTGGGCTATGGGGTCTAAAAGGTCAAGGAAGCTATCATATGATGATATAAGGCTGCTGTAGGGCCGATTTGATTCAAGGTAGAAAGGATCTTTGGGAAAAATGGAGTAAATGGACATCAAGTTTGTGAATAACAAGGAGTTTCAAGCATCACTGGTTTGATAGATAACATAAACATGGTAAAGAAAACCCTTAATCATGAAAAATGTAACTATAAACTAATCAACACATCGAAACAAACATTCAAGCCATGCATAGAAGTATAAGACCCTCTAACTTTGGGAAATGGCTATCAGACTTTGGGGAAAACACATAAGAGAGACTAACAACTCAAAATACTATGCCGGAACGCCTAAACACAGTCTTCAAGTTATTGGGCACTTTGACAAACCAGCTTTCATAGTTTTAGACAAAGGGCTAGATCGGGACTAGGCCTCCTTGGTTCAAGAAGATGATAATCTAATCAGTCAAAGAGATAGTTTCATGGACAGAGCTATGGACAGTCATAGGTAAGCAGGGCACACCATACATCCTACTCAACATGCATAGAACTTATATATGAAACTAGCAACAATATCCTTAAATTACCAAAGAGCAGTTAAGAATTCTTTAGTGCAACTAAGGAAGAAGAAAACATAAAAAGCTATGAAGATTCAGGAATTTTGAGGTGCCTCCATGGGCATATCTCAAACTTAATCTCTACTGATCTATAGCAAGCAAGAAGCATGTATCATGAATGAAAACTAGAAGACAACAACAAAGCAAGAAACACTATACCATTCTACCATGTCATGGAATCCATCAACAATCCTTCATCATTGATCAAAAGCATCCAAGAGGCAGTCCAAAATCATAACACAAGTATGTTCTTCAAAGCTCATATGACCAATATATTACTTCTTCTCTCAAGTTCAGCTTTGTTTTACAATGAAGCCCTTGGAATAAATAGGCTCAAGTGAGGAAAACCTCATGGTGCAACTAGCTATCCCATTGGCCTAATCAAAATATCTAAACTTGTCCTTGAGGCTTTGCAAAGCCCAAGGCACAAAAATATCTCATAAAATATCTAAAAATTGCTAAAAAATGGAATTTAATTGACTTTGCAACATTTTCCAAGTGAAAAAATAGCTAAACGCACATTTGGAAAAAGCAGATTTTTGAGGTTCAAAAATTACAAAAATACTTCAAATTTATATCAGAAAAAGGTCCCCTGATTTGCCGGAAACATTTGGCAGCCTTCCCGGTGTCGAAATGAGGCTCATGATGGCCCGTTGGAAATCTCTCTATGTCTAATTTCCGGCGCAACTAAAATCACCTCAATCTGATGCGTGGAGGTCTTCCAAATCTGTACCTGTGTGTAAAAAGCAAGAAAAATGCAGACTGCTGATATGCCGGGAAGAATGTGCAAGAAGTGAGCATTTTTCGCCATTTTGAGGGGGCGAATGATCTCCAAATGCTCTGAAAATCACTGAGGACCTGATCATGAAATTATTGCATCAATTGGTATCATCCTCCCCCTTGACAAATCCCCAAAATGAAATGGCGAATTTATGAGTTTTTGACCAAAAACTCAAAAAATGCCAAAAAAACAAAAAGTTGTCGAAATGGGCCCAAAATTTGCACGCATGACCCTCAAGGGTCCCTAGCAACATGCTCCGAAGCTGAGGCCAAAATATCAAGTGCCGATATGTCTTCCTTCTCTTTCCGTGACGGGCGCTTCCTCTTTGCTTCCTTCAATTTCTCTTGGGTGGCCTTTAGCTTGCGCCGGACAAACTGATTCAACTTTTGAAAGTGATGTGTCCTCTTCCTTTGCAGTTCCAGATCTCTGTTTGCTCTTTCAAGCTTCATCTCCAAGTGTTTGTTGGCTCTTTCTAACCATGCCTCTTTGTTTTCTTCAATTTCTTGCTCAAGTAGGGCAGTGAGGGGAAAAGCTTGGAGATGGGCCTGTTCTTCCTCTTTTTTCTTTTCCAGGGCTCTTTTAAGCCCTATGGTTCTAGGCCTCTTCCGCCTAGGCTGATCCTCTTCTTCTTCCTCATCAAACTCACCGATGAGCTCTTCTATCCTCATTTTCACCTTAGCTGCTTCATTCTTGTATTTGATTGCCCGTGCTTCATGAACAGCTGTGTGAACACTCATATGTTTGTTTTGGGTTTCCAAGAAATAGTTGAAGTTCCTTGTCCGTTGAAGATCATTCTCCAATGCCTCAATTTTCCCCTCTCTATGGATTAGGAGGTTTTCAAGAATGCGGGCTTCATTATCGCTGTCATCACTTTGGATTGGAATGACAGCCGATGCACCTCCATGTTCTTGACCTTTTCCAATTTTTCCTTTCCCTTTGAAAGCCAATCTTGCACTTTTCCTTCTTGGCATGCTGGTGAGGAGTTCCTTGGGCGATTTTATTTTGCTAGGGACAACTTTGTCACTTTTGGAGTGGCAGCCTTAGGCCCTTTATTCCTTGCTGTGCGGGAATTTGTTCCTTTAGGAGAAGGAGACACAATGGCTTTACCCTTGTCAACTTCTTGAAAATGCTGCTCTCCTTGAGGCTGTTGTGTGTCCTCTTTAAGTTGCTTCTGCCCCTCAATATTATGAGGCTGCTCTGCCTCAAATCCTGGTTGCCCTTGATCATAAATTTTATGCTGCTCCTGTACTTGGATTTCCTGTTCATTTTGTGGCCTAAACAGCTGCTCAAATTCCTGCCCAAAATGTTGTTCCTGTCCTTCAATATCAAGCTGCTGCTCTTCCTGCTGCACCTGCTGTTCAATTTCACTGAGATGCTCCTGTTCAACATATTTTTCTTCCTGCTCCTGTTGTTGCCCTTCATCTGCAATTTGCTGCTCTTCACCAATCTCTTCCCGCTGTTCAGACTGTTGCCCCTGATTTCCAACATCAGTCTGTTGGTTTTCAACATTTTCTCCTTGCTCATCCTCTTCCTCTTCAACCTGTTCATGTTCTTCTTCTTCCTGTTGTCCTGATTGTTCTGTAGGAAACTTGAGCCTTCTAGGAGTAGGCCTGCTGGACAAAGGTACAGGGCGATGAACAGGCTGAGTGGGAGATATATGGACAGGAGGAACAGTAGAGAAATATGGGCGACTGATGAATACATCCCATGGAACCTCTTTCTTCTCTAGCTGGTGTAGGATGATAATTTTGATCACAGAATGATGGAAAAGGGAAGGTATTTGTAGAGGTGGATCCTTCTTTTGGACTGTGGATGCCATCTTCTCGATGCTTTTGTATAAAAAGTAAGGGAGATTGAGCTGCCTAGTTCTAGTGAAATGCATCAATAGTCTGACATGATAGGCATAAACTCGAGCAAATCTCCCTTCACAAGTAAAATACTTCATTATGACTTTCATTAGAGGAGCATAGATGTCAAGAAGATAAGAGAAAGGAAAAATGGCAGTGCATGTATCTCTATACTCGGGCTTGATGAAAGGCTTATAGTCACTCAAATCTAGATGGGCCTGCTTGAACCATTTCTCGCCATGATATGGAATTTTAGTTGCCTTGGACACATACCTTGGAGAGATCTTGAAATCAAGACCTGCCACTTGGAAAAAAATTTCTTTGAATCTCAGGGCGCATAGGTGTGTCAAGGGCGAGAAACTTTTGACCTCCTGTATCTTCTGGAAGAAATCCAAACAACCTACCTCGTGAAAGTTGAAAAGGATGGATGGATGCGCATTGACCTCCTCTATAGATATTGGCTCATATCTTTTATGCGGACCACTTCTGTTGTCTTGCCTTGGAGGCATTTTAACCTAAATATGCTTTTGAAGAAATAAACTGCCTCACTGTCTACAAACTACCTTCTTGGAGTCAAACTGTGTCAATTCACTGTCTTGATAGAGAAACAATGTATTTGGATGACTTCACACTGTTCTCTCACAATATAAAGAACCCCTGCTCCTTTAAAAAGTGGCCTTCCACTTTGAATATATCTCAGCCAGCAGAATTTTCAATAAGAGACCACACAGTGAAAAAGGAGACAAACTGTTAGGTGAAATTTCTGTGTAAAGTGTTAAGAAATCACCTTGTTCTTGTGAAGTTTGGAGGTTAACAACATATTTTAATCTTTGTCCAAAGTAGGCTTTCCAATCATTACAAAACCTGCCCTTTCTAGTGTGCCAATTACTCAACAAACTTATGTCTTATGCAAACAACCCTTAGTGTAATTAGACAGTCAATGTCACAGTTTATGTGACCAGGTGACAGAGTTTTGGAAAATGCTTCAAACAAATTCAACAAAGCCTGTAGGAGTTTACTTTGTCAAATAGTTAAGGCACCTTATCAATGTGAAACCCTTGTCTTTGTAGAAAAATTCCTTTGCTCCGTATGAACATCCACTTATCAAATAAAGATCGAGGAATAAAAGATAGTCAAGCAAAATACACATTGAAAACTGTCCTTTTCTGTGAAAAATAGGAGTCACTTTGCCCTGTAGCTTTCAAAAATATAAACCTCCTTTCAATATAGAATACTAGTCCTCCTTGGAAAAATTTCTCTATACCCTCTTTGAATTTGATGGAAGATCCTTTAAGAAGCTTGTGCCACCTTTAGCAGTGATTTGGCAGCGTGTTGGAGAGTTTAAACATGCGCGACACTTTGTAGAGGAAGAGCGCCGCGTCAATAACCAACAGGGCGGCCTGTCGGGTCGTGGTCGGGCGCCGTGTACAGGCGTGTCGCGCACTCGTACAGGCACATCGTGCAATAGTTGAGAGCCCGTGTAAAGAGCCACCTGAGCGCGTCGCGCAGACTTACAGGCGTGTCGCACAGTTATAACTGTGTCAAACTTCTTCAACCGCTCCGAAAAATTTTGTGTTTGATCTTGGATGGTAGCAAGGGGCTCTGCTCAGGCTTGGGGGATTTTCAAAATAGAATGTAGCGGCTTTGACCCCTATTAAATAAAAAGAAAGCAACGGTGTCCTTAGTATTTGATTTGGAGAGGGTTCTTTTTAAAAGTTTTGAAAAAGGTTTGTTTTTTCTAAACAACAGTTGAACCTTCACTTTTCCAAAACATAGCTCGATACCCTTGTTTTGAATATGTGTCATAGTGGGAATGAGCAGTCTTTTCATGAGCGTGACCCTCTTTTGAAATGAGAAACAACCCCCTTGAGATCCTGAAACTTTGACTGTTTCTTATTTTAAGGAATAACAGGGTCCTCTTTTTCTGATAGCTGCGCCAGGGAGAGAAAACTGTTTTGAGCTATTATGAAGGATCTTGCAGATGTGTCTTTGAGGGCAACCACCCTTTCTGGAAAAACTTAACTGTGGCTTCTATATTTCAATCCCCTTTCCTATCTTAGTGTTGATCATTTGCTGTCATTTTGATAAGCTCCTAGTTACCCTTTCCTACTTCTGATACTTATGGGCATGGACCTGCTCACTGTGGAAACTGAATGAGGTGGCAAGTGAGTCCGAGCTGTTCTCATGACTGTGAGTGCGCAACTTCAGTGGCATTCATTTTAGACTTTGCCAATCTTCTATTCATTAAGAAAGGCGCTTTTTTCCAATCCATTTTCTCTGCTCAGACAATAGTATCATAATGTCTCTGTCCATTGGAGTGATAAAAACTTATGCTTGTTTCAAGTTCTCCAACACACTGACAGCATGTCAAAACCTCTCTTTGCCTATTATGAACTTGTATGCCTGTCTATAATGCTTTTTTGGAGGAAGAAGGTAAACTGTCATCTTATTAACATTTTTGGCACTTTGCTATGAAAGAGGACATCCATGGAGGTTCTTTCAAGCTATGTTTGATCATTCCTTGTTCAAGGAGGCGCCTTCCTTTTACATTCTTTCATCTGCTCACAGTGGAAAATGAATATGATACCTCTGACTTTTATAATGACAGCTTTGTACTTGTTTTGAAAACCTCTTCAAAATCTGAGAGTATGCCCAAAATATTTTTATACTTTATAATTCTATATGCTAGCTGCAGTATCTATTGGGAAAACCAGGCTCAGATTTTTACTGTCAACTTAGGACAAACCTATTTGAAAAGGAACTTGTTTCATAAGTGGAGTTGCTTCCAATAATGTCATTCTTTGATTAGCTTTGCATGTCTGTCCTAGGGTTCTTAGCACTCAGATCATAACCAGCTTCTGTCTTTGTATTGAGGAGGCAAGTATATAAGATATGGAATAACTGCTGGCCTATTTCATAGATACCAAGGCTTTTATTAGCCATCTTCCTCCTAGTGAAACTCTTGAAAACATCAACCTGCTGCATTTGAAGAAACTACCTGTCTTTGTGGTGGAGTGTAGATCGCAACACTTGTACCTGCCCTGATGCTTTGAATGATATCAAAATGTCACATGTCTGGGGCAGTGTACTATTTTCCTAGCTTTTCTTTATGTTCATTCAGAAACCATGGACTATGTTTGACATTTCAACAGGAACAGAAAAACACACAGGGGTCTTTTCACTGAAGTATCTTTCTGTTGAAGACTAATTGAAGCTATGCATCTTAACACCCCTGCAGAGATATTTGTTATGATAGCTTTGATTGAAGAGTCTCTTTTTATGCTCCTTGATGATGACTGAAACCTCAAATGATTCTCTTTACAAGGCCAAAAACTCTGTCTTTTCTTGTCTTGCACTTTTCAGATCTTAACCCTGTTATAATCATCATTTATACTCAGAAACCTAGAGTCACTGTTTTACTGTCTAGTAAAAATCAAACCTGGGCTTATAGTAGGTTCTGCAATCCTTCAAGTCAATATTGGCCAGCGCCCTCTGCTTGTAGATGAAGGAGGCGCCTTAACCCTTTGCTTGTAGATGAAGGAGGTTCTTGGCCATGAAAAATTACTAGTTTGCTTGAAAGTGGCATCTTTCTTTTACTGTGATTTCATGCTGAAAGGAAGTTGCAAGATCTTGATGAGTAATTCTCTGTCTTGCAGATATATCTCAGGCTCATGTTGACATTGAGAAGCAGTTGTTCTTCTAAATGTGTATTCAAGAATTTTCTCCTGAGATGAAGTTATATTTCCTGTCTTTGTAGAATCCATAAAACACTGTGAAACACCTAATAATCAGCTTGAGATTGTGGTTTATGCAGTGCTGAGACCTAGGAGTGTGTAAGTGGCGCGACTTAGAGCTGTGATCAACTTGATTTGCAGAGTGGGAGGTCTGTCATGATTGGTTTGTATCAGATGGAGGTTTTTGGCTTTTTGATGTTTGCCAAAGGTAAAATGCCTTAAAGCGCCACTTCCTAACTTAGGGGAGGCTTTTGAAACAGACTTGGATTTGCCTTTTAGAGCTGATGGGCAGACCAGTAGGGCTGAAGCTAGATAGGATAGTGATAATGAGTTTTGACTTTGAAATGGGCAGGCTGAAAAGTAGGAGGGAGAAAAAAGTTTTATGAGGGTTTTCTAGATGACAGATATGACATATGGAATTTAGCTTCTAGAAAAATCAGCTATGGATCTAGTCATCACAAACAAGTGAAAAATACTGATGACTAACAGTGGCTCCATTTGGGGAGGGCAGCTCCTCGTCAGGAGGTGTCCAGAATTCAGATTTTTGGCTTATGAAGACCAGTGCCTTATCCATTGGCGCAAAAATTCACCCTTCTTTGATGTTATTTCTGAAAAGTGACAACATGGTTAATATCAATGATACTTCTACCTACCCCACTATCTTTTCTAACATTTTTTCTTCTCTTCGGCGCATTTGAACTAGCAGCCTTTAGACAATGCAAATTTTTCTTTTTGCAAAATGAAACTATCTACTTCTACTCTTATATCTGCCGGGAGTTCAGATTAAACTGATGAACTCCTTCATTACTCTACCTATGCTAGATCAACTGTCAAGATTAAGCTGTTTGACAGGATTTTGTTCTCTAATCTAAAACACGAAATTTAAAAGATGATCAAATCAGGATTAGACAGTCTGATTTGTCATGCATTTGCGGCATAAAATACAAGCTGCACACAAATATTATTTCGTAAAATAAAAGGAAAACTAGACAAGCTGGGCTAAGATGTACAATGTTTTTTTCTATCCTCGCTTCTCTCCATGGTTCCGTTTTAGGCATGTGGAACCGTAATCTCTCCCCAATTCCGAACTCTCGTGATGTTTCACCTTACACAATGTTGAATATCTTTGCGCTCACTAACTTATCAAAGAAATAAATTTAAACATGTTCAGCCATGATTAGGCTAGGATATCGAACAAGGCATTGGAAGTGTGCATTTAGACTTGCTCGCTTCGAAAGACTATTTTTTGGAACATGGGGGCTTTGTCTCTATCTTCACTGCTTTCTTCTCGTTTTTTTTTACCGTTTTTTGACTTTTATATATTCACTATTAATTTTTCTATTTTTCAAACAGTGGTATGTACAATGAATGAAAATGTTTCAAACTCAGAAATCTTGGAAATGACGAAATTTAAGCATCTTATCCTCGTAAGGATCTCCTCTCACCCTTGGCCCACTCAACTTCTGAAAAGAAAAATTTGGGAAGTTTTCTCTCTCTAACATGACACAGGGATTCATGCAAGAATCTCTGAACAACCCGGTATCTTCTCGCTGTACCTCTTTGAATATCTGATTTTCACTCCTTTTCTTACTGTACATTTTCCTCAAATAATGCATGTACTCTTGGTCATTCTTGAAATAGATAATGACATCATCAAGGTATGTAAAAATGCAAAAATTTAAAACTGGGAACATGGCTTTCATGAACAGATTTCTGATATTGGGTGGTTTTGCAATATTGATTTTGAAATTAGATCTACCTCCCGCAAATTGGAAAAAATCTTTAAGCTGTCTACTTTGCAAGGGAATCTTTTGAATATGACCTGAAACATTATCTTGCGAAAACACATGATTAAAAGCACTTTTAATTGGTATATCATGGTTTTGGGTAGAAAAAACAGAATTTCTGTTATAAGGATATGCAGTAGTATTTCTAAAATCGACACAGAACCTACAACCATCTGTTTTATCTCTGATTATTTCAGTTTGTTTCAAATTGTTATGTTTTCTTTTGTCAAAGTCATTCTTTGAGGGAGAAGAAGTGTCACAGCATTTTTCTTTGTTTTTTCTATAGAAATTGGTATTTTGCATGAGATTTCTGATTTTAGCATTTCTAAGTTCTTCATGAAAAGACAGAATATGAGCCAATTTTAGTAGCTCAGGTATGCTGGGATTGCAACTATCATTCTTGCTCATAAGAAGTTTATCAGGCATTTTTTCCAGATTTTGAGCTGCTGAGGCTATAGTCAAAGTTTCATTTGCACTGGATGATCCATATGATGATAAATCTTTGAGGTATGGTAGAAAAATTAAAATCCCTTGCTCCCGGGTTCCAAACAGGTTTATGATGTGTAAGTCTTCTAAAGCCTTTATACGGAAAAAATTTCTGCAGGTTATTGCTGGTGTTTGACTAGGGTTAGAGTAATTCGCTTGATAGTACATAAGGGTTGCGCTTCTTGCTCTAATCCCACTTTAGAAGGGACATACTTACTTTCTTCATGACCCAGATGTTCATGATCATGGTAGTTTTGAGTGTCTAGTTCATCATAAGGCACCAGGGACAGCTGATGTGGTGGATCTAAGTCTATTTCAGTTTCTCCTGACTCTTCCTCCATGTTTTCATCAATATGCATAATGAAAGAGTTCACGTCGAAACGCAAGGAACACATTGGAATGTTGTCTGGCCTATCTTGACTACTAATCATGTATTTCATGTGTGATTCTTGGTAGAGGATTCTGGTCTGGCCGAACACAGGAATGGTGGCGTATGACATGTCCAGTTGAATATTCCCTTGGAGTTTGGCTCCCCAAGATCTGGATAGAAGCATCCTGTACTTGGGAGGGATGTCTGCTACTACTATATCCATGATTAGATGTTTCACAGGTATTTGTGCCAGACTAAAACAAAGGTCTTTGATCAAACCCAGGCATTTGACTCTACTTGAATCAAATTAATACAAGTCTTTGTATGGTCTTGTGATTTCCAAGCCTAGCCTTTCCATTACTACCTTTGGCATAAGATTATGCGAGGTGCCAAAGTCTAGCATGGCATTGTGGAGGATTTGGTCGTGGATGTTTAGGCTAATGTAAAATGGAAGAGTAGTTCCTTCTTGGAATTTTCCCTCTATCCTCGGACCAAACAACACTTCAGGAGTGTCATCAACCAGATTAACAGTGTTTGCATCATTCCCTAGATTTAGGACTTTTAGTACTTTGGATTTATAAGAGTTTTGGGTAATGAGTTCAGTAAGAGGCATGGTGATCTTGATCTTGGCGATTTCGCCTTCAAAACTGAAAGGCAGCTGAAGTTTAGATATGTTTGTTTCAGTTTTTTCAGCCACGACCTTCTCTATGTTCTAAGTTTGTTGGATTTGTTTTGGGATTTTGTTTTCCATAGTTGCTCCGGAAACTTTTGTGGAAGTACTCGGAATAGCTGAATTAGGACTAGTTTGGGTAACTTTAGCTTTGTTTTGGTCATTTTTCTCCACCTTGATTTTGTCACTGCTTACTGCTTTCTTGAGGATCGTATCAGGGGTCTTAGCAGTATCTGAGTTACCTCTCTTGGAATTATCTTGGTTTCTTTAAGGTCTGCCTGTCTGCAGTTTATAATGGCATTCCTTACCGCGCAGGCTTGCCAGATCTTCATAGTTGGTCTCATCTTGATTAGGAGAAAAGAACGCTTGTTCTTCTTCTGTGAGGTACACCTCACTCTCATTATCAGATCCTATGACGTTTAAATGATGTTCCTCAAGAGGTTCTGTATCCCTGTCATCCTCTTCCACATAGTTTTCATTGAATGGTGGCCTAATCTGTTGGTCATTTTCCCTTGGTCTATTTTGGGGCTGTTCCCTCCTAAAGTTTTGGTTCCGGTTTTTGTTTGGAGGGTTTGGCTGGTTGTCCCTAACAGGGGCCTTTTCATTTATCCTTTCCCACATTTTGGCCATGGTTTTGACTAAATCATATATTCTAGGATGTAGGGAAGGTGATGAGGTGGAGACCTCGTCTTTATATGTGACCTTTCTTTCTGATCTAGTCCTAGCCCTTTTTTTGCTAAGTTGGCATCTTCTTTTATGGATATTTGTTGCATCTCCTCTAAGGTAGGGGGATCCTTGTCTCTCAGATGATATGTCATGTCTGGGTCAAAACCCTCGGGGAAATTTGCCAAGGTTGAACCAAGTGGGGGTTTGAAGTGAGGTGGGAGGGCATTATATACACTGTTGAACCTAGTGCAGTATCCCTGGACACTTTTCCCATTTTCCCATTTTAGATTGTTATACTCTGACAGGATTTGAATGGGGTTCTTTCGGATTTCCCACTTGTTTATGAAGACTTGGTAGAGTTCTGGGAGGTTGTGGATGTTGTTTGGAGTTAACTCTTAAACCATGTTTTGGGTTCTCCACCCAGGCTTTGGGCGAATATTCTCATTCTGACGGTCTCGTCTTGTACCTCCAGGTATTCATAAGCATTAGTCATCCTACTTATATGTTGTTGAGGTGTAGTGGTGTCTTCTCCAGTAAAGTGTGGGATTTTGTCTTGATATTTATTTGGGAGAGGAGCCAAAGGCAGTGGCAACACCAGAGGTGCGTACCAGGCTGCCATGACGGGAGCTAATGGATGATGTACAAGATGAGGACTAGTGGGATGAGATGAGGTGGTTTGAACAGTAGTGGTTTGGACAGGTGTGGCGGATGTACTTGGACTAGTGATCTAGTTTTGAGAAGATCTAGGATGGTAGGAGCCAAATTGATGGAGAAGCTGAAAATCGGGGGGGTGGAAGGTGAGGCTTCTCTACTATGACTGTGTGATTGGTCTAGGGTTTTAAGATCGTCAAAGTTTATCTTACTATATGATTTGCTTCTGAAAATAGTTTTTGATGACTCTAATTCAAAAGGTGAATCTGGTAGGATAGTGAGATGTTTAGGTACTGATCTTGTTTTACGGATGGATCTACCAGTAGCTAGATGGTAAGTTTCGGAAGCTTGCCACAGAATCTTCTCTGGGTCATCTACTATGATAGGGGGATTTGGGTCTAGATGGGATTCGGTGTTGATTCTTCGTGAAGCCAGATTTTGGATCTAGAGTTTAGAGAGAATGGTATTGGTGAATGTTTGGATGAGTGGTCTCTCTAAAGTTCTTACTAAGGTGAAGGATGGTCAAAAATAAAAGGGATGGACTAGTGGAGTCGCCAGGTGGAACTTAGTTGTTTTGTGGAGATAGCTATGGTCCACCACCGGTAACTAATCTAGAAATATTTTTTAGATTTTCTGAATTTATGTGAAGCCTATGGTTTGTTAAAGTATCCTAGACTTGTTTCAACACTTTGCTAGGGTGGTGATAACAAAAAGAGTTTACTCTAAATGATTTTATGGACTGCTTGCTTGTTTAAGTATCTAAAGGACCAAAGAGTCTATAAGAGTTTGCTAGACTGTCATGTACTCAGTGTCCCACTATCTCCCGCTATGTTAGTGAGCGATGGGATAGGTCTATCGGATATTAATATAGAGTTTGGTAAAATAGTAAGGCCTACTGTAGGTTAGTGGAGTCGCCAGGTGGATTTTTAGTTGTTTTGAGGTATACTTGTATGGTCCACCACCAGTACTGACAGAAAAACCAATCTAAGGGAGTGTTTTGGGATTTTTTGAGTTTTATGTGCCTACGAGGTTTGGAGGAGTTTTCTATATCTGACTCATCATTTTGCTAAGATGGTGAAGGAGCTATTTTCTACTCTTCAGACAATATCTAAGTTACTAAGCTTGATTGAGACTTCAGGAGTTACTAAGGTGTACTTAGATTGTCACTAACTCGGAAGGTCCTACTGTGAGTGTCACTATGTTAGTGAGCAGTGGGATAAGTCAATCAGATAGTATTCTTTAAGGTCTCTTAAGGTCTAGGGAATCTAAGTTTGTTTAATACTCAGAGTCCCACCGTGATCGCCATTATGTTAGGGTCCCGTGATTTGGCCGATTGGCGAGCCAAATGACGATGTAACATCAAACCAAGCTTTGGAGCCCAAGGACCTAGCCTTCCTGGACTCAGAGAGGGCTCTCTCTATTAGATGTAAAAGATATCGATGTGTTCGCTTATGGTGTTTTGATATTAGGCTAGTTATGAAGTGAGTTTTTTGATTTTTGGTTTTTAAGTTTGTGAGGGATAAAACTGATCAAAGATGTAAAAATGGATAACAAGAAGTCAGATCAATTGGGCTATGGGGTCAAACAGGTCAAGGAAGCTATGAGATGATGATGTAAGGCTGCTGTAGGGCCGATTTGATTCAAGGTAGAAAGGATCTTTGGGCAAAATGGAGTAAATGGACATCAATTTTGTGAAAGACGAGGGATTTCAAGTGTAACTAGTTGATAGCAGACATAAACATGTTATAGCAAGCCATTAATCATGCTAAATGTAACTATGAGCTAATTAATACATAGAAATCAAACATTCCAGCCATGCATAGAAGTATAAGACCTTCTAACTTCGGGAAATGGCTATCAGACTTTGGGAAAAACACATAAGAAGGACTAACAACTCAAAATACTATGTCAGAACGCCTAAACACAGTCTTTAAGTTATTGGGAACTTTGACAAACAAGCTTTCATAGTTTTAGGCAAAGGGCTAGATCAGGACTAGTCCTCCTTGGTTCAACAAGATGATAAACTAATCAGTCAGAGAGATAGTTTCATGGACAGAACTATGGACAGCTTATAGGTAAGCAGGGCACACCATACATCCTACTCAACATGCATAGAACTTATGAATAAAACTAGCAAACAGTATCCTTAAGTTACCAAAGAGCAGTTAAGAATTCTTTAGTACAACTAAGGAAGAAGAAAACATAAAGCTATGAAGATTCAGGAATTTTGAGGTGTCTCCATGGGCATATCTCAAAATTAATCTCTACTGATCTATAGCAGCAAGAAGCGTGTATCATGAATGAAAACTAGAAGACAACAACAAAGCAAGAAACACTATACCATTCTACCATGTCATGGAATCCATCAACAATCCTTCATCATTCATCAAAAGCATCCAAGAGGCAGTACAAAATCATAACACAAGTATGTTCTTCAAAGCTCATATGACCAATATATTACTTCTTCTCTCAAGTTCAGCCTTGTTTACAATGAGAGCTTGTGGAATAAATAGGCTCAAGTGAGGAAAACCTCATGGTTCAACTTCCATCCTCATTGGCCTAATCAAAATATCTAAACTTGTCCTTGAGGTTTTGCAAAGCCCAAGGCACAAAAATATCTCATAAAATATCTAAAAATTGCTAAAAAAGGGAATTTAATTGACTTTGGATCATTTTCCAAGTGTAAAAATAGCTAAACGCACATTTGGGAAAAGCAGATTTTTGAGGTTCAAAAATTACAAAAATACTTCAAATTTATATCAGAAAAAGGTCCCCTGTCTTGCTGGAAACAATTGGCAGCCTTCCTGATGTCGAAACGAAGCTCATGATAGCTCGTTGGAAAGCTATGAGTGTCTACTTTCTGGCGCAACTGAAATCACCTCAATCTGATTCCTGGAGGTCCTCCAAATATGTACCTGTGTGTAAAAAGCCAGAAAATTGCAGACTGCTGATATGCCGAGCAGAATGTGCAAAAAGTGAGCATTTTTCGCCGTTTTGAGGGGGCGAATGATCTCCAAATGCTCTGAAAATCGCTGAGGACATGATCATGAAATTATGGCATCAACTGGTATCATCCTCCTCCCTTGAAAAATCCTCAAAATGAAATGGCAAATTTATGAGTTTTCGACCAAAAACTCAAAAAATGCCAAAAAACAAAAAGTTGTCAAAATGGGCCCAAAATTGGTGCGCATGACCCTCAAGGGTCCCTAACAACATGCTCCAAAGCTGAGGCCAAAATGTCAAGTGCTGATGTGCCTTTATCCTCTTTCCGTGCCGGGCGCTTCCCCTTTGCTTCCTTCAATTTCTCTTGGGTGGCCTTTAGCTTGCGCCGGGCAAACTGATTCAACTTTTGAAAGTGATGTGTCCTCTTCCTTTGCAGCTCCAGATCTCTTTTTTCTCTTTCAAGATTCATCTCCAAGTGTTTTTTGGCTCTTTCTAACCATGCCTCTTTGTTTTCTTCAATTTCTTGCTCAAGTAGGGCAGTGAGGGGAAAAGCTTGGAGATGGGCCTGTTCTTCCTCTTTTTTCTTTTCTAGGGCTCTTTTAAGCCCTATGGTTCTAGGCCTCTTCCGCCTAGGCTAGTCCTCTTCTTCTTCCTCATCAAACTCACCAATGAGCTCTTATATCCTCATTTTCACCTTAGCTGCTTCATTCTTGTATTTGATTTCCCGTGCTTCATGAAGAGCTGTGTGAACACTCATCTGTTTGTTTTGGGTTTCCAAGAAATAGTTGAAGTTCCTTGCCCGTTGAAGATCATTCTCCAATGCCTCAATTTTCCCCTCTCTATGGATTAGGAGGTTTTCAAGAATGCAGGCTTCATTATCGCTGTCATCACTTTGGATTGGAATGACAGCCGATGCACCTCCATGTTCTTGACCTTTTCCAATTTTTCCTTTCCCTTTGAAAGCCAATCTTGCAATTTTCCTTCTTAGCATGCTGGTGAGGAGTTCCTTGGGCGATTTTCTTTTGCTAGGGACAACTTTTGTCACTTTTGGAGTGGCAGCCTTAGGCCCTTTCTTCCTTGCTGTGCGGGACTTTGTTCCTTTAGGAGAAGGAGACACAATGGCTTTACCCTTGTCAACTTCTTGAAAATGCTGCTCTCCTTGAGGCTGTTGTGTGTCCTCTTTAAGCTGCTTCTGCCCCTCAATATTATGAGGCTGCACTGCCTCAAATCCTGGTTGCCCTTGATCATAAATTTTATGCTGCTCCTGTACTTGGATTTCCTGTTCATTTTGTGGCCTAAACATCTGCTCAAATTCCTGCCCAAACTGCTGTTCCTGTCCTTCAATATCAAGCTGCTGCTCTTCCTGCTGCACCTGCTGTTCACTTTCACTGAGATGCTGCTGTTCAACATCTTTTTCTTCTTGCTCCTACTGTTGCCCTTCATCTGCAATTTGCTTCTCTTCACCAATCTCTTCCCGCTGTTCAGACTGCTGCCCCTGATTGCCAACATCAGTCTGCTGGTTTTCATCATTTTCTCCTTGCTCATCCTCTTCCTCTTCTACCTGTTCATGTTCTTCTTCTTCCTGCTGTCCTGATTGTTCTGTAGGAAACTTGAGCCTTCTAGGAGTAGGCCTGCTGGACAAAGGTACAGGGCGATGAACAGGCTGAGTGGGAGATATATGGACAGGAGGAACAGTAGAGAAATATGGGTGACTGATGAATACATCCCATGGAACCTCTTTCTTCTCTAGCTGGTGTAGGATGATAATTTTGATCAGAGAATGATCGAAAATGGAAGGTATTTGCAGAGATGGAGCCTTCTTCTGGACTATGGATGCCATCTTCTCGATGCTTTTGCATAAAAAGTAAGGGAGATTGAGCTGCCTAGTTCTAGTGAAATGCATCAATAGTCTGAAAAAATAGGCATAAACTCGAGAAAATCTCCCTTCACAAGTAAAATACTTCATTATGAATTTCATTAGAGCATAGCTGTCAAGAAGATAAGAGAAAGGAAAAATGGCAGTGCATGTATCTCTGTACTCGGGCTTGATGAAAGGCTTATAGTCACTCAAATCTAGATGGGCCTGCTTGAACCATTTCTCGCCATGATATGGAATTTTAGTTTCCTTGGACACATACCTTGGAGAGATCTTGAAATCAAGACCTGCCACTTGGAAATGTTTTTCTTTGAATCTCAGGGGGCATAGGTGTGTCAAGGGCGAGAAACTTTTGACCTCCTGTATCTTCTAGCAGAAATCCCAACAACCTACCTCATGAAAGTTGAAAAGGATGGATGGATGCGCATTGACCTCCTCTGTAGAGATTGGCTCATATCTTTTATGCAGACCACTTCTGTTTTCTTTCCTTGGAGGCATTTTAACCTAAATATGATTTTGAAGAAATAAACTGCCTCACTGTCTACAAACTGCCTTCTTGGAGTCAAACTGTGTCAATTCACTGTCTTGATAGAGAAACAATGTATTTGGATGATTGCACACTGTTCCCTCACAATATAAAGAACCCCTGCTCCCTTAAAAAGTGGCCTTCCACTTTGAATATATCTCAGCCAACAGACTTTTCAATAAGAGACCACACAGTGAAAAAGGAGACAAACTGTTAGGTGAAATTTCTGTGTAAAGTGTTAAGAAATCACCTTGTTCTTGTGAAGTTTGGAGGTTAACAACATATTTTAATCTTTGTCCAAAGTAGGCTTTCCAATCATTACAAAACCTGCCCTTTCTAGTGTGCCAATTACTCAACAAACTTATGTCTTATGCAAACAACCCTTAGTGTAATTAGACAGTCAATGTCACAGTTTATGTGACCAGGTGACAGAGTTTTGGAAAATGCTTCAAACAAATTCAACAAAGCCTGTAGGAGTTTACTTTGTCAAATAGTTAAGGAACCTTATCAATGTGAAACCCTTGTCTTTGTAGAAAAATTCCTTTGCTCCGTATGAATATCCAATTATCAAATAAAGATCAAGGAATAAAAGACAGTCAAGAAAAATACACATTGAAAACTGTCCTTTTCTGTGAAAAATAGGAGTCACTTTGCCCTGTAGCTTTCAATAATATAAACATCCTTTCAATATAGAATACTAGTCCTCCTTGGAAAAATTTCTCTATACCCTCTTTGAATTTGATGGAATATCCTTTAAGAAGCTTGTGCCACCTTCAGCAGTGGTTTGGCAGCGTGTTGGAGAGTTTAAACATGCGCGACACTTTGTAGAGGAAGAGCTCTACGCCAATAACCAACCGGGTGGCCTGTCAGGTCGTGGTCGGGCGCCGTGTACAGGCACGTCGTGCACTCGTACAGGCGTGTCGCACAATAGTTGAGAGCCCGTGTAAAGAGCCACCTGAGTGCGTCGCGCAGACTTACAGGCGTGTCGCGCAGTTATAACTGTGTCAAACTTCTTCAACCGCTCGGAAAACTTCTGTGTTTGATCTTGGATGGTAGCAAGGGGCTCTGCTCAGGCTTGGGGGATTTTCAAAATAGAATGTAGCGGCTTTGACCCCTATTAAATAAAAGGAAAGCAATGGTCTCCTTGGTATTTGATTTGGAGAGGGTTCTTTTTAAAAGTTTTGAAAAAGGTTTGTTTTTTCTAAACAACAGTTGAACCTTCACTTTTCCAAAACATAGCTCGATACCCTTGTTTTGAATATGTGTCAGAGTGGTAATGAGCATCCTTTTCATGAGCGTGACCCTCTTTTGAAATGAGAAACAACCCCCTTGAGATCCTGAAACTTTGATTGTTTCTTCTTTTAAGGAATAACAGGGTCCTCTTTTTCTGATAGCTGCGCTAGGGAGAGAAAACTGTTTTGAGCTATTATGAAGGATCTTGCAGATGTGTCTTTGAGGGCAACCACCCTTTCTGGAAAAACTTAACTGTGGCTTCTATATTTTAGTCCCCTTTCCTATCTTAGTGTTGATCATTTGCTGTCATTTTGATAAGCTCCTAGTTACCCTTTCCTACTTCTGATACTTATGGGCATGGACCTGCTCACTGTGGAAACTGAATGAGGTGGCAAGTGAGTCTGAGCTGTTCTCATGACTGTGAGTGCGCAACTTCAGTGGCATTCATTTTAGACTTTGCCAATCTTCTATTGATTAAGAAAGGCACTTTTTTCCAATCCATTTTCTCTGCTCAGACAATATTATCATAATGTCTTTGTCCATTGGAGTAATAAAAACTTATGCTTGTTTCAAGTTTTCTAACACACTGACAGCATGTCAAAACCTCTCTTTGCCTATTATGAACTTGTATTCCTGTCTATAATTCTTTTTTGGAGGAAGAAGGTAAACTATCATCTTATTAACATTTTTGGCACTTTGCTATGAAAGAGGACATCCATGGAGGTTCTTTCAAGCTATGTTTGATAATTCCTTGTTCAAGGAGGTGCCTTCCTTTTACAGTCTTTCATCTGCTCATAGTGGAAACTGAATATGATACCTCTGACTTTTATAATGACAGTTTTGTACTTGTTTTGAAAACCTCTTCAAAATCTGAGAGTATGCCCAAAATCTTTTTATACTTTATAATTCTATATGCTAGCTGCAGTATCTATTGGGAAAACCAGGCTCAGATTTTTACTGTCAAGTTAGGATAAACCTATTTGAAAAGGAACTTGTTTCATAAGTGGAGTTGCTTCCAATAATGCCATTCTTTGATTAGCTTTGCATGTCTGTCCTAGGGTTCTTAGCACTCAGATCATAACCAGCTTCTGTCTTTGTATTGAGGAGGAAAGTATATAAGATATGGAATAAATGCTAGCCTATTTCACAGATACCAAGGCTTTTATTAGCCATCTTACTCCTAGTGAAACTCTTGAAAACATCAAACTGCTGCATTTGAAGAAACTACCTGTCTTTGTGGTGGAGTGTAGATCGCAACACTTGTACCTGCCCTGATGATTTGAATGATATCAAAATGTCACATGTCTGGGGCTATGTACTATTTTCCTGGCTTTTCTTTATGTTCATTCAGAAACCATGGACTGTGTTTGACATTTCAACAGGAACAGAAAAACACACAGGGGTCTTTTCACTGAAGTATCTTCCTGTTTAAGACTAATTGAAGCTATGCATCTTAACACCCCTGCAGAGATATTTGTTATGATAGCTTTGATTGAAGAGTCCCTTTTTATGCTCCTTGATGATGACTAAAACCTCAAATGATTCTCTTTACAAGACCAAAAAGTCTTTCTTTTCTTTTCTTGCACTTTTCAGATCTTAACCCTGTTATAATCATCATTTATACTCAGAAACCTATAGTCACTGTTTTACTGTCTAGTAAAAGGCAAACCTGGGCTTATAGTAGGTTCTGCAATCCTTCAAGTCAATATTGGCCAATGCCCTCTCCTTGTAGATGAAGGAGGCACCTTAACCCTCTGCTTGTAGATGAAGGAGGTTCTTGGCCATGAAAAATTACTAGTTTTCTTGACAGTGGTGTCTTTCTTTTACTGTGATTTCATGCTGAAAGGAAGTTTCAAGGTCTTGATGAGTAACTCTCTGTCTTGCAGATATATCTCAGGCTCATGTTGACATTGAGAAGCAGCTATTCTTCTAAATGTGTATTCAAGAATTTTCTCCTGAGATGAAGTTATATTTCCTGTCTTTCTAGAATCCATAAAACACTGTGAAACACCTAATAATCAGCTTGAGACTGTGGTTTATGCAGTGCTGAGACCTAGGGGTGTGTAAGTGGTGCGACTTAGAGCTGTGATCAACTTGATTTGCAGAGTGGGAGGTCTGTTATGAATGGTCTGTATCAGATGGAGGTTTTTTTGGCCTTTTGATGGTTGCCAAGGGTAAAATGCCTTAAAGCGCCACTTCCTAACATAGGGGAGACTTTTGAAATAGACTTGGATTTGCCTTTTAAAGCTGATGGGAAGACCAGTAGGGCTAAAGCTAGATAGGATAGTGATAATGAGTTTTGACTTTGACATGGGCGGACTGAAAAGTAGGAGGGCGAAAAAAGTTTTATGAGGGTTTTCTAGATGACAAATTGACATATGGAGATCAGCTTCTAGAAAACTCAGCTATGGATCTAGTCATCACTAACAAGTGAAAAATACTGATGACTAACAGATTCTACCCAGTCGTTAAGTCCTTTATCAGTCAGAAAGACTTATTCATTCATTGAGTATTCATCAAAATTCATACAACAATGGTTTATTACACAGAAACCATATTTTCTCATTACGAATCACTTAGCTCGTAACAAGACACAATACAATCGCATGAATCCAATTTCTCATTAATAAATGTACAGATACAATAAAAAACCTATTTAGATTCAGTCTTTGGCCTGCAACTCTCACCTCTCTATCTCTTGGCCTAATCTTCTTTATTTAATTTGGCCTCCTCTACTTCTAAGCTTACCATTTAATTTATAATAGAATTCAAAGCTTATCTAGCCCTTACTCAACTCCTATAAACTTGTAACTGATTTCTAAACTCAGAACTTGATCCTATCTTTTCTGAACCGAATGGATCAATCCTATCCTATCTTCTAGCTTATCCAATGAATTCTGCCAACACGCAGATTCAATTACATGAATAAGTTGTTTGACTAATGAGTCAACACCTATCTAGAACCTTCTAAACTAATACTTGTGAACTATGAAGTCTTTACAAGATTTTACAATGATTATACAAAGGAAATTTCCCTCTTGGACAAATTTCAAGACACTAAGGTCTGATTTCTACTTTGACGTTTTACTTAGAGCAGATGCTCCTGCATTAGACTCCCGGGGTGAAAATAATCATGATCTCTAGATCATGTGTCTTTAATAGTTGTCCTCCTAGATCCTAGACTTCGTTATGTAATTTGTCTTTGGTTGTTGCTGTTATCCAGGTCTCCATACTTCATGCTGCATTATCCCATTGGCTATGCTATGACATTATTTTGTTGTCTTTCTCTTGCTTCTGCTGCTTTGCTTCCTATCTGTTGTCTTCTTCTGAGACACCTTCACCATCGACCTTCTTATTCTTTCAATATCCATGTCCAGTTTATCTTCTAATTGGTACTCACTCTACCAATTGTCTTCAAATTGTTGTTTATTATCTTCTCTTTGAAGTTGTTGGATTCTTACTACAACCCTTACATCCTTATCCTCTTGTTGCTTCTTAACTTTCATCTCATCTCCAAACAACCATTGTTCAATATATTTGATAAAAACATCATACTTAGATGCTTCCATCAAAAAATTTAACAATTCACTTTCTACCTGCTTCCTTTCAAACACATCGTCATTATGATGTTCATCAATTCCAACATTTCTTTCTTCCTCTTCCTTGACAACCCTCAGTGATTGTCCTTCAATTCCTTGACTAATCCTGGTAGTTAGTTCAACTTTCCTCAGTTCTAAGACTGATTCCTTTTTAGCATGAGACATGTCTTCCTCACCTTTGTCCAATTTGAATTTTACAATTAGAATATTCATTCTCTGGTTTGCTAGTCTATTCTCCAAAAGAATTAGCTCATGCCACAAATCTACCATCTCACTTGGAACTTCTTCCAAAAATTCTATACAATCCTCACTATCTCCTTCTTTTCCATAAGTCCAATTTCTTGGTGACACTACTTCTTCATTCTCTATCAAAATAAAATTTTGATCCTCTATATCTGTAACAGCTTTATATGTCTATCCAAGAGTCCTCCTTTGGCCACTCAGGAAAGCCAATTATTTTCTGTCCTAAAAAATAACAGGTTCCTCATCATCAGATATAACTGTCTCACCTTCCTTGGAGATACTTTATTCGGTAAGAAAGGAATTTATGAACTCTTTCTGCTGCAATAACTCAACTTGATATTCATCTAAAAGACAATCATCATCATACTTTTTTTGGAAAATTTCAACCTCATTCAAGACAATTCCAAGAGATGGATTTCCTTCTGCAACACCTGCAAACACAGTCAAATTATCAATCTCAAAATTAAAAGACCCAATTCTCTCATTTGATGATCTAGTCACCAAATCTTCCTCTTGTTTTTCTAAGTCCTCTACATGACTCAGAAAAGCTTCAATGGTCTTCTTATCAGCCTCCTCAAGCACTTCACTTGGTTGCTTGATATCCTTCTCCACTTTTTCTTTCTTTTGGTCATCATCGTGAACCAAACTTCCTCTACTTTTAATCCTTACAGCATGCTGAAAAAAATACCTCCTCTTAACTGTGTATGATCTTCTATATGAGACCTAACTATCTCAAAACTCAAATTTTTACTCTCCTCTTTTTCTTCTTTGACATCACCTGTAAACATCATAAATTATTAGTTTCAAAATCATAAGGCTCAATTGCCTCAATTGATGTTTCAGACATCACTGCTCCATCTTCAAGTTCAAAAGAAACTTGCTCTTCTCCAGCAACCTTGTCTTGCTATATCTCAACTCCTTTGAGCTTCTCTGTCCTCAATTCAACATCCATAATATGCTCAAGCTTCCTCAACTCCTCTATTAAATGTATATTCACCTGTTGTTCTCTCTTCTCTATTAGTTTATGCCACTTCATTTTATTTCTCATTATGTAGCCATACCTCTTGTCTTGTTTACTCTCCTCAAACAAATTTTTCAACAAATTAAATTGCATTCTTATCTCAACCTTTTCTCTCTCATACTCTTCATCCATGCCATCTAATTTGACATCTTTCTTCACTTTTCTTCTACTATGGTCTCTCTCAGAACCTCTGCTATGACTATTAGTATTGATCTTCTCCTCTATCTCTATAAGTTTCTCACCCACTATGAGTTGTACTTAAGCCTCTGCAATAGCAAGTCCTCTATGCTACAACTTATCTCACAAAGCTTTTCTCTATACTTGGCCACTAGTAACCTCTCTGGAAATTTCTTTGAGAATTTCTCTGCTCCTAGGATTCTACTCATATGTACTTTTGAGAACACAACTGTCCTCATGTATTTCAATCACAAATGAAATACTAGGTTCTGGCCACACTCTTCTTTCACTCAGAAACTCTTACCAGCTTCCTTCATCATTGTTTCTTAAGGATTTGATCTTCTTTTGATGAGATATTTCATTAGCTGCAAGTATCAATCTTCAATATTTGTTTAACCTGCAAAACTCAAATCAGAGTTAAAAAAAAAATACCTGCATGATTTCACAAGCAGTCTCCATCCACTCTTCACATTCGAGTGAATCTCCATTCTCCACAAGAAAAAAACCATCACTGTGATTTCTTTATCCTTCTGCAATCTCTTCTTAAGAGTATCACTTACTCCCATATTCTGCCATAATTTACCTCTATATGCCTACTTCTTGTTAGATTTAAAATATGATCTCCTCTTTTTGCAATATCTCTGTCAATTTTCTGCAAAGCACATTTTCTTTACTGATCTCCTCTTTCTTCCACAATCACAATTGCATTATGCACAAACAACTTCAAGAACATAACTATGCTCCAACTTTATCCCAAAAGAGATTTTACTAACCTCTGATTTTAACCTTCAAAATATCATTAACCTGCTCTGAAACCAAAATGATGCAACCAAAAGGCCACTCAAATCCACCTACGTAGAAACTTAAGCTGTCTGCCTGATCCCAAGATTTAATACTCGTAACTGAGTATATATTTTGAATTTTACATATTCGGATAGGTTCACATAACTCAAAGAACCTTCATTACATGGAAGCTCCATTCAGTCCAACCTTATTTCCTTTCGCAATATTACAGCTCAAGCAACATTGCAATTCACTATGCTTAACCCTTTCCTTGACGCTTTATCTTGCATCGCAAAACTCCATCGCACTTTCCAGAACTTATTACAAGTTGTAAAACCTACCACTTTACATTTTTCCCAACTTATCACTTCGCATGTCATAGGGTTTAACCTCCTCTGTTAACTAATTATGCCATATCGCATGCGATATGGGATATGTGTGTGGACCCCACCAACACGTGGCTCCTCTTCACCACATCACAACTTTGTCACTTTAAAACTTTTTCACTTCACAACTTCACCGCTTTAACACTAACGCACTTTGCAACTTTGCTAATTTATTATTCCCCTGCTAACTGCTCCCCATATCGCATGCACTATGCGATATGCGCTTGGACCTCTACCCAACACGTGTCCACTTCACACTTTCACAAATTTAACTTGCGAAGTAATCTGGATTGTTGATCTTCGCTCAGATATTTGCAATTTAATCCTCGTCGTATGTTCTTTTCCTTTAGAAATATTTTAAAGGCTTAGCTGCCTTAGTATTTTCTTCTATTCTTTGATCGCCACCGCTCTGCGTCTCCATTTCCTTCACGCTATCCTTCCTGAGCTTGTTCGATATTTAATTGCGCTAATCTCTCCTGAGCTTTTTTTATTTATTGCAACTTGGAATTTTCACACTCGCTTCACACCTTGCACGGTGTATCAATCTGAATATAGAACACCCTTCTGTATTTCTTCTCTGAAATAAAAATTTGGATTTGTTTTTTTCTCTCGATCTGCATAAACATTTACTTGCTCCAGACTAGAATAACACATGATTTTGCCATGCCGATAAGTTCTTTGTCACTCAGAAATACTTATTCATTCATTGAATATTCATAAAAATTCATACAATAATGGTTTATTACACAAAAACTAGATTTTCTCATTACGGATCACTCAGCTCATAACAGGACACAATACAATCGCATGAATCCAATTTCTCATTAATAAATGTACAGATACAATAAAAAACTTGTTTACATTCAGGGTTTTTCCTGCTTCTCTCTTTGCATGGCCTTCTCTTCCTATAGAGCCCTATCTGTCTCTCGGCTCTCACCTCTCTGTCTCTTGGCCTAATATTCTTTATTTAATTTGGCCTCCTCTACTTCTAAGTTTACCATTTAATTTATAACAGAATTCAAAGCTTATCCAACCCTCACTCAACTCCTATAAGCTTGTAACTGATTTATAACTTGATCCTATCTTTTCTAAACTGAATGGATCAATCCTATCATATTTGCTAGCTTATCCAACGAATTCTACCAACACAGATTCAATTACATGACTAAGCTCTTTGACTAATGAGTCAACACTTATCTACAACCTTCTAGACTAATATTTGTGAGCTATGAAGTCTTTACAAGATTTTACAATGATTATACAAAGGAAATGTCCCTCTTGGACCAATGTCAAGACCCTAAGGTCTGCTTTCTAGTCTCTGTGTTTTGGCTGCATTCACTTGGAGGAGTTTCGCCCGATTTTTAGTGTCTGAACCATAAAACTGGTGAAATTTGAAGTAAAATTCAGGACCAAGTTTAGAGCCCTTCAACAACCAAAAATATTAAAGGAAGAAGCTCCATCAAAGAATCCCACGACAAAAGTGGACCAAATGAATTTCAGAGGATTGGGGATTTTATGATGACAAATGGGGGAAGTGAATAATTCCTTGTAGTTAGCAGAGATCTTACTACTAGTCCTCCAAATATCAACCTATGTTTGTTCAAAGATGAGGGCGTTTCTAGCATGCCAGATACTCCAAAGGACAAAAAAAGGCAGATTTTAGTGATGAATATTGTTCAAGGACCAATGATGAAGGAAAGTTACTATGTCAGACTGGTCCTAGGCAACTTGAAGATGAAGATATTGTAGCACAAGGAGCCAAATAGATATAACAATTGAACAAAGTAAAAATATATGATATATGTTTTTCAGGATGTGTTTGGCACAGAGCACACCTATTGGGCCCTTGAAATCCCTAATTTGAAATATTGTCTCAATTCAACGCACGGTTGTGAACCACCAACCATATAAAGCATTTAATTTTTAGAGGGGTTTTCCTATTCCAGGATCGCAAAACTCAAGGATGATGATAAAAAGATCCATATGGATGACAGATGAGATGATAGGCCTCACGAATAATGATTTGAACTTTTAAGAAGAAACTATGTCAAATAATGCGGTCCTCCTTGGGCATAAGGAGGATCCCAACCATTTTTATGTTGGATATGTAAGCAGCCTATTCTGAAGCAAGGTGTGAGGGAAAACTGATATTCTCAGAAGAATTCCAATTAGTGATAATAGAGGGAGTCTGAGTAGGAGAGAAAGTGTCCACTGTAGGAGAAATTGGAAATGAATAATAAAATGAAATCAGATGTAGGACGCAAATTAAATATGAGAAAACCTTCTTCTTAATACCAATACCTCTTAAATACAAGTTTTGTATAACCTAAAGCATGCAATTCTCGCTAATTACATCATTAAAGAGTCGTGCCCCAAGTGTCATGTAGATAATATTATGAGGAAAAATGTTAGACATAGTTATATGGAATTATTTCTGTGACACCATGAAAATATAAGTTGTTGTATTAGCAATCTGCAGATTGCAGACCTACGAGATTTACAGTGTTCAAATTACCGTCTTCAATACCTTTACCTTGTCTACACATAATATGATTCCCTAAATTGGTTCATCATCATTTGTCTCACAAATCTATCAAAACCATATTGGAAACAAAGCTTTTCAATTCTAGGCAAAGAAAAGAAGAGAACGAAACAACTAGCGATATGTCTCTAAGGAATTAGTTGAAATTGCCAAGCGTTAAACATATAACAAAAGAAATATGTGGTACCTCTTTTAAATGAATTTTCCCTAGAGCTCTTAGTTCGAATGTTTTGCTAGAATCACGAAGTATATCTTCTGGTATCTTAAGTAAAACACAGTCTGCTTTCAATATTGAAGTCATAGATAACTCAACCATTGTTGAGAATCACCTAACTCTAATAGGAAAAGAGAGAGAGCACAACCTCTTGCCAAATTTTTTTAATGAATGAAGGATTAATTTCATGTAATAGTGGGTATTCTGTCTTAAAGTGGGTGATGAAAACCCTACATAGCAAGAAAACGAAGATATTTTCTATATACCTTGTATCATTGAATCAATCACGCTAGCAACAAGATAACACAAATAGCAGAAAAGTTGAATATCATGAAATACGAAAAGAAGAAGAAAGAAAGCTCATTCTCTAGTCAACGTATTTTAAAGAATAAAAAAAAATTTGATTTCATGAAATAGTGGTTGTGCTTTCTCTCTCTTCTCTTAATGAAGATCTTTGCGATATAATATCATTGAAAAAAATCATGGTAGCAACAAGATAACACAAAAACACAAAATTTGAATATCACAAAATACCAACAGAAGAAGAAAGAGATCGCAACCTCTAGTAAAAATATTTTAAAGAACAAAATATTTATTTTCATGACATAGTGACTATGCGCTCTCTCTCTTGTTGGAGAATCTAATTCCAACCATCGGCTAGGTGTCGAAACCATCCATCCAAGTGTCTCAGTTCAGTTTCATTTAGTCCAGTTTTTAGTTGAGTCTCGCTGGAGTCATTTAATTTTTATGTCTCCAATGTAATATTATTTAACTCATTCGTAATCTTGAGAAGAGCAATCCTCTGCTCCACTTCTTTCAAATTTTTAATTATTGTCATGGTACCAGAGCTAGTTCACATAATACTCCCGGAGAGAGTAGCAACGAGAGAAAAGTTGGAGTAGTAGAAACGAGCATGCATATGAATCATTGAGAGAGAAGTATAAGTTTGAAGAAGTTGGAAGATGCCTCCTGTGAAGAAGCAACACCAGAACAAAAAATCCAGGCAAAGCCAGTGAAAGCGTCTATGAAACGAATTGAAGAAAGGATAACACACTCCACGCAATGAAAAATTAGTGTTATTAATGCATGTGAGAAGATTTAAAATCAATGTTATTAATGTAACCCCGATATTGAGAAAGAGCGTTAACCGCTATTAACACAACTCAGAATATTTAAGAAACATGTTTGTTTGAAAAAATTACGCCGATTTCAACCACACGCGTGTAGGAATTTACAAGGTAAGTTTAGTATATCAAGAACCAAAGGTCAACGCTCACAAACAGATCACAAATCAGTATACCAGTATAATCACGTGGTTAAAAACCTCAAAGAGGGAAACAGTCCACGGCCTGAGCCAACATAGCCACTTCAGACAATTTATTAATATAAAAAGAAAGGCTACATATGTTTCTCTCATAAATGGTTACCAGAAAAATGACCCTCCATGCTCTTTAAATAAATATCATGGACCAATCGGGTGTTAAGCCACGGATCAAGTGTCGTTAATACCGAGGTGAGAGATAACTGTCGGATCACTACAAATCGTGACCGTTGGAGTATAAGTTACAAATGTACATGGTAAAGAAACACACTTTACCTAACTCTACACTAGACTAAGTTATTCTTAACTATTTCATATGTGTCGGAATATCCTAACATCCCCCCTTAAGAACAACTTGGGATAGGATTGAAGGATTTACAAAGGTGACACAAAAGGAGCCTATTTCCTATTTGTCGAAATATCCTAACATCCCCCCTTAAGAACAAATTGGGATAGGATTGAAGGATTTACAAAAGTGATACAATAGGAGAAGGAAGGAGGTATCAGAGCCTATCCCCCCTGAAAGACAACTTTCCTGAACTCCAAGCATGGATCAAAGTTTGGTAAAATTCGCTTCTGTGAGAGCCTTTGTAAAGATATCGACTACTTGATCATTGGTTGGACAGTACTGCACTTCAAGAACATGATCATGAATGAGATTTCTGATGAAGTGTATGTGGAGTTAAATGTGTTTCATACGCTGATGCTGAACTGGATCTTTACATAGCTGAATGGCACTCTGATTATCACACCAAAGTGTAGTTGGATGCTACTGATGAAGACCAAATTCAGACAGAATCTGACGAAGCCACATGGCTTCCTTGCTAGCTTCAACTGCACCACGATAATCTGCTTTTGCTGAAGAAAGAAAGATGGAAATTTTTTTATTACAAGACCAAGTAATAGGTCCTGAACCAAGAGTCAATACATATTATCATGTAGTAGAATTTCGATCATCAGGGTCACCCGCCCAATCAGAATCAGTGAACCAATCAACAATGGAGATGCTCCTGCACTGTAATGAATCCCGAACTAAAATGTACCTCGAATATATCAAAGTATTCTTTTAGCTGCTTTCCAGTGAATTTCATGAGGTTGGTGCATAAACCGAGCGACAAGACCAACGACAAAGGAAAGGTCATGATGGGTATGGGTTAGATACAAAAGTTTACCAACAAGTTGACGGTATAAGGTAGCATCAAATTCATGGGTAGTACAAGTGAATGAAAGCTTGACTCTAGACTGAAAGGGAGAAGGGGTTGGATTACAGTCTTCCATGTGAAAGTGGTGTATAAGATCACAAGCATACTTGGACTGAGAGAGGGTAATGCCTTCCTTGTATTGCAAGACTTGAAGACCAAGGAAATAATGCAAGTGTCCTAAGTTTTTCATTTCAAACTTATTTTTGAGGCTAGACTTCACATGGTTTATATGGTTTGGATCACTACCAGTAAGGATAATATCATCAACATAAAGAACAAGGATGGTGAAGGAATTACCCACTTTCTTGGTGTAGACAGTGTTGTCAGAATGACACCTAGAAAAGTTATTATCTAATATAAATCTATCCATTTTGGCATACCAAGCCCAAGGAGCTTGTTTGAGACCATAGAGAGACTTCCTAAGGTGAAAAACAAGGCTAGAGTCGTTTTGGATGAAGCCAGGGGGTTGTTCCATGTAGATTTCTTCATGTAAATCTCCATGTAAGAAGGCAGATTTAACATCCATCTGATGGACTTCCCATTTAAAGGAAGAAGCAAGGGAAAGAACAAGGTGGATAGAATTCAGTTTGGCAACAGGGGAGAAGGTTTTAGTATAGTCAATGCCTTCAACTTGTGAAAATAATTTAGCGACAAGACGAGCTTTATGTCTATCCACTTTTCCGTTTGGTCCAAACTTTGTTTTATAAACCCATCTACATCTGACAAGTTTTCTTCCTTTTGGAAGAGGAAAAAGATCCCAAGTATCATTTGCCAATAAGGAACGATATTCTTCATTCATAGCTTCATCCCAATCTGGATGATCGGAGGCTTCTTCAAAGGTTTCTAGATCAATTTTTTCTGTAACTTGAGCCAATAAGGAAGAAGCTCTTTCGAACTAAGAACATGTACGTTGTCGATCGGCAAGGTCACCTGCAAGAGAACCTACTACATCCCGAGTAGAGCGGACCCATCTTGGAAGCGGTGGAGTATAAGGAACAATTTCAAGAGGTGGAGGAGGATTTTCATCCTTTCTATCATCATCTAGACTAGAAGGAATGTTATTAAAAATAGAAGAGAGAGAGAGAGAGAGAGGTGGCACATATGCCGAATCAGGCTCGCAGGCCAAAGGTGGCACACCCGTCTAACTAGGCTCGCAGGTCGATATATTTTCATCAAACTTTACATCTCTTCTAATGATTATATTTTTGGATTTATGTTGAAGAAGTCTATATCCTTTGACATCTTCAGAATATCCAACAAAAATACATTTTTCACTCTTAGGTTCTAAGGCTTTATGTTTCGCATCTGGAATATGGGCCCAAACATCACTTCCAAAAACACGAAAGTGACTTACATCTGGTTTGATTGAGCTCCAAGCTTACTCTGGAGTTATATTCTTTAAAACCTTAGTAGGAGTGCGATTTACTATGTAATTTGAACAGTTAATGGCTTTTGCCCAAAAATTGAGACCGGGTCCTTTAGATTGAAGCATACAATTAGCCATTTCTTTTCAGGTGCGATTCTTCCTTTCAGCTACACCATTTTTTGTGGAGTATATGGAACATTATGTTGTAATTTAATGCCATGCTCAGTTCAGAAGTTGATAAATTTGTTGTTAACATATTCTCCACCATTGTCTGATCTTAACTTAAGAATTTGATGTCCAGATTGTTTCTCAACAAAGGCCTTAAAGGCCAAGAACATGTTAAAAAATTCACTCTTGAGTTTTAAGAAATATACCCAAGTGCATCTGGAAAAATCATCAATAAAAGTTAACAAGTACTTGTAACCAGAGAAGGAAACAACAAGAAGTGGACCACATAAATCACTGTGCACAAGCTGCAAAGGGGCTGAGGCGTGCCAAGAGGTAGGTTTATCAAAACTATCCCGATGATGTTTTCCAAGTACACATCCGGAGAAAAAACCATCTCAGCAAGATACCATAGGAAGGCCCATCACCATATTTTCCTTACATAGAGTTTGAAGAGAGCGATAGTTTAAGTGACCAAATCGCTCATGCCAAATTTTGCTCACATCATCATTATGAGAAACAAAAACAGAGGGAAGAGATGATGACCCAAATTTGTCAAACTTATACAACCTTGTGGAATCATCAACAATGCCAATAGCTAAAATATGTTTAGGATCTTTGAGGTCCTTGATTACAACATCATGAGGTGAGAATTCTATTATTTTCCCTTCACTTGAATGAGTTATCTGATAAACAGATAGTAGGTTGCATGACAAGGTAGGAACACATAGTACATCATTAAACTGACCATTATCTAGATGAATGGTTCCAGATCCTACAACACTAAGAGATCTATCATCACCAACATAAATATGTTTGGTGTTACAATCATTTAAAGAAGAAAACATGCATTTATTTTTAGCCATGTGGTAAGAAGCTCCAGAATCAATGAGCCATTCATAAGAAGGAGAAGAAGAAGATAGATTTAATGCATAACCAGATCTTAATGCTTGACAACCACAAGCAGAAAGTGCCATGCCTGAAGATGAAGGTGAAGAATGCTCCAAATTGATTTTGTGCTTCTTCATTGCTACTTCTAAGGCTTCCATCTTCTTAAAAAATTTGGACTCTATATGGCCATCTCGATTGCAAAAGTTGCAATGTCTATATGTCGTCTTCCCTTTGTTTTGATTTGCCTTATTATTTTGGTGATTTGATTTTTCAGTTTTCGGTTGAAATTGCTTAGGGCCCTTGTTTGGTTTAGGACCATATTTTTTAGGATACTACTTCTTGGGATTCTTTTGATATGGTTGTTGTTGGGATGCTAAGGCTTTCTTAGAAGCATTTACAACAGTGATAAGACCAAGGTGTAAATTTTTTTCTTGTTCTCTTATCAAAGAATCGCAAAAGGCATCAAAAGAGGGATTCTTGTAGGTGGTTCCTGAAGAAATGATGGCTTCTCTAGTGGAATGGAAGGAAGAAACAAATACAGAGTATGCAAGGCTAAGCTTAACATGAATGAGGCTACCATCGTCCTTTTTACCTTACAACCTTCTAAAAGAATTTTGAGGGTCTTAAATTTGGACAAAAATTCTTCAATGGAGGAGAAATTATTGTGGTCCAAAGTAAGCAACTCATTTTCAAGTTGGTGGGCCCTAATTTGATTTTGAATGCCAAAATTTTTTTTTAGCTTTTCTAGGGCTTCATCAGGGGTGTCAATGTCAAGGATATGAAATCGAAGATCTTGAGAAATGGACATTCCTATCAACCCTCATGCTTGATCTTGTTTATTTTCCCATTTAGCAGCTTTATCATCATCAGAAGATTTAGTTTCTTGTCCTGTGGCTATTCTATAAAGCCCTTTACTTCTAAGTATATCTATCATGTGAGGTAGCCATTGGAAATAATTTGTACTATTAAGAATAACCAAGCATGCACTTTCCATTTTAAAAAAAAAAATGTAGCTGAGAAAAGCTGAAACTAACTACTCCAATGGAAATATCTTGAAAAAATAGGTCGTTTAAAAAAAATGGCTCGAAAATCGGCTTCCAGATGAATAAGTTATGCCTTTTTAAAAATTTGAGTTATAGATGCCGAAGAGTTACGGTAACGGGATGAGGTGCGACTTTTTAAAAAAAATTCCGCCCCTTTTAACAAAATTTTTTTACAAAAGAAGCTTGAGAAGGAGACTTGAAACCAAGACCTCTATTCTCATAAACTAACGCCTCACCAAGTGAGATAGTAAAAGGATCACGTTATTGTATGAAACGAGGAAGGGGTTTTTTTTTTTTTTTTTTTTTACTCTTCGGTGTGTGTGCCTTTTCCTCCAGATCTAAACTGTCATAATTGGGCAGCCATAAACCTTTTCACATGGAACAAAAGTCGTTCCTCACTGTAACAGACGCTCCGGACACAACCGACCAGTTCTCCAAGCTCGAAAATGTTCAGAAATAGTAGATCTAAAAAATGGCATTCGCATGCAGTCAAACTGGCTTCGGATTTTGATCAACAATGGACACGACCCTCAAAATAGCTCTGATACCATGTAGGAACTTACAGGGTAAGTTCCATAGATCAAGAACCAAAGGTCACCACTCATAAATAGATCACAAATCAGTACACCAGTATAATCATGTGGTTAAAACCCTCAAAGAGGGAAACAATCCACGGCCTGAGCCAACACGGCCACTTCAGGAAATTTATTAATATAAAAAGAAAAGTTACACATGTTTCTCTCATAAACAATTACCAAAAAAATGACACTCCATGCTCTTTAAATAGAGATCATGGACCAATCGGGTGTTAAGCCACGGATCAAGTGTCGTTAATACCGAGGTGAGAGATAACCGTCGGATCACCACAAATCGTGACTGTCGGATTATAAGTTACAAATGTACATGGTAAAGAAACACACTTTACCTAACTCTACACTAGACTAAGTTATTCTTAACTATTTCCTATGTGTCGGAATATCCTAACAACGCAGCCCCTTAACAGTAGTGCTACGTTAACTTGGTTCAACAAAGCACGTGCGCAAAAATGATGGGCCAAAATTCATGAAGGTAATTTTTTTAAGAAATTCAACTCTACGTATTCACTCCTCCATATTCAAAGTTGTGTTAATGGATTAAAGTGTTTTTTAAATGACTTTTTGAAGAGTTGATTCATTCATTAAAGGGAAAAGCCCATTTAAAAAAAAAAATCAATTCATAAAAGGGAGGAAGCCCATTTGTGGGTACAAATTTGTTTGATTTTATTATATTTTTTAAAAGGGGAGAGTGAATAAAAAAATATTTTTTTCAAAGTAAAAAAAAAAAAAATTTGAATTTGTGAGAAAGTGATAGTGTGAAAGCCTTGTGAAAGTGAATGTGTAAAAGGATATTTTTTGAGAAAAGGAAATTTTTTAGAAGCAAGGTATTTAATCAGCATTTGTAGACTCATCTGTTTGTGAAAGCCAAACATCAACGCCATTTTTATTGCATTTAGTTTCAATGTCTACAATTTGTATTACTTGTTGAATCATAGTGAACTAGCACTCAACAAATGGGAAAAGCCAAGAGGCTAAAGAAAAAACAAAATGTGTTTGAGATCTTTTTAGATCTGGAAGTGAAGTGGCAAAAAGACACCTTTGCATTAAAATGCATAAAAGAATCTGTCGATGAAAGCATTCTCTCTCTGATTTCAGATGCCCAAACCACCAAGGAGGCTTGGGATACCCTTGAGAGGTGTTTTGGTGCAAGGGGGATCATTGAATTTGAAGATGAAGGTGGACCTGAAGAAATTGTAGAAGCAGCAGAAAAGCAACATGAAGATGCTCATGAACCCCATTGTGCATGGCCATAAGTGGTCGAATATTTGATGAATCCAACAACGGAGCTTGTTGATGAAGATTTGATGAATCCAACAATAGAGCTTGCTGACAAAAATTTGGTGAATCGAGCAGCACAACTTGTTGATGACAATTTGATGAATCCAACAACAGATCTTGTTGATGAAGACTTGGTGATTCTAGCAACAAATCTTGCTGATGATGATTTGATGATCCAACAAAAAATCTTGCTGATGACAACTTGGTGATTCCAACAACGGAGCTTGCTGATATGGTGAATCCAACAACGGAGCTTGTTGATGAAGATTTGGTGAATCCAATAACACAACTGGCTGATGAGAGTAAAAATACTATGGTAAATTAAGTAAACAATATTGCTGATGTAAACTTTGATAAAGACTTTTTGACTAATGATGATTGGTTGCGGATGATGCAACAAAAACATGATATCAACATGATGTTATTCAGTGATAAAATATCACTTGAGTTAGTGGAAGACAACCTATTTGTAGTAGCACAGGTTAGTGAAGAAGAGACAAAGACAAAAACAGAGATAGAGGCAAAAGCAGAGAAGGAAGCGCAACAGGAGAACGTTTCCATTCCGGAGTAGAAGGAATAAAACCAATGTGGGTTTGAAGATGTTTTTACACTTACCATTGATTTCCAATGTGCAGGTACACATAATGATTATGAAGAAGAGTTAATGTTCCTTGAAACATGGCTTGCAACATCATGTCTAGATGAGGTCTACACAGAAACTATAGATATGAATTTTAAAGACAGCATGCATGACGAAAACATTAATGAAATTTTTAGGTATTGGAGTTTTGAATAGATAAAATATTATTATGATCTTATGTTGCAACATATTGATGATGAAAAGCATAATACAAAAGACAATACGTGGTAGCAACCCACATACAAGTCATTTCTTGAAGAAGTCCAGGACATGCTTAGATATTCTGGAACAATAGAAGACCTGCACCAGCTAATGAAGAAACATAGCTTTGAAGAATACAACAAGAAGAAAATGTTGAAACAATTTAGAGGCTATAGAATTTGGAAGAAGAGAAGAAGAAAACTAAATCTAGTTGAAGTTAGTTTTTTAAATTGTAAGTCTCGCTGAGACATAGACCAGCAGGTATCTTAATTAAATTTTTATGTGGTTGTAATTGAGAGGGAGTGTTGGAGAATCTAATTCCAACCACCTGCTAGGTGTCGAAATCGTCCATCCAAGTGTCCCAGTTTAGTTTCATTTAGTCCAGTTTTAGTTGAGTCTTGCTGTAGTCATTTAATGTTGATGTCTCCAATGTAATATTATTTAACTCAATTGTAATCTCGAGACAATCCTCTGCTCCAATTATTTTTAGTTTTCCATTGTTTTCATCTCTTCTCCTATGGGTGTCAAGATGAAAGCCCTCGGCAGCACGCAAACCAAGATCATTTCCCATCGACCTTATCTATTAAAAACAGACATAGTGGGTGACATAGCACAAAAGGCTAAAAACAGTTGCAGTGGCAAACCCTTAAATGACTATCTCAAAGTCGCAGCGTATTTATAGTACAAGGATATGTTTTCTGAAAAAAAGTCAGAGAACATATTCAATTCATAACACAAGAGAGATGTTTCTAGAAAAAGTAAAAGAACATACAAAATGAGAAATGGATACTCACACTCACACCCACCACCACAAGATATTCGGCAGGCCCAGACCTGAAGATATGTGCCAAGATGGATCTTTTGACCACAACGACTGTGTATGAAAATGAAAATCAAAACCAATAAAAAATATTGTATCTATGTGAGGTTCAAAACGCTGATATTTTTAGAACTAGTTTTCTTTAGTGAGATTTTTTGGAAGTGAGAGTTTTTTGGAAGTTTTTTGAGTAAGTTTTTTTGTTTTAATTTATTTAAAATTTGGCTAGAATTTATTGAAATCACAAGTTTGATGGGTAACCCTTGCATAATTAAAGTGTTTTAAGGTTTTTTCAAAGTGTTGAATCCACATACATTTATAAAAACTAGTTTAAATAACACAATACAAGATTTTACCTCAAAAATTTCAGCTAGATTCGACACCCAAAAATCCAAAAATTCTCACTAAAAACAACTCCTTTTAGAAGATTGTTCTAAAAAAACATGTGAACTCAAATCCTAACATTAGACAACTATAAAAGCTACGAGATCTATAAAAGCTACAGATCTAAATGTTGATGATAGGTGCATGCATACTGAGTATCATTTATTTCTTTTTCATTTAATTATGAATCCAGTTTCACAATTGACAAATATTTATTGGTTAATTTTGCTAATAAATAGTTTAATTGTTTTATTTGTGAATTGTTAGTTAATTTAATAAAAACCAGAGCAGCCATACAAATTAATGAATTGAAAATGTTAATAAATAAAAAAACAATTTATAATAATTACAAACTTTTTTTACAATACATTTCATATTAGATATCATTATATCATTTTTGGGATTCAAATGCGTTAAGAAAGTCATTCATATATTACCATTTCCATGAGAGGTAGTTGTAACTGACTAATTTCTCATGGTTTTTGAACGGGTGATGCTCACAGGAGTGAAGAAGTGGGATTGAAACTAGTGAAATGAATCACATAGGGTCAATCATCACTTCTGAGGCTTTCACCACAATGGGTGCTAAGTGGACTATTTAAAAATCATGAGAAAATAGTTAGTTACGACTACCTCTCATGGAAACATTCATAGTTGAGTGACTTTCTTAACACACTTGAATCCCAAAAAATGATATGGGAAACCCATCAATACTTAAATACATTTCATATTATTTAAATAAAAAATAATAATAATAAACTAAATTTTATCTAAATTATAATTTTTTTTGTTATTATTTTTATTAATTATTATAAAAATGATTAATGTATGAATTAAACAAATATAAAGTTTAAAAAATATATGACAATATTTTAATGATGGAGATCCTTAATTTATAAATAGATGTTGTTATAATATTATGAAGTAATATCATGACTTATGATTATCATATGTTCAAACAAATCATCACATTTTTTTTAATAATCAATTTAATTAAAAAGACATAAAAGCACAAATGGTAATTTTTGATCTTTGTGGTTAAATAATTATCATTCGCTTAATAATTATTAATCATTAAATTAATTAATGTAATTATTACTATAATAAAACTATTTAAATTAAATAAATAGTAAATGTTAATAAACATCACTTCATAATAAAACTCACTTTTCATAATACATCTCACAATCTGAAAATTAAAAAATAAAATAAAATTCATAAAAGTTAACTGATTGGGCTTTCAGGAGCTCTTCTTTGAGAACAACTCCCAAGTTGCCATTATGGGCCAATTCCCGTCGTCAGATGTAATGTTTTTCCACACTTGGGCCAATCCCCATTGAAAGTTTTTCCACACTTGGTGCTGAAACTGTCAACTGGATCTTAATTTATGTAACCATTCAGCTTATTAATCTTTATTATAACCTATTAACAGTTAATCACTATTATGTAAAACCAAGTTCCTCCAAGAATCGAACACAACTATTCAACTACACAAAGCTAGGTTTGTGATATTCCATTCCTGGCGGATTGACAACTTTCAGTAGAAGAAGAGGCAGTATGGCGCCCGTAGAGTGAGAATCGACCAAAATCCCACCGCGGTCGAAGCTTCTGTTGAAGCTTTTTACCGTATCTGTAGAAATGTTGCATCACCATGGTTCCTCCATGAATCGAACAAAACCATCTCTAGTACACAAAGCTTTGCGATATTCCTCACAGATTGACAGCTTTCAGGGGAAGAGGGGCACCCGCAAAGTGAGATCTGCTCAAAATCCCATCGCAGTCAAGGCTTCTGCTGAAGCTCTTTCCCCTATCTGAAGAAATGGTGCATCGCCTCAAATAAAAATAAATGGAGAACGGAAAGATCAAGAAGTGCACCAATTTTGAAGTGGTGATCCCGCACCTGTGGAGGGAAAGAACACTCGCATTGGAAAAGTCGAGTGACGAGATTTCAACGGTGTTGTGTCCTGTGGAATTCAGGGCCAGAATCTTATCAATTACAAGTATTACAGACAACACAAAAATCTTATTCATATTAACCTTTAGTTTGTTAAAAAAAATATAAATGACATCTAAACACCTAAAACAATATGTACATTCATTTAATATCATTATATATGTTCATGGATTCCTCCATATTGAAGAAAACGATTATCACAATCGTAAAGATATTTATAATCATATTAACATGTTAAAAAAAAGTTTAATTCATACAATGTTACAAATGAAGCAAAATTTATGAGAATAAAAATACACCAACAAAGGTGTTCTTTCCATGAAAAAACATTTGTGATCAAGCTATCTATCAAAAGCAAAGCTATCTATCAAAATCAAAGCTATCTATCAAAAATCAAAGCTATCCATCAAATTAAAAAGAAAAAATCAATAAAGTCAATACATATTACAATAAGTTGTAACAATAAATAAATAAAACTATAAGTCTTCAAACTTATACCACTAGTACATACTATTGTGTATATCTAGTGAATCAGGTTGTGATACATAAGTGCAAATTTAAAACTTGCTATTGAATTTTTTAATAATTTAAGTAATGAACCTAAGTTTATACTTAAAACTTGCTATTGATTTTTTTAATAATGCAAGTAATGAATCATATCATTGTGATAAGTAAGTCTAAACTTAAAACTTGTTATTGAATTTTTTAATAATGCAAATAATTAATCATACTTCTTGAATTTTTTTTGTTTTTTTATTTTATTTTATTTTATTTTTTCAGTAGAAAAAACACTACTTATATTAATAAAAGGTAGTACAATTTTCTTGAGTCTATTTTTCCTTCTCTTCTTACAATAATTCATATATCATTTGTTCAAAATTTACAACACACAAAAATATACTCTTGGAACCTATTACATCATAGTTATTCATTCTATACTACTCAAAATAAACACTTTCATACTTTTACTAACACTCTTTAAACAAAAAGAAACAATATTCTTCTACTTTTCCTATGAGTCTCTTCTCTATTGCGTAGCCCTACTCTTTTTGTTCCTGCAATCTTTTATGAGTAGTTAATGGTAATTGCATTGGTCATTACACCATCGTTAAATTCAGAGAAATAAAACTTACCTGACTCCCTGTTAATGCCTCTTTTTGATAGTAAATATGCTTACCAATTCATCTCTCTGTACAAATGATCAAAACTCACTCTTTTAAAAGTCCTTACCAAATTTTTAATGTAAGCCATCCAATTTTTTAGTATAAGAGGGTTGAAGTAATCACTTCCCTTGACCTAGTTAATGATTCCTTTGGCATCACTGAAGATATGAATCTGATCAATTCAAAGCCACTGGGTCATGATTATCCGACCCCATAATGCAATTAATTTTTCTCTGTTATTAGTCCCTCTTCCTCCCTCCCACCAAAAATGATATAATTTATCCTCCTCTAAGTAGATTGCATCTCCACAACCAAAAACTTTGTTGGCGTTTCCCCCATCAAAGAATCCCGCCAAGAATGACTTCCATATTTCCTTAGTGATGAAAGATCTATAACCTTTATTTTCTTGTGTCGACCCTATCTCATTGAAGAAAACCAACATCTTGATTATATCATCGTGTGTCTCTATATTTTTCTAGTCAAATATAAGGCCATGGGTCTCCTCCATATTGTCCATAACACATATAGCGAGAGATCCATGTACCTTCTGTCTTTTATCCAGGATCTAATAAGTAAATTTAGTTTAATAAATGATCCAATATTTACAATTTTTAGTGTCCTAACACTCCTCCCCATATAGCCTTAGCATAAGGATATTCCATGAATATATGATTTACCTCATCCTCCCCCTTCCTGCACATTATGCATATGCCTGGTCCCTGAAATCCTCTCCTTTGGAGATTCTTTCAAGTCAGAATACGGTTATGTATCACAAGCCAACCAAAACATTTAATATTGTTCGGTAAATTCCACTTCCATATTACCTAAAAATATTTTGAAAATTTAATGCCCTTATCCATAATACGTAATTCCAAGTATATATATTTAACCACAGGGATCCCCTTCTTAAGGTTACCAGCCCAGATCATATGGTCTTCACTATCAATGAGGGTGATCCCTACTTGCCTAAGACCTGTGGTATAGTCCTCCCATTCCTTACAGAATATATTGAGTAATACCTCTTGAAGTTGCAACAACTGCTCATGTGTATATCAAATGCATTCATGAATCTCAAACCTTGAATCCATTGTCTGTTACATGCATGAATACATTTAAATGAAAGCGTGAGCAATGGAAGGTAAAGTCTATTTTATACTGCAATAATAATAACAATAATTATAAATCAAATTCATATAGATATAAATAAGAAAAGAGGCATCACCTAGAAGTAATTTGCAACTATTTTACCGTTATGCAATATATACACAATCAAAATGAAAAATCAACAAGAGGAAAAGAGCAAAAATAGAAAATAAATCTCTTAGAACCACTGCAAAAGTGAAAAGGAGCGTTGATATTTTAAAAGAGCATTGATATTTTAAAATGTTACCCAGTATGCCACAACAGAAAAATGAAAGGTAGCAACCAAGGAAATGTAAATGTGAATTGTAAATTTACAATTGAAAGATCTCACAAGAGAGAGAGGGTGAGTTTAATACCAAAGTTCCAAAAACAAAAAAACACAACACTATCAATAATTGAAGAATATAAAGAAAAAAAATAATGGCCTAATCTAGAACACATCCAATGCATCATATTTTAAAAATATATACATATCACAAAAAGGCATCCTTATCCAAGCATGGAAAATTGAACTTCAAGACAAGTCTCTTAGGCAAACACAAGAAGAAAAATTGAACTTAAAGATAAGCTTCTTATGCAACCACAAGAAGAAAAATTGAATTTCTAGATAAGCCTCTTGTTAGTCATCACTATTTTTCACCTGTTTTAGATGACTAAATGCTTTTTCCAAGATTTCTAGAAACATAATTCAAGAATCATGTGAGTTCTAGAAATCTCCTCAAAGAGAGTTTTTCACTATCCTGCTTCCTTGTCAAGCATGGCCAATCTATCATCCAGATAAAACCCCATCCTGGACTAATGTCCCTCACTCTCTCTGTATTTACCACCTTTGCCTATAACCCTCTGTCTCAGTTTTCTTAAGACCTTTATCTTTACACCTTGTTTCACCAAGTAAACCAATCTTTTTCCCATACTCACCAAGTGCCTCAAGCAATGGTGGTGTCAAATTTCTTTCTAGAAAGCCCTCCAAAGTAAAAGAAGATTTCTAGCTGTCTAGGATGGTGGTGCATAAGTAGAGTGTCAAAACCCTGTATCTTCATTCAAAACCCTGATTCAAGCTTTCAGTCAAAAAGCCTATTCTAAGACCTTACAAATAAGTCAATTATGTTTTCACTAGGTCATGCACTATCATGATTCTCATTCCATTATATCCACAGGAATTCATAGGTGAGTTCAAGAGAGCACAAAGTTAATGTTTATCATTGTCTAAAGAGCACAAAATAAACTCTAAAGATATCCTCCTGATCCAGCACTAGGTCTGCAAAAGAATAATCTATCATATCCAAGCATTTCTGCAGGAATGCCTTGTAATTTGGTCTACAACAGAAAAAGGGCAAGGAAGGACACCTAAAGGAGTTCATAAAGGCATTTTCAATTGATAAAAAGGTATAACAAGTTGAAATATACAGGAAAGATCATGATCTTATGATAATTATAGTAAATTACTGTCCATCAAAAGGTCTGTGCAAATCTCAAAAAGTCAGTGGCACATAAGCAGCATTGCTCAAACAGTCAAAGAGATCATTGAAAGGATTTTTGGCCTCAAGCATGAAGCTGGTATAGGGAAAATTTCCCTTTGCCTACATCCCTGCAAAAGAGACCAACAAGCTATCAAATAAGAACCTAAGGTGAGATGAGGTAAAAAGGAGGATCAACACAAGGAGCCCATTCATAACAATAAGAAAAGCAGCAGGTATGTTTTTTTATTAGGGATCAAAATGTGTGATTGTTTTTACCAAGCAGTGGAAAAATACTTGGGTTACAAAGGTTAAAGAACTCCTCCAAAACTCCAAATGATCATTGGATACTTTTTAGTCATAAGTAAAGAGTTTAAATGAAAATTTTCTTTGAGGACTTTGAAGGTAGCCTTGTTTGCTTTTTTGAACATCTCTAAAGGCTCAGAAGTTGGGAAACTGAACAAAATGGTCATAATAAGAGGCGAAGAAACCTTCTTCATCAACAATAGATGGTTTCAATAGTTTTCCAACTATATTCTAAGTTTGGCAAACAAGCATAAATCCCAATTAATCAAAGGGTTAGATTAGTATTCTAAAAAGATCTAGGGAGACAGATTATGGGCACTATATGCCACTTCACTGAAGGAGATAAAACACCACCTCAAAAATATGTTTTCTCACAAACAAACAGTCAAAGGCATATTCAAAATATCTAAAGGAGAAAAACATGATTCCTAAATCACCCTAACAAATGATTCTGACGAGAAAAGGATCATCATGGATCTAACCAATTGTCTAAATTCAAAAGAGACAGTGGTCAAAAGGGGTTTTAAAAGACTTTTTAAGGTAGCTCCAAAAAGCATTGTCAAAAGGAAAAAGGTGCAAAATGAACCTTAGAAAAGTGGGTTTTTTAAAGTTTAATTCTTTCAAAAGACGGTATAAAACACTACAACACCACAACTCCCCACTCATTTGCTCATTTGAAAGATGGAGTGAGGTTTCCAGTTGTCTACCGGAGTCCTCGGGCAAAAAATCGAGGGTGTTGCGCTCCCATAAAATGGTGTTGCGCTCCTGTAGCGGCTTCCAGTGTAATTTTTTGTTGAGTGCTACGCGCCTGTAGGTGGGCACTGTGCTCTTTCAGGCTTTCTCGGCATGCAGTGTGACGGCTCGAGCTAGGCACTGCGCTCCTGCCATATGTTTTTCCGCCTGACGCCGCGTGCAGAGCTGCCCATGGTGCTGCGTTCCGGCCACTATCCAAACACTGCACGACTCTGCGTTCAGTGACTCAATCCGCTCGGGCGCCTAGGTGCTGCACTCCTGCCACAGGCTTCACCCCTCCGCCCAGATGTTGTGGTCCTACCATAGTTTCCACCCCTCTTCCCAGACGCTGCACTCCTACCACGGGTTTCATCCCTCCGCCTAGATGCTATGCTCCTACCACAAAAATGCAGCACTGCACAAAAATATAGTCAACATCGCCTGACTCGCCCACAAGCCTTGAAAAAGATTTTTTTTGCTGTGAAGGACATTTTAAAAAGGTATTTTGACTGTTATCCCCTCTTCATGATTTTATAAAGGTTATGGGCGCCAAGAAAATTCAAAACTTATGTCAAGGGAAGCATGAATAAAACTTGTAAAGAAAACCTAACCTACTCTCTACTAGTCTCCAAACCTAGTTACAAAACTCAACATCTCCTTAACCCTCTTTACACATTATTTCACTAGCAAATATCATTTCTATTTAAAGATTTTGAGGAAGGGGTGAAGAAAGACACAATTTATGAAGAAGGGAGTGTTGACCTAAATGAGGCAAATCAAAGACCAAGAAAATAACAGAAGAAGGGAGGGAAGCCAAATAGTTTTGAACCTATAAGCACTGAAGAACTAATAGCCTCCCCTTCTATTCTTTCCTGTTTCCAAGAGTTAGGGTGCTATGAGTTCTGTAACAAAGTGAAAGATATCAAAAGCCACCCTCAGTTGACCAAGTTATTTGCCTTAGGACTTCACAGCCATAAAGTACATCTAGTAGGGGTAAGATTTGAGTTGACCACCAGTGCCATCTCTAAGGCCACTAGAATTCCTTGCATAGGAGAAATATGGTTTAAACATAAGCATCTTGACTTAAGCCATGATCATCCTTTCTTAAAACCTAGTTGTCAAGCTAACTGTAAAACCATTTTCCCTTTTTCTCATCTATTGGATAGATATGCCCTCCTCATGAAGATTATCATGAAGTACTTCACCTGTGAGGGTAGGTTCTCCAGAGTCTATTCCTATCATATTAGACTCCTCATGCATTTCACCAGGACCAAGCTACTACACATGCCCTACTACCATAAGGGGAATTTTGAGGTCTAAAATGGGCCTCCTAAGGAAATTATAAAATAATAGTGGAAATAATAAAATAAGATTTGATTACATCAACAAATTTTAGAGGGAAAAAAGAAAAAACTACTTTTTCAACTCGTATTTTGAACTTATCTCCATAAGGTTTTACTCAAATTTCTAGCAGGAATACTTGTTGGATGAAAAATTTAATTCCCCATCCAAGGAGTACCCATGTTGCATACTTTTGATGAACTCTGCTACATGAAAAATGAGAAATACATGAAAAACATGATTGTATTCATGTTTTTCATGTATTTCCAATTTTTCACGTAGCAGGGTCCATCAAAAGTATGCAACATGGGTACTCCTTGGATAAGTAATTAAATTTCGCATCTAATGAGTCCTCCTGCTTGAAATTTGAGTAAAATGGTAGGGAGATAAGTTGAAAATACGAGTTGAAAAAGTAGTTCTATTATTTTTTAATCTTTTTACCTTTTACTCCAAAAATGGTGAATCATCCCCCATGGTTGACATCATCATCTTAAATCCTATTGTTTCTCATAAGTTTTATTTTGGTTGTACATTTTTCTTAGGAGGCTCATTTTAGACCTCAAAATTCCCCTAATGCCTTTGCAAAAGTATTGAGAAAATATCTTCCATCGTGCAAAAGAGGCCTCCATCCCAACAAATGTCAAGCCTCTTTCATCATTCCCTCATCAAAGTAATTGTCTCATACCAACTAGAACAACAAGGCATTCCCTGGGAGGTTTTTATCGCCCATGATGATTTCAAAACTCTACAACCCATCCCTTTGCAAAGTATGCCATCATCTTAAAAAAATCCTCCTCATACACCTCCATCACCCTCCCCTGAACTTGGTTCATCTTATTCACATGGATCATTCCCTCAAACAGACCCTCCTCATTTGCTTTCCCCTGAGAAATCTAAACATGAAGAAAGAAGTGATGAACATGAAGAAAGAATTGATGATCATGAAGAAATCAGTGGTGATCATGAAGAAAACAGTGAGGGAGAGAGTGATGATCATGAAGAAAAAAGTGATGGAAAGAATAATGAAGATGAAGAAAGAAGTGAAGAAGAAGAAGATGTCAAAGAGGGAGATGGCCAAGAAGAGAATAGTGAAGGCAGTAACAAGGATGAGTATGTGGATGAAGTAGAAAACAGAGGTAAAAACAATGATGCAAGTGATGAGAAAAGGAGTCAAGGCAGTGGGTCCCATGGTGAAAAGGATGACTCTAAAGACACACAAACAAAGGTAGCTTTTCAAGAAGAAGATAGTGAGCAAGAAAATAGAGTTTAAACCATTGAGTCCCATGATGAGCTAAAAAGCTAAAACAGTGGGTCTGAAAGTGAAGAAAATTACATTGAGGGTACAAATGCAAACAGTGGAGAGGAGACATATGAAAGCAATGGCGAAAGCAAGAATGACAGTGACAAGAATGGCACAAGAAACCAAGAAACAGGGTTTAAAGTTGTTTTCAATAGGCATGGAAATGATGACAAAGGGCCAAGTAATGAAGAAAATAAGCAGGGCAGTGAATAATAAATCAGTCAAAGGAACTCATTTAATGAAGAAATAAATGAATCCCACAGTGATGGGAAGACCAATGAAGGTGCCCAAAGCAGTGACCCCACAAACAATACTAACAATGATACAAAATATGATATTGACAGTGAATACAGTGGGCCAAAAGATGAAAAGGAGGACAGTCATGAAAGTGAAGAAATGCCAAAGATAGGTGCCTATAACATTGAAAAATAGAGCATGGCAGTATTGAAGGTTTTGGAAGCAAGGAAAGATTGAAAGAGGTTGAGGATGCTTATCAAAAGGACAACCAAGAGCAAGGTAAGAAGGACACTCACACAGAAATCATCCATGAAGAAGAAAATAGTCTCAGGGTCGTTAGTGACCAGACTTTGCAAGTGAAAATCATGGCACCTTTTACCATCACTTATCAAAAAGGAAGGAGGCATGTGTTTGCTGCCTCCAAAAGGGAAGGGGCCATGCACTCCTCCTCAAAACCAGTGAAGGACAAAGGCAAACAACCATTGAAGGAAAAAATCAAAAAACCATTGAAGGACAAAGGTAAACAACAACTGAAGAAGGAAGAAGACAATCATGAGGAAGAAAGAGAATTTGAACTCATTCACATAGATAGTGATGAGGAAAATGAAACAAGGATAGTGAATTCCATTCTACAAGACCAGAATGAACAGATTAAGGACTTGGAGGCTGAGCTAGAAAGATCAAAGGATATCATTCACTTCCTAAATATGCAGAACAAACAAATGAGTGGATAGTTGGCCATCTATGAAGCAAGGGTGCTCAAATATAGGAAGGAGGCTCAAATATCACAAGTGCAATTGGAGGAATACATGGGCACTTATGAGGAAAATAATGATGAAGAGGGGCAAGCTAGAAAGATACCTAAGACTATGGGTCTTAGGAAAGCATGGGCAAAGCAAAGAGAGGAAGAATCAACCCAAGCACAACAATTCCCCCTCACCGAAATCCTTGCCATGGAAATTGAGCATAACAGGGAAGCATGGATTGAGAGAGCCAATATAGATTTAGAGGTTAAACTAGAGAAGGCCAACAAATACTTGAGCTTACAAAGGAAGATGACTGAGCACTACAAATGGAGAAATCACTTTGCAAGACAAAAGCTCAAAACTGCCCAAAATGAGGGCGCGACACCAAATGATGAAAAATACCAGGCTAGGCTTGGTATTTTGGCCCAAGTTTCTCCACAGGTATCTAAGGACCCTTGAGGCACCTACCTACCAAATTTGAGCAAAATTGAACAAGTTTTTGTTTTTTGCAAATTTTTGAGCCTAGGAACGCAACACCCCCTGTGCTGCGATTTTTACTAGGGCATATTTAGAGGGAGAAGATTACATTTTTGGATTCCCCATCATGAGAGGAGTATGATCACCAAATTTCAGCTCAATTGGAGTTGTTTTGATCCCCCAAAAGGGTCAAAAACACTCAATTTTTCACCTTTCTGCCCTCTTTTTCTGAACAGGTGCTGCACTCTTGGAAGCCTTGTCTTTTTCCAATTTTTGGTAAAATTTTAGAGGTAATATTGAGGAAAAAAAAGGTATATTTGGAAATTAGACATCCGCAGATTTCCAACGGGCCATCACAGAGCCTTTTCTGACATCGGGAAGGCCTCCAAAAATCTGTTGCAAAAAGACCTTTTTTGGTGCTACGCTCCTGGAAAATTTTCAAATTTTTGAGACAGTATGCTGTGTTCTTGTGTGTAATTGAGAAAATGTGTGTTAGGCAAGTTTCATCATATATGTCAGAGCCTAAAAGTAAATATTTTTTCTATTTTAGTCCAGAAAACATATTTCGGAAGATATTTTGTGCCTTGGACCTTGTAGGGCCTCAAGGACAAGTTAGGATATTTTCTTTTGGCCAATAGGCTTCTAGATGCTCTAGTGAGCTCTCTTCCTCCTTTCTTGTTATATAAGCCATGAGGATTCATTGTAAACAGTTGGGACATGATGTGTTATAGAGAAATACATGGTTTATGAGCTTGGAGAAGATATTTGGTTTTATGAAGTGAATGAATGGCTTGTGTGGCTTGATGTTGGAGAAGCTTGCTTGCAGGATTCCATATCTTGGTGAATGGTGATGTTTTTCTAACTTGTTAGTGTTTTCTTTTCCTCATTTTGTTTCAGTTTGCTTGTTTGTTATAGATCAGAAAAGTATAGGTTGAGATATGCTCATGGAAGTACCTCAAACCTCCTGTTTGCTATAGTTTTGATATTTTCTTCTTTTAGTAATCTTAAGGAATTCTTGATTGCTCCTTAGGCCCACTAAAACTTGTTCTTTGTTTCATGAATTATTAGTATGTTAGATTATAAATATGATTCATGGTATGCCCTGCTTATTTAAAGTTTTTCAAAAACTTATTGTGAAGATTTTCTATGGAATATTGATTGATTAGGTTAATACAAAGAGGTCTTGTTTCGATCTTGCCCTTTGCCCATGCTCATCAACTTGTTTCAGAGTTCCCGATAGTTTGATATATGTTGTTTAGGAGTTCCCTCTCCATATCTTGAATTGTTTGTTTATCTTATGTGTTTTCTCAAAAAGCTGAAGGTGGATTTATAAAGTTAGGAGTTCTAATGCTTCTATGTCTCACTGGAATGTTCATCTTACATGTTTATTAGTTTGAGTATTGTTCATAGAGATTAATGGTTTTCCCTAGCTCATGAGTTATTGCTTTCAGACTATATATGTTTAAGACCTCTTAGTTTTTCCCAAAATTAATGTTCATTACACCTCATACATCACCTAAGGATCCATTAACCTTGCTAAATCGGCCCTACAATACACTCTGCTTCATCATTTAGACACCCTCGACTTCATCTGACCCCATAGCCCTATTGATTTGACAACCTCTCATTCCACCTATCCTATTTAGTCATCTTACCCCAACTGAAAACAAACAAACAAATTACACTTAACAACTAGCCTAAAATCAATCATCCAAAGAAAACAAGTTCACATCCTTCGCATAGTAGAGAGAGCCCTCTCTGAGTCCAGGAAGGCTAGGTCCTAGGACTCCAAATACTGGTCTAATGTTACCCTGTCATTTGGTTTATCCAATCTTCCAAATCACGGGACCCTAACACCTCTTAGGAAATAACGAGAAGTCATCGCTTTAGGATCCGAACAAAGATATAAAAGCATTGAGAACTTCCCCTCCCCGTGCTTGACTAAAAACTGTTGCCAAAACATGAAAAATAAGGGATTATGGGAAATGAGGGAGGATCAGTCCATTCACACTTTCTTAAATATTGTTTAACATTAATTGTTTCTTTGTTATATCTAATCACAAAATTACAAGTGCCTTAAAATTTACATGTAAACCTAAGTTGTTCTATACATAAATGAATATTGAAAATATTTTAGTTGTGAATTTATACATATACATTGACAAATTTATCATTTTGAAAATAGATTTAAAAAAATGAAACAGATGGCCAAAATTGGATGAAAGGTTTTCTCAATTGGAACTTGTTTGTTGAAGTCGATGTGCCGAAGAAACAGAGGTCCCAGAGCGGTATAATCGCTATCATATAATTTTGGATAGCATGGAATAACTAATGGGCACTATAAAGAGAGAAACAAAGTAAAATTTTTAAGTTGCAATATATATAAGTGAGTGCTTCAACTCTCAATTATTTCACTCTAAATACTCTACTAAGAATGGTTCTTGAGAAGTTGCATATATAGCCTCATTGTAAGTGCTTAGCTTGTTTGTTGTCTTCACTCTAGTGATTACCATATATAATATTTCTATCAATTAAGAGGTTTTTCTCGACTTTGGTGCACAAGGTCAACCAATTGTTGTCAATAATAGGTCCAACAACGGTTCTCAAGAATAGGCAACGATTATGTTTGGTATATGATAGACTGGTTGGAATTCCACAAGGGGACACCATGTGCAGTGTATAATTTTTTTGTGGTTGCATGGTGGAGGTTGGGGTTAGAGGATGTGAAATATTCATGGGGCAATTTACTCCATCTGAGCCCTATGATTATCCACTATGCAGAAGTGGTCATATGATTAGCCACTGTGAACAACTGGTCATGTTTCTCCCCAACCCGAACCTACAGGGTGGTGGAGTTGGTGGTTTCAACGTTTCCATTGCTCTCCAACCTCCCCAATTATCGCACTTAGACCACTTATTCAAATTTTTCTAATAACATCCTATTATTATCCATCCAATCATCTCATGAATGACAGTGGTACTTACACTATTATATTTTTTGCATTGTTTTTGTCTAGTTTTTTTCTACAGAAAAAACACTTTCATTAAGATAAAATAAGAAAGTATAGATATCCAACATGACATGTCTATCATGATTGGAATACAGGGACAAATATCATCTTCAGATGTCTTGTGTCTTTACAATAATACAAACTAAAACAAAAGGGAAACAGAGAGATTTCAGTTTAATAAAAAAGAGTTGCATTGCAAAACATCAAAGTTCCCTTGATTTCCATCTATCAAAGTATTTCTAGTTTCAGGTGGTGCATTGATGAGCACATGAAATATCTGAGAAGAGTCTCAAGAGGTTGAATGTCAATACTCAATTTTAGAAGAGGCTCAACTGTAGAGAAAGTGCTCAAATTTCGATATGCCAGGATTCTGCAGGAATGCCTTGAACAAAGGATTGAAAGATGATTTGTTTAGGAGCACCACTACAGCCAAATTTGGAAAGAGAATCAACCTCACCATTCTAGGACCTATAGATGTGAGAAATGGCGAGTGAATTGAAGACTTGGATCAAGTTACAAAATCTTTGTTTCCAATTAGAGAGTGAATGGGCATCAAATTTGCGTATTCCATTGGTAAATTAAATAATAGATTTAGAGTCTCGAAAAATAATGAAATATCTAATTCTTAGCCGGATAGAACAATGCAAGACTCCCCAAAGATCTAGGATTTTCGCTCGAATATTAGTGTCTGAACCATAAAACTGGTGAAATATGAAGTAAACTTCAGGACCTAGTGTATAGCCATTCAACAACCACAAATATCAAAGAAAGAAGCTCAATCAAATAATCCCATGGGAAATGTGGACCAAATGAATTTCGGAGGATTGGGGATTTTATGGAGACAAATGGGGGAAGAGAAGAATTCCTTGTACTAAGTAGAGATCTTACTACTAGTCTTCCAAATATCAACCTGGGTTTCTTCAAAGATGAGGGTGTTTCTAGCACGCCAGATACTACAAAGGACAAAAAAAGGCAGAGTACGGTGATGAGTATTGTTCAAGGACCAATGATGAAGGAAACTTAATATGTCAGACCGGTCCTAGACAACTTGAAGATGAAGAGAATGTAGCACAAAAAGCCAAATCAATACAACAATTGGACAAAGTAAAAATATATGATGGATGATTTTCATGATGTTTCTAGCACAGAGCACACCTATTGGGCCCGTGGAATCCCCACTTTAAAATATTGTCTCAATTCAACACATGATTGTGAACCACCAACCATATAAAGCATTTAATTTTTAGAGGGGTATTCCCTTTCCAGGATCGCAAAACCCAAGGAAGATGATAAAAAGATCCATATGGCTAAGAGATGGGATGATAGGCCTCACGAACAATGATTTGACCTTTTGAGAAGCCATCATGCCAAATAATGGGGACCTTCTTGGGACAAAGGAAAATCCCAACCATTTTTATGTTGGAGATGTAAGTAGCCCATTCTTAAGCAAGGTGAGGGCAAGGCGGTATCCTAGGAATAATTCCAATTCGTGATAATAGAGGGAGTTTGAGTAGGAGATGAAATATCATGTAGAACAAAAATTCCCAAGTTATGAATAAAGATAAGTAGTTGGGGAGAGAGATTATGCGAAAGAATGAATCAAGACTGATTTCCATAATTTTTCCCAAGCCAATTTCCCACTTAAGGTTTCCGAAAAACCAATGCTTAGTGAGAAGCAAACTGCGTCAAATTTGAGATTTTTTTGGGGAACTAGAGCACCATATTGGATTCAACCTAATAAGTCACAACCCCGAAGATATTTATTCTTAATTATCTAATTCCAGAGTCCAATGGCACTAACATGCCAACATAATTTTTTGAGAAGAAGGGCAGTGTTGAAGTTTCGTGTGGCTTTAAGGCCCCATCCTATGAATACTATAAGACGAATTAATAGATCTAGATGGACTAAATGGATTTTTCCAACCAAATAGGGGCTAGCTCAAAGGAAATGAGCTATGATGGAGTTTTAGTCTAGTTATATCTGCATTTTCTTCGAACGTGAAGTGAAGTTTTATTGTAAAATTCTATGGCATACACTTGTGAATTTTGAATTAAACATTAGAATCATGAATCTATCTCAATTCTGAAACAAGATTCTTCATACACCACTTAATCTCAACTTCCCCTCTTCTTATTCTAGCTTTCACCTTCACACTCCACCTCACACCAATATAAATGATGAGGCACTCCCCAAAATGTCTTTATTTTTTCTGTTATAAGGTCTCTAAAGAAGGTCTTCTAAGATTAGGCTTTTGGTTGGCTTTTCAAGTAATAAGATAATGCGGTTAGGCACTTTTACGGTGCTTAGGTATCTTTTGACTTAGTCCTTCACTATGGCTTTGTATTCCCCTAACCACTAGTTCTTTTGCTTCACCTAAGCTAGGAATGGTTCCAATACCACTGAAACTACTATGTACTAGTGATGCTAGGTCAACTAATTCTATTTCCATTAGTAATGAAACAATTACTTTTTCCATATTGGCTATGCACTTTACTTATTTTTATTGGGCCTTTGTATATGTCTTTTTACTATATGGACCATACACAGATCATTGGTTTCAAACCTATAGGTGGGAACAAATACAATTCTATATACGTAGACTTGTTTTTACTGATCTTGAAGTGACGAAAGTCATTATTTTTCCATTTAGGAGCATTTATATATGATAAAAAAAGTGTGATACTCTGTTATAATTTTCTCTACAAATGTGATGGTAAGTGTGCCCTGAATGTTGGCAATTTCATGGTTAATGTAGTATACACTAAATGCAAATTTATTTTCTTCTATACAATATCAAGAAAGCTACGCCCAATAGCCAACACCACAGAGAAATACATGTTCACCAATTCCATACCTGCTACCAAATCTCTTTCGGTGCTCGAGTTATTTTCTCAATAGCTGTGTTTTTACTACTATTGAAGCGATGAAAGCCACCACTCCATATATTTTTTAATATCTAAAAAAAGAACAAAAGAGACCAGCTTCATATTAGGTACTGAAATATAAATCAGTTCCTTTTAATACACTAAAAAATACAATTAAAACATAGTAGATTAAACATTCTTTAATAGGTCAAGAACCCACAAACAAAAAAATCATACTCATGAGTATGAAATCAAATCATCATAAAATGGTTAATGACATCAATATAAAACCCTCATTAATATGGAAGTAGGATTTCTAGTACAAATATAGTACAATATTAAGATTATTCAAGGTGGAAAGAAGAGTATCTAAAGAAAAGATAACATAGAACAACGTATTCTCAACATAAAAAGTATTCATCATGAATGACACATAATCTATCTAAACTCTCATCACATAGCAATGGAAACAAGGAGATAGAAAGATAAAAATCAATTCTATGTTTCCTTACTAGGCAAGGAGAAGTTGATGATGAAGTGCATGTGATGTTGTGATGTATTGTAAATCATGAAGGACAAAAAAGTAATAAAGGCTGAATATTTGAATAGTTTATATAGCACATTGAGTTTTGCCTCTAAACAAATAGTTATATGAAATATGTTTTACAAGTTTAAAATATGAGGATTGAGAATAAACAAGGAAAAATAAAAATAAAACTTGTAGATCTAAATGGTTTAAAGTTTGCATAGCTTGTTCAATTTTTCCTCTAAGAAAGTGAGTAGCTATATGAAAAATGTTTTATAACTGAGTATTTACAACATGTACACAAATTAAGTTGAGAAAACCCTGAGGAGTTTTTTGTACAAATTTTATTATAACCTTTCTCTCCATCCAATAAATATTGCAGAGCCTTCTAAAGAGAGTCTATTCTAGGCTATAACCTAATCCACAATCAGAGAAAAGGGATAGGGATGTCACAAGCTAAAATAGATGGTACTTTTCATTGTCGCGATTATGTATTGACATTCTCGGTTGCAATGCATCCTATTAGCTGCATGGTGGCTAGAGACACTAGAAAATTTAAAATAGATATTTGTTATGGCATCCACATTGCCTACAGACCATTTCCCATCTTATAGAACAATTTCTAGCAATAACCACTCAAGTTACTCTCCAATGTCATTTATGCATATATGTATATTTTAAATAAAGAAATTAAAAAAGAATAACCTTTTATGGGATTAAAATATTTCAAATAGCCTTACTATTTTAAGTTTTCGTCATTTTTCAAGTATATTCAAAGGTTAATTTAATCTAAAATCTAGCAAAGATTTGTTGAAATTGCAACAATAAGGTGTTTAGGCTACATAACCCAAGTGTTCAAGGTATTTAGGCTACATAAATATAGTACTCAAGGAGACTTTCAAGGCATTGTGTCCATTTATGCATTCAAAAATATAATTTAAACAATGAACCACTAGAGGGGTTAAATCACTTAAGGTGCAATTTTTTTTTTCAAGTTTTGCATTCTAAAAGAGGTTTTCATATCAAGAAATTTGATCCCTCTGGGTGCATAATACACCCATGGTTAACATGGATGTATACTAGTAAATAAATAAACAATAATTATAATGAAATAATTAAAAAAAAAATTAAATAAACTTATGATTAAAAGGGGACAAATTCATTTCTATATAGCCATATCAATTAAATAACTAATAAATCTTTAGAGAAATTAATTTCTAATATCCATCAAAACACTTATCTCACAATACATCTCATTACAAAAAAACATAACTAGCAGTTGCACCATCACTAGCAGATGTTGGAAAAGAAACGTCGTAAGATTCTTAAACAGATCCAATAGTTGCTTTTTGCAGCAGCCTCTATAATAAGTCACCCAACTTGCCCAAGTTGAGTTGACCCTATAAATGATATCTGATTAAAATCCAACATGAAGTTATAAAGCCTTCATAGTCTTTCACCTTCATATTCAATTAATTAACCATCCCTAAATAAAAAATATCATAGCATTTTCCATTAATATATCAGATTACCTTATCAATATCCATATGGTTGCTCATGGCAGCACCATCAGCTTCACCAAAACCAAAGAGCACATTAAGAACCCCATGGGGTATTCCTTCCTGTAATTACAAATTATGGAGAGACCAACTCCCATTAAAGAAGTATTGGATTGGATCTACAATATCTTGACCCTACTAAAATGATAAACATATAAATACCTCACAGACTAATTGACCCTATTAAAATGATAAAAATATAAATACCTGATGGGCTAATTTACCCTATTAAAATGATAAAAATATAAATACCTGTCGAGCTAATTGTGCACAATACAATGCATTTAAGGGAGTTTGCTCTGCAGATTTGATAACCACCGTACATCCGCAATACAATGCAGGAGCGACCTTACTGAAACAAATCACTAATGGAAAGTTCCATGGTATAATATGACCAACAACTCCGATGGGCTCATGCAAAGTATGAGCCTGATAAGGTCCATCCATCTTTAACGTTAGTCCATGAATCTTATCAGGTTATAATGCACATATTCATAGATAAAAAATTATTGAAATCTGTAAAGACTACATGCATACATATTGATAGATACAAATGTATCAAAATCCTGAAGACCAAATGCTCATTTGGAGTACAAAAATGGCCTTCATCATGCAGCAAGGTATAATCAAAGAACAATTGAGGCATGTCCAATATATATCATTTCAGTATGAATCAAAATGTTCAAATTAAAGAAAGTGCAAGTGTTGGTAGAGCATGATAAAGTATCATGGAAATACAGTGAGAATTTCTGAAGTTACTAGAAAAGGATAGAAATTAAAAAGAGAAAATGAAAAAATGGTAAAGAGGGAAAAAAAATATTCAACTAAAGGATTGATATAGTCATAATTCTTATAGATGGATTTTCTTCCTAAAATAAATATTGACTTACCTCTTTGTAGTCTATGTTGGCTCAGATACTCATAATTGTATTAATCTGGGGTCAATAGCAACAAAGCAAAGATGAAAAGTTTCTGGCAGAGAAAATGAGATGATACATCATGCAGTTGTGCATACATATTTGTAAGTGTGCTTGAAAGTGTTCTGAATTTCAATTGGGAAACAATATTACTTGCAAATGTCTCCCCTACTTCAACAACATTAAGAAGCCATCAAGTTGCAGAATTGCATGCCAGTTCTTCTTTTAAGAAAAGTTTTATATCAAATTCTGGAAATATAGCAAACATTACATAACGAAAATTTTTCCCAACACAAGTACTGTGCATGGAAAATGAATGCTAGGAAATGCACTTTCCTAATGCTGATTAATAGATCTTGTACATAATACAAATAATAAGTTGAATGACAAGCTATAAAAATGAATAACAATGCTGATCACTGGATTCCCCTCGCGGTTTCTTCCCTTTTCTTTGAAGAATGTTGCTTCAATCAACCAAAATGAACCCATTTTAACAGGGAAATAATATCGAGATGAGAGTCAGACATAATTCAACCAGTAAGTAAGCTCCTTCGGTACCCTCAAAAGCTTACAAGGCACAAGGACCTTCAACACCGCAAAAGAATGAAGTGCTTTGGGTATAAGTTCAATAGGCATCTTAGCGTGGTACAATATTCTACTGCCATTACAAGGGGAGATGAAAATAAAATCTATAAATCTATATCTGTTGGTTTACTAATAAGGATAGATATAGAGGCTAATAATCTCAGAATGAAGTAGGTTCTAGAAGCTGTCAATTGGATCTCCGCCTTACATGCATAGACATAAGAGAGCCCTTGAAGAAATCTAAAAGGGAATTTTCCAAGTCTTCTTGTGAGAATTTGATATACATTTAAAAGTGCCTCCCACTTTCCAAATGGTTCTTAAATCAGCCGTAGAAAGACCTATAGGCTGGTAACAACTTCTCTGCTATAGATATTCAGAGTTCCTCTCGCAGCTGTGCATTAGGAATAATCTAAGTAGATTGAGACCTGTATACTTCCTCGAATGCAACATTGAATCTCATTGGAAAACACTGTCTCAATATCAGGCAAAAGCTCTGAAAGAGTCTCATACAGATCAAGGATCTTGAACAACTTCTTAGGAGACCTCCTACTAATGGCTATAACTTCACTGAAATTGAAAAACTAAATTGTTTTTTTGCAGAATAAGAGTGATCCAAACCAAATGTAGAGACAACACAGATTGATCATTTAAATAACTTCCTCTATCATACTCCCTAATCAAATCTATTAACCCTTCAGGAAGAAGCTTTGAGGTCTAAGAAGGCTTATTGACAATAAGCTTCATTAATGTCTCTTTGTAATCTGAAATAAAACTAATACAATTCATTACATACCTAGTTATAGGATGAATTGTACCTCCAGGGATAGGTGTTCTGGAAGTCTCCCTTTGAATTGCATTCTCAAACTCTGTGAAGATCCCTCTGGCCACTTCTCCAATATGCGTCAGTATTTCCGAGGCCTGTGTCTTCACATTTGCGCACAACTCATTGGAAAACACAGTCTCAATATCAGGCAAAAGCTTTGAAAGAGTCTCATACAGATCAAGGATCTTGAACAACTTATGAGGAAACCTCCTACTAATGGCTATAGCTTCACTGAAATTTGGTAAAGATTTTTCCTTTAAAATTGAGGTTTCTAGTTTATTGGTGGGTGTAATTTAATTAGTGTTATGAAGTACTATGTAAAACATAAGATTCAAAGTTCAAAATCCCATAAATTAAACCAAGTAAAAAAATGAATTTTGTATTAAGAATATTTTACTTTTATAGCCTTTATTATTTTTTTAAAATAAAATTGATTTTCTTATTTTAAATATATTAAAATTTTCAATATAAAATAATTTTAGTATAAACATTATTAAATTTAATAAACAAATATTATAATTTTATATTTACTTTTTATTTTTAAAAATTTAATCATATTTTTTCATAGTATTTAATTTTGTTCATCAATTTTTTTTTAAGATAAATTGTTAATTTTCATATTTTTTATTTTTATTATTAAATAATGGCGTTAATTTCAGTATAAAAAAAATTATTATTTTTTAGTATAAATTAATTTTAATATATTATTTGCCCACGTGGTGTAGAGCAGTCGGTGATGGGGTGTACTCTTAAGGCACTCCCTTCTGCAAGGTCACTGGTTCGAAACTTGTGGGTGGGATGAGAGGAGAAAAAATGGGAAGATTAGGATTAGTCTAAACGAGATATATATATATATTATTTAAATATTTATTTGATAAATAACAAAAGTTTTAACATAAATTAATATTAATACCATATTTAAATATTTCTCCGAATCGGTCATTATTTCAAGACAGGCAAACGTTTTTGGATGGCCCCTGCCACCCCTGTGCCTCCAAGGCATTTAAGAGGAGTTGGAATGGATTTCCACTCCCATATAGAGAGGGCATGCAACACTTCAGTTCAAAGTTTTTGGAGGACCCCTGCGCCTCCAAGGCATTTAAGAGGGGTTGGAATGGATTGCCACTCCCGTATAGAGAGGGCATGCAACACTTAAGTTCACACAAGTCTAGCATGGGTGTTCTTTGGATTTTTACATGCAATGGCGATGGATAAGTTTTTATGATTAAGTTATTGGGATATGCCCCGCTCACGAGTGGGAGTGAACTTTCCCCAAATATCTAAGCTGTGACAAGAAAATTATGTGAACCTTAGAAACACTAGATTTAACCCAGGGAAAAGAAACTTTGGATGACAAATATTTTTTAAATATCTCAATGTTTTTAGAAGGCCTTGTGGCAGTCTTAATGTAAATATTAAAAATTAATTTTTGGTTATTTGTTCTTATTATCCTGTAAGTATTATCTACATCACATAATGGTTATTATTGGCTTGTATGATGGAAGGTTGGGCTAGCTCATCATCAATTTGAATAAGAAAAAAACTGAAATGCAAAAAACTATAGAGAACTCATAGTCCCAAAAATTATTTTTAGAGTCGTGAATTAAAATTTCATTTCATTTATTTAGAAATTGCCAATTCTCCAAAAATATAAAATATAAAACAAAACGACTATATCGAAACTACAGTCCTTTATAAAACAACCATATAGAAATAACTGCCATAAAATTTTTACAGGGAAAAAGTACATCATGGCATGACGACTATAACCCATTTCGGTTTTTGCTACATTGAACAAACCATTTAACCATAAAATATTCCATGGTGAAGATTCCAATATAGTCCATTCTAATTCATTTAGAGTAATTTAGACTTGCTGATTTTATTTATGGTAATTCCTGGCTCAAGGTGAGTTGTCAGAACCAGAGCAATCATGATCGGGTCACTTATGGCGTAAATTAGCTGCTGCGTCTTCTAACATTTGCTTGGCCGCCGCTTGGCTACTATTATAATCTTCTTCCCTATTTTCTAGTTTAGAATTATATGATGAGAATAACTCTTTGTTTTCTTTCTCCAATTCATTCCACACTGCAAATTACAATTAATACCATAAAAATAAAAACACAAGTAACCAATTTCAAATAGAACAGACACATCTACAACTTTTAAATAATTTTTTTTAAAATACCAGATACAATTTTTAAAACAGATAATTATAATATGTTTCGAACTTAGATCATGTAAAATAAATTAATCAGAATCGGTTCGAACACCAAGACATAAAGGAGGCAAAGGAGAGTAGTGAAAACACCTTCCACATGCAGGCAATCGTAATGGAATAAAAAAGCTCTAATGGAATAAATAATTCAAGACAAAACCCCATTAATGGACACTGAAAGGATCTCAATACATCTAGTGCCAAAGTTTCGGGTCAAATGAAGACAAGTAAATGGAGGGAAGAGCGCCTGGTTGAATTGTCCCACGATCCATCAACTGGACAGTCATACTCCATACTTCTCATAGTTTAACCCAAATGTTGCAGGCACAACTTTCAATCTTTCTATTATTGACAGAAACGACTGAAATGGTAAGATACCTATAATAATTCGCTAAGAAACCTTGGTTGAAGGATTGCAGAAAGAATCCAACCCACTCAAATTCGCTCAGTGGACATAGATTGTAAAATCACATATCAAAGAAGAAACATTCAAACTCAATATCACTCACACTCACAGAAGAGAAGAAAACTCAGATTTTTGGAAAAGCGAGTATTCCAACTTACTCGGTCTGCAAATAAAGTAATCAGAATCGGTTCAAAAACCAATACATAAAGGAGGCAAAGGAAAGTAGTGACGACACCTTCCACACGTAGACAACCATAATGGAATAAAAAAGCTCCAATGGAATACAAAATTCAAGACAAAACCCCGGTAATGGACACCTAAAGGATCTCAATACATGCAACACCAAAGTTTCAGGTCAAATAAAGACGAGTAAATGGAGGGTAGAGCGCTTGGTTGAATTGGCCCACGTTCCATCAATTGGTTTGCATGTGAGCAATGGCATGCAGATGGATTCGTAATTTGGAACCACGAGAGCAACTACTTCCCAACTACCTGCCACCCTATCACTTCAATTAGAATCGATGGATGAGAATGATATAATCGTCTAACAAAGGATCCAATGGTACACATTATGACAGAAAGGCAGTTAGGAAAGTTGTTTTCAAATAATGATGCCTTACGGCGTAAAAATCAACTAAATTATAATTTTATTTTAAATTATTATTTTACTAATATATATATATATATATATATATATATATATGATGATGATGATGATGATGATGGTTGTTATATATATATATAACAAACAAAGATAAGTTATGATATCGTTCCATTGTACTGTAATAAAACCTATTTACATCTTAATAATTTCCATGGTAGAGTGGTGTGAATTTCATGATTAAAAATCTAGTTACATGTTATTTTAAATGTATATATTTAAGTCACGCATTAATTTTATTTATAATAATAATAATAATTGAAAACAAAATTATAACTTAATTAATTTTTATGACTTTTTTAAATATTGGAAGATAGGTGTTTTGATAATTATCTAAATAGATGTTGATTGACATTTACCAAAGGCCCTAGTTTTACTTAAATTGAAAAACAAAAAAAACATAACTATCTTTAAAATAAATCAAAACCTTCTATCCATGACTAATATTAAAAATATATTTGATGGTGGTCCAATCTCTATCATCAATTAAATAATAATTAATTAAAATTTGGGAAACCTTATTCCAAAATAAACACAATTATCCATCATATTAAGTATATTAAAACATAAATATACCAAAAACAAATGAATTTCATGTAATTAAATATACTACAAACATAAAAAAAACAATAATAACTCCTATAAAAAAACAATAATAACTCATAGAGTATATCACCTATATATTTTACAAAAATATTTCATATAAATATATTTGGTTTCAATTCAAAAAGATATATCTGGTTTTGCCTACCCTATCATGGCCATAGTCTGTCTCAAAAAACAAAATAAAGATCATCATAATAATTTAGGCCTTTTATAAAGAGGCAATCATATCCATAAACTTAGCACTTAAAAAATTACAAGTGTCACTATATATATAATAACCATCGAGATGAACTGGAAATAGAACTAAGTAAAGCATTAATTTAAATAAACAAAATATTCTCCCTACTAATCAAAACGCTATGAAGAGTTGGTGATAAATTCTGACATTGCATCTCCAATCCTCTTAGTGAAGTTCAAAATGCCCAGATCTTGAAGAGCGTCATTCTTAAATAAAGTGGTGCAATAGTATTTAAAGATGAAATATTTCTTCTAAAATGAAAGAATAATTTTTTTTTTTTATAAACTTGACATCTCTGAATATTATTAAACTTATGACCATCATAGTCTCCAAAGATCTAAATGAGTCCAGAGTCTTTCTCAATAGCGAATAGAAGAAGCAAGTTTGAGCTAAAATGTTCTATGGTGAGATATTCTGCCAAGGCCACTCTGAACTAAATATATTTTCTACAGTATTTAACCAAATACTAATATTAAAATAAACATTTAAAATTAACAAAAACTTTGAAGTTGGAAAAGGAAATACAAATTACACTCATTTTCAAAAATTCTTTCAACAAGAATTAGAACACTATCGAGTTCTATGAACAACCAAAGTAGAGCATACACCATTAATAATTAGAGTGAGATAGCGAACGCTTCCATGTTGCCATGAGCGCTTACTGTACACCATTAACAACTCGGAAATGTGAGAAATATCCACGTTATGTAGCCTTGTAGAATAGGAGAGAAGGTTCCCACTGTAGGAGAAATTGGCAATGAATAACAAGATGAAATCAGATTTAGGACGCAGATAAAATCTGAGAAAACCTTCTTCCTAATACCAGTACCTCTTAAATACAAGTTTTGTAAAGCCTAAAGCTTGCAGTTCCCGCTAATTACATCATTAAAGCGTCGCCCCCCAAGTGTCGTGTAGGGTAGATAAGAATATGAGGAAAAATGTTAGACATATTTATATGGAATTATTTCTGTGACACCATGAAAATATAAGTTATGGTATTGGCAATCTGCAGATTACAGACCTACGAGATTCCCTTAATTGTTTCATCACAATTTGTCTCGCAGCTTTTTCAAAACCATGTTGGAAACAAAGCTTCTCAATTCTAAGCAAAGCAAAGAAGGAGGTCGAAACAGTTAGCGATATAGCTAAGCGTTAAGAATATAATAAAAGAAATATGTGGTACCTGTTTTAAATGAATTTCCTTAGAGCTCTTAGGTCAAATGTTTTGCTAGAATCGTGAAGTACGATCTTCCGGTATAGCTACAACAGAGTCTGCTTTCAATATTGAAGTCATAGATATCTCGAACATTGTTGAGAATCACCTAACTCTGATAGGAAAAGAGAGAGAGCACAACCTCTTTCCAAAATCCTTTAATGAAGGAAGGATTGATTTCATGACATAGTGGCTATTCTCTCTTAAAGTCGGTGATGAAAACCCTACATAGAAAGCGAACCAAGATCTTTGTTTTATACCTTATCTCTTCATCTATGAAAGTGGTGATCAAAACCCTAGATTGCAAGCAAACTAAGATCTTTGCTATATACCTTGTATCATTGAAATCAATCACGCTAGCAACAAGATAACACAAATAGCACAAAAGTTGAATATCACGGAATACCAAAAGAAGAAGAAAGAGAGCTCAGTCTCTAGTCAAAATCTTTTAGAGAAACAAAAGATTGATTTCATAACAGAGTGGGTGTGCTATCTCTCTTCTCTTAAGGAAGATCTTTGCCATATAATATCATTGAAATCAATCATGGTAGTAACAAGATAACACAAAAACACAAAAAGTTAGAATATCACGGAATACCAACAGAAGAAGAAAGAGAGCAGAGCCTCTGGTCAAAATCTTTTAAAGAACAAAATATTGATTTTCATGACCTAGTGGCTATGCTCTCTCTCTTCTCCTATGGGTGTCGGGATGAAAGCCCTCGTCATCACGCAAACCAAGATCTTTGCCCATCGACCTTATCTACAAACAGACACAGTAGATGACTTAGCACAAGAAGCACAAAAAGCCAAAACAGTTGCAGTGGCAAAACCTTGAATGACTATCTCAAAGTCCCAGCGTGTTTATAGCACAGGGAAATGTTTCCAGAAAAGACAAAGAACATATAGAATTCATAACACGAGGGAGACTTTTCCAGGAAAAACAAAGGAACGTACAGATACTATGCTGGAATTGGCTGTCCTGGACGCCTTTAAAGACACTTGCATCCCACGGCTTTCGAGGAGAAAAACGCACCTCTCGTTTTAGATACCTGAAAAAAATAGGCCAAGGTGGATCCTTTGACCATGACAGCCGGGTATGACACTGACAATCAAAACCAAATTGCATGGCGGAGTGGGTAACATTTATTTCTTTTTCATTTAATTATGAATCCAGTTTCACAATTGACAAATACTTATTGGTTAAGTTTGTTTTATTTGTGAATTGTTATTTAGATTATCACATCAGTTAATTTAATAAAAACCAGAGCAGCCATATAATAAATTAACGGATTGAAAATGTCAATAAATAAATAAACAATTTATAAAAATCACAAACTTTTTATAATACATTTCATATTATCTAAACTAAAAATAATAATAATAAACTAAAATTTATCTAAATTATAATTTATTTTTAGTTATTATTATTATTTTTTCTATGTAAAAGTAATCTATTAACAAAAAGAGTAGAGTACAGTGGACCATTGCCTAGTATTGTGGCATTTTAAACAAAAAACCATAGTTTGAAGAATGCTTTGCAGGAGGGAAACCAGTCTGAAATAGTTCATAAGAAAAATTCCGCGCAGGAGAGCCAAAGATTTAGAGTACTGAAGATCATATCGTTGCAAAAAAAAACAGATGCATGATCGGTGACAACAGGAAGCACATAAACAGGCTCGTGAGGATGGGCAGAAACGGAGCAAAAAAACCAGAGTGGAGAGGAGGAACTACTCATCAGGAGATTCGTAGACGACTCTGCACGAGATTTCATCTGGTTCCCTGTCAGCATTGTACAGGTCGGCAGTAGAATGGATCACCTTCCCGGGAGGTGGAGGAGTAACCTGCGCCTCGCTCGCTTGCACTGCGTCCTGCCTCACAGAAGGCTGATCCACCGTGTCCTTGATCGTTTGGTCCTGCGTGGCCTTGCCCATCTGACCCTGTAAGTCCACACTATCAGGATGCTTCGACCCAACAATTTGCTCCGAATCCTTAGCTGCCGAGAGGCTGCATTCTACCGGGTGTGAACTGGGAGCAATTGCTTGAGGCTCTTCATGAAAGATGACCGTAATTGAGGCAGTCACCCGGGGTCGATTGAGAGAACTGTTAAAATAAAAGTGCGCGGTGTGGGTTTGAGTAGGAAGAGCTGAAGGAGTGGGGGAAGCAAGGTGACGACCAGAGCGAAGAAGGCGCCCTCTATGAAGGCTGTTTGAATGGGAGGTAGACGTAGAGGAGGTGCCAGAGGTGGAGGGAGAGCGCCTGATTTGGCGCCTCGTGGAGCCTCTTCTGCAATGCATTCTCTGCCTAAGGCGCGACATATTCGCAATCGAGACAGCAAGGCAGGGAGGCGAAAGAAGGACAGAATACTGAGGCGAGAGGGGAACCAGAGCAATAGAAGCAAGCTTGCAAGAACCAGCGTGGGAGAAGTGGAGATTTTCTCCAACATACAAACAACAATTGAGACAGCTCCTCTTACCAGTTACAGTGCGAACATTTGAAAGCCCTGCCCCTGGAGCGCACCACAGGTTCACTAGCGGGGGAATTCTGTTCAGACCAGAGGGACGCTCCATTATAACAACCCAATCGACCGTGCAACTGTGAATCGACTGCAGTAAACCACCATAAATATGAACTGAAGGTTGAGCCGTATCGCAGCACGCGAAGGTGTATCGAGGAGCAGGATTATGGTTGTTACGAGCACCTGGAGTAAATGGCATTAAACGCCGAGCAGTCGAATTTAAGAGCTGAATGACAACATTCTTACGAGTGGGCAAGTGGCTTCCCCTTATGCCACACCCCCATCCCATCACTTTAAACACTAACATCTGCACCCGCATCCGGGATTTAGTTATTATTTTTATTAATTATTATAAAAATAATTATTTCATGAATTAAACAAACATAAATTTAAAAAAAATATATGACAAGATTTTTAATGATTTGAGATCCTTAATTTATAAATAGATTTGTTATAATATTATGAGTTAATACTATGACTAATCAAATGGTATCATATGCTCAAAAAAATCATCATATTCTTTTAATAATCAATTTAATTAAAAAAACTTAAAAGTATAAATAGTTTTGAAATTTTGAAATAAACTTTAATCTTTAATCTTTATGATTAGATCATTATCATTCACTTAATAATCAATGATAATTAAATTAATTAGTGTAATTATTACTATAATAAAATTATCTAAATTAAATGACTAGTAAATGTTAATAGACATTAATTTATAATAAAGATAAAACTCACTCTTCATAATACATCTTACAATGTGAAAATTAAAAAATTAAATAAAATTCATAAAATTTAACTAATTTATAATTTTATTAGATATTATTTTTCGGATTTAACTCTTTTAAGTAAGTAATTCATCTATAGCCATTTCATAAGTGACTAATTTCTCATGATTTTAGAATAGTCTACTTAGCACTCTTATATATATATATATATATATATATATATATATATAACAAAAAAAACAATAAAAATTTAATAAAACATGTAAATATGACAATTTTTTTAATTAAATTGAAAAAAAATTATTTTAAAATAAATCTCAACTTTATTATCAAAGTAATATTTAGTAAAGAATTTATTAAAATGAAATATATATTTTTATACATGTGTGATAAAGTATATATCATTCATCTTTTTAGTCAATTAATTATATATATGTTTGAGAGAGAGTATATAGTCAATTAATTATAATTATATATATGTTTGAGGGAGATTATATAGTTATTTTATGTTGGGTGACTTATTATATTTTAATTAATTTATAAAATCTTTGAACAGAGAATTCAAAATTTAATAATTAATGTAATAATTTCTGAAATTTTAAAGAGAATTCAAAATTTAACAATTATTATAATAATCTCACCAAAACACAATCTCTAAATTATAACAACTGTAAATTAAACAATAATCTATCCATTAAATACACACCTAATTTCCACCATTAAAATCTATCTTGAGTTGTAGTAGCTTCAAATGGATTATCATTACCGAAATGATCAAAAATTCTTTGTCAAACTCAACACAATCTCAATACCCAACTTCAAAATACTTCAAATTTAAATAGCTCTAACCCATACTCAAATCTAAAAAAACAAAAAAAAACAAAACAAACCCAAAACCTTTTACCCTCACTCTCTCCCTCTTAAATTATTTAATTTATAATAAAAAATATATTCCAATTTTCAAAATATCTCTTTCACTACCAACCTTAATACCTTATAATGATTTAAAATATTTATCTCATTTCTTTTTAAACATATCTGTTAAAAAATTTCAATTAATTACTTATCTTCCAAAAATTCCATATACCATATTGTTCTTACTAAAAGTTCATAACATCATCATCATGAATATTTTTGATAAGCAAAAGTAAAAATGACTTGATAGAAATAACATCATTTTACTCATTTTCCAAAACATACCAAAATCTATAATGAAATTAAGATTATGTCTTTTCATTATTAACATTTTAGTCAAATCTTCAAATAACTGAAATACGGTTTGGTTCGTATGATTCACAGCCTCCTGCAATGCCTTGTGCAAATAAGGATTGATGCCTGGCTTCCTCAATGCATCTCTCAATATATTCCGCCTCTCCGCAAATGGGTAGAAACAGGGACAGGCATTGACGCTGATAGAAATGAATCGAACCCGCACGGAGGGGCCGTTGTCTTTTGCCGATTTACCAACGCTAATAATTACTTATGAACATAATGTTATACTCGAAATATTAAAATAGACTTTATTTTAAATAATATAAAATTATAATATAACATTTTTAAAAATAATAATTTTAAATTCATTTTAAACGTGAAGGGTTTGGGGTTGCATTTCAATTAGTTATTATATTAAATTATATATAAAAGATTAAATTTGTTGACTCGAAATTTTGTTGTTAAAGTATTTTGTAATTGATAGGTTATGAGTTCAATTCTACTTTCATGAATTTAATTTTACTTAATATTTGTGTCTTTAATATTTTTTCTAAATTAAATTATTAAGAAGTTATAGTTTCAATTCTACTCAATGCTCTTCTATATTACAGTAATAAAAAATCATGTTTAGTTTGCTCAATATCTTTCTAAATTAAGTTTAGATTAATTTAAGCAAAATTATTTAAACTTTTAGCTAAATAAATATAAAAAGAATTTTCTTAATCAAATCCCAAAATACTATAATATTACAAGAATTATTTTATATTTTAAAATAAAATATACTTATCATAAAAAATTTATGTCCCAATTCTTTGAAAGAGAAGTATTTCCGGCTATTGTGCCATAATGGAATTTGAAGAAAGTATACTCTCGTTTATGAGCTCAAACATTTGACAATTTCATAAAACATCAACGGAGAGTTCTTTCTCTTATCCGGTAATTTAAATCAATTTTTTTTATCGTGAATATAAATTTGATTGGGAAAAATAATTAAAAAACCAAAACTAAAGCATCATATATTTTGTAAGGCTCTCCACTTGGCTAAATAAGTGCAGGCTATGGAGTGTAACCATTTGACCTCATCTCCAAGCTTTGGTATGAAGAGTGAGTTACAACAATTTATTTTCTCAAATTTTCTTATTGTAAAACAAATGTTACCATCATGTTAAGCAAGTTTCTCAGAGTTAGAAGTTTAGTTTATTAAAAGAGGTCATGTCATCATGAATTTTTGTGGCACCCACTGGGCACACCACCATCACATGGGTCCGACTTGGCACACACATCATATTAAGTCGAGTCTAACAGCAATGGCCCTTTCATGAAATGTCTATTAACAAATCTCCTGGTACTTCAATGCCTAGTATGGGACCCCACCTTTTTCCCGAGTTTCTAATGTGTTGAAGCTGCCAAAATGTTAACACATATAAACTTTATTTAGTAGGGTTTTGGAACAAATCCTAAGGCCTATTGCATCATGCCAGCATGGACCAACCATGACCTGCCACGTGTTGACCTATGCCACTACATTATTGCTACACCAAACTCCACCAAATCATACTAGCACCTGCCCTTGGCCCCTCTTTTTTTATTAAAACAACAGTCTTGTGCCCAATTCCCTGAAAACCTAAAGGGGCCCTCCATTGCTATGTCACCTTCTAAGTGAAACCTCGTGTTAAATATTGTAACCAATCCAAACATGCCATGTTCCCAACTACTGCGGTTTTCTTTCCATGTCACATGCCAAGTGTCACGTGCCAAACATTCACTTGGCCTATCAAAATTGTTGAATCCACCTGCCACGTGTCATACTCAGGGGTTGCCACATCACAACCACTATGTCATTCACATGGAGTTGCCACGTCCTATCGATATCATGATAATTGATTGAGATTAACACTATTTACAAGTGTTAATTTAATTAATTAAGATTATCACTCATGATTAATAAAGTGGTTTTTCTAAGAAAATGATTTTGTTTCCCGTTTTAAGAAAATCTCCCAACTTATTTCTACACCAGTTCTTGTGCACACTTTTAGAATCCCCTGCACTAGGGTTTTTGTTACTACCTTTCCCTAGGCCAATGCTCTAATACTTTCCCTTGGGTCTCTTCCCTAATGTGACTCCACTCCATGTCATATTTCCAAGGGTTACTTGCTTCCATATCTAATTTTCCCCTAATCACCTTCCTAGTACCATGATCCCCACAATTTCATATTCCTATGCTACAACGCCTTGAGCCAATATCTCCTCGAGCCTCCTTCCCTGACACAATAAACCTTGGTACTACTTTTTTGAGCCAGTAGGTTTTAAGAAATGTTTACACACTAATTAAACAATGATTAAAACATTGATTAATGTCTTAATTATGAGGATTTACAACTAATCCAATTCACACCAATCATTGGATGTTATGTAGGACATATTGTCTCAAGGACTCGCTCTATTCATATCCTCCTACTCTGTCGGTCTATTGACCAATAAAATAGTTGCAACTTGAGGTTTTTACAAACAAAAGTGCGACAACTCTGAATTTTGAAATCTCTAGGGTTTTATGGCCTAATGCCCAAACTCCTTAACCTCCACACTCTGTGTGACCAGTAATAGGGGTAGGACCCCCTGATATAAAATACATTAGGTTTTGAGACAAGAAAGGGGCATGGCCCCAAATACCAAATTTCACATAGTTTATATATAATGACACTAGTAGAATTATTATCAATCAATTAAATATCACTAGCCTACTCCAAACTGGATAATATCATTAAGAGAACTATGATCATAAATTAATTGAGAACACACAGGTTTGCATAACCATATAAGAGGAATTGTAGTCCATCTATCTTACATATAAATCCTCTAAACAAGTTGATTCGTTATATCCATAAGCCATTACCGTCAAACAAGAGAGCATAAACACAATTTCTGAGATCAATCATGAGCGTAATATTGAACAATATAATCCAAAAATTCATTAATTTTTTTTGACACATAAGATCTCATAGCAAACATTGGCATAACATACATCACAATTCATAATTCAAACATATAAATGTAATGTGCTTATCTGTATATCTCAAATTGGTTCACAAGTAAAGGAGGGACTTCCACTCCCCACCTAACCATAGACCAACCACACTATCACTTTCATATAGTTGACCACCCCTAAATTAGATCCAATGTCAGAGCAGATACTATCTCAGCAAATTCATATGAAAGTCTTGGCTAAACACTCAGGATATTGAGTTCATTCTCTACGTGGTTTATAAACTACCCTCTAATGGTAAGCACTACAATGACCCACAATTCCTCTGAGTTCATTCACATGGATTTCCCCAAGGTCCAGATGGAGTATTTCTTAGTCCATGAGTTAGAATCCACTATCTAGGTCTTTTATCAATTTTCTTCTACTAGTAAGCACCATAATGATCTAGAGTTCCCTATCTAGGTGGTTTATCATCTATATAGGTAACACCACAATTATTTAGTCATACACTAAGCCTCCCATTAACCACATAGGCTTGGAAAACACAATATATGGCCTCAATCACAGTGGATAGGGACTTCACTCAAATCTACAAAGGTCTAAATCATGCATAGGACACTACAGCCTACCACCATCATCATTATGTCTTCTACAACCATTTTACAATGGTTGTATGTGGTCCACAATCAATAGTGAGTACCCTCCATGATCTAGAGAGAAGGAGGGAGAGAGACAGAGAGAGAGAGTTGACCAACAATAGACATGAAACTAGAGAGAGTGAGAGAGCTCCTCTGTTGTGAATTTTTTTCTTCTTCTATTGTGAACCTTGTCCTAGCCTCTCCCTTCATTTCTAATGGATTTCCCCATCCTAAATCCTCGATACATGAGGTGGAATGGGCACTATCCTCTGCACTCAAAACCCAAATTGCATCTCATGATTTTTTTGCCAACAACTTATCTACCCCAATAGCATCTCATCAAATATTATAAGAGGTGGCATGACCGACCTGCAACCAGTGGTTCGAAATTAAGTTTATGGCTGGGTCTTTCAAGGCACATAAGCTAGTTCTCTAAGGCAATGAATCTATAAGTTGTCCCTTTTTTCATTCATCCATCACAAATAATTATTTTGTGTGTTTACAACATATTACCTCAACAAATTGTGACACCCACACTTACATTACACAATCTTATTTACAAATATGAGGGTAAAATGAAAATATTGATACATATTCAATCACGTCATGTCAAACATACTAAAATACTTAATTTTAATATGAGCATATGTTTAAATAATAAATATAATAAATAATTATAAATACAAATTTGATTATGAAAAATAATACAAAAAAATTAAAGTATCATGTATTTAATCACATCACGTTGAGATATAGTTGGATGTATAATCAGAGAGAGCGAGAAAGCTCCTTCATTGTGTTTGTATTTTTCTTCTTCGATTGTGAACCTCATCCCAACCTCTCCCTTCATTTGTAATGGGTTTCCTTGGCCAAACTCCTCGATCCATGGGGGCGGGGGTGGGCATTGTCTTATGCACTCATCACCCCAATCACATCTCATGATTTTTTTGCTAGCAACTTTTCTCCCCTAGTTGTAGCTCATAAAATTTTTTTAGGAGGTGGATTGATCGGCCTACAACTAGTGGTTCAAAATTAAGTTCAAGGTTGGGGTTTTCAAGGCACACAATCAAGTTCTCTAAGAGAATGGATCTATAAGTTGTCCCCATTTTCATTCATCCATCACAAAAGTTAACTTTATGTGTTTACAACATATTACCACTTGGAAATAATTCTTACATTAGTAAACAAGTAGGTTTGGTTTGTTAGTTAAATTTGGTTGTTGAGATATTATCTCAAAAATAATCTCCTTTTTTGAAATATGTTGGATCTCATGAGCACTATTTATGTGGCTTGTATTTTGGTTTTGTGTGAGTAATATATGAATTTATTTGAGGGAATATATGTGCCATGTCTACTCCTCTAATTTATAACTTGGTATCAAAGTCCATATGGGCCTAACTCCCTCACAGGAGGGCCTAGGGAGATGAAAAAACAACATATGAGGATTAATTAGGAACAAGTTAGAGATTAATGTGTGTGAGTATTTGTTTTGTGTATTTTCTGTGTTGAGTGTGATCTATATCTGTCAAAAGACTTTGGTCACCTTGTGAAAATGTATAGGAGAAGATGCGAGTGAATCACCATTACTGGCCACATCTTGGGGGGGCGCCCTCGCTATGCTCAATGTCTATGAAGTCACAGCCAAGGAAATTGATTTGCAAAAAACCAATATTCAACGTGTGGATGGAAACATGCTCGGCCCCTGGTTTGATAGAGAGTTGCAGGTTTTGTTTTCTTAGCAGAAGCGAGTCGTTTCAATGCTCAATCTAACCCCTCTTTGAAGGTCTTCCTTCTTCGTTATTTCTGCTTCGTAACAAAATGAAAGCAATTGTGGAAATTTTTTTGTAATGTTTTCTTTATGTATGAGCCTTGCAATATTTGTCTCAACCCATTATTTTCCAGTAAAAATTCATCACAGCATTCGATTTCAGAACCTACTATGAGATGACATCAAGATAACATAATAAAATTATTGAGGAAGTAATCTATAAGCGTTTCCTAGATTAATTCTAAAAATAGTGAGGACAATAAAACATTGTGCCATAATAAGAAATACAAAAGCTATCCTCCTTGAGGTAGAAAGGCATGAAAATCATACATATGGATACACAATCATGTTTCTAAATATTTGTTGCTACCCATGGCATGCCAACATCAATACATCGGTAAACGAACTCCAAGGATGTTTGGAAATGAATATCTGTATCAATGATCAAAATGGAAATCATAAAATTTTGTTGGTGCGATTTTTAGTTCTAGAAGGCACCCATGGAAGCATTGACAGGTGTTTGGTCAATTTAGTGTGTCCTAAATTGCTACATTAATTTGTCAATCCGGGATTCGTAAGCTGACGAAGTGTGGCGCACTATATGTGCAAGATAACCTATCTCTTACTTTTTGTCGTTTTTGGATTTTTTATTTATCTTGGGGGTTTTTATCTTGGTTGGTTTCCTAATGTGAGATAGAAATTCTAAAAGACAAGTATGGATATAAATGTTCAAGGCAATGATGTCCTTTATAATAATTTCCCAAACTTCAAACTTCAAAAGGGTTTTAAAACATGCAATGACAAAATTAATTCCTAAAAGAAAATGAAAATTTGCCACTATACTAGTTAAACAAACAATGAACTATTGATCATGAAACCCATTACCCTTGCTGCTGTCTAAATACAAAAGAAACTGTGCTCAAAGAAATCCAAGAATTGCAAGCAAAGTAAAGCTAAAATCAAATTACATCAACTCATATTCTGACCCCTCACCATTAGTCTCGCTATGGCTTTTGGAGGTAATCATAAACAACTTGAGCAATCTGATATCTAATTTGCAGAAAAATAAACTAATGTTGTGTAACCAGCTCCAAAAAGAGAAGAAAAGAGATATAAACGCCTTAGAAATGAGCCACTTCGAGGGGGCAACCTCCAATACATTACATAAATGAACAATTCTTGGATGATACAAATGAACAAAACCTCCTTCTATATATAGGAGTCCATGGGGCCACAATATAATCCTAGTAGGGCCATAATGTAATCCTAGCCGACCTAACAATAATAATGTAAGGGCACAATAATAACAATATGGGGGTTACAGAGGTACAATAATAATAATAAGGGGGGCTACACTAACATAATAAGGGGCTAAACTATTAATATAGGGACTTAACATGCCCCTCTCCTTCAAACAAGTGTTGTCCTCAACGCTTGATTATTTCTTAATGCTTCTGTATAAAATTTTCATCCTCCCATGTGAAATATTCTACAGGAAAGTTCTTCCACTTGCTTAGATACTCTGAAATTGATCGTACTTGTCGAGTTCTTGTTTCTATGACTACTTCATAACTTCTTTCGATGTGATGTTGATCTTCCCGTTGTTTCATTAGATTCTGCACTAAAGTTGGGTTATCCTTTGAGAGTTGGAGAACTTGTTGTTGATGCTCGTTGTGATCTTCCACTAATTTATCATCCATATTAGCTATTATTTGATCCTTCAAACCATCCAACTTAGCCTCCATTTCTGCTTTTAAACCATCTATTTCATCTTCGATTGCTCTTCGTAAGATCGAAACTTGTTGCACTTGGTACCGTAATTTTGATATCTCATACTACAATTCTTCCTCTTCATGCATCATTGTATAGATTTCTGAGGGCTTAATGGGTATGGAATTATTTTCTGGAGGCATTATATAACCCAAGGCTGATAAATATTCTTCAATATGCCCTTGGAATCACTCCAAACTGCTTTTTCAAACAAACGTTATGCAATTTTAAAAAACAAATACACACCTTTTACTAGCTTTGAGGAGCTCGATATTGAAATTGTATTATCTCTGTGCTTGAAAATCTTCGATATCTGAAATTCAGCCCTGTAGTAGCCCTCTAAAGCTTCTTTCAAATGCCATAGGTCTGACTTGATTTTGATGCTCCAAGACAAAGATGTGTCCAATCTCCCACAATGACCTAATTCTGGACTGGTTCAGTAGAGCGAACTTGTACGACTTGCCACGTGTCACTGTTTTGTCCTTTGTCTCTGAAATTGATAGCGAAGAAACTACAGGTTGTGTAGAAACTACAGTTGTGTACTTGTGCCCAATTTTGATCTAAGACTCCAATCCGATGCGCAGAGAGAGAGTTATTGAAATTTTCCCACGATCACCTCTTTGAGATGAAATTCAGGAGCCTGAAAAAGTACTACCTTCCACAGATCATATCTCAAAAAATATTGCGAACCAAGCTCTGAATTTTTTGATCTAATTTCCTCCCTCGATTACCAGACCATATGCAATTTTTGCATCAATTTAGCAAAAAAAATTATAGCGCAAATGCCACGATGACTTGTTTAGGAGTCTGAAAAATGACCTAACTTCCACAGATCATATCTCCGAAAATATTGCGAACCAAGCTCTGAAATTTTTTGAAAAGCTTCCTCAGGATTTTTTCTTCGCACCCTAAAAATTTCAGTTTCTGAAACTTCGTATAAAAAAATTTATAGCGAAAATGCCACGATGAGCTGTTTGGAGGAAAATAAACCCTAGAATCCCAAAGCTCGATACCAAACTCTCGATACCAATGTTGTGTAACCAGCCCAAAATATGTAACCAGCCCAAAAAGAGAAGAAAAGAGATATAAACGCTCTTGAAAATGAGCCACTTCTGGTAAATACTACTCCAATACATTACATAAAATGAATAACTTGATGATACAATTTACAAAACCTCCTTTCTATGGGTAGGAGTCCATGGGGCCATAATATAATCCTAGTGGAATAATGTAACCCTAGCCGACCTAACAATAATAATGTAAGGGCACAATAATAACAATATGGGGGTTACAGGGGTACAATAATAACAATAAGGGGGGCTACACTAACATAATAAGGGGCTACACTATTAATATATGGGCTTAACAACTAATATCAAATTACACACTCATACTTCAATCCCTCACCATTAGTCTCGCTATGGCTTTCGGAGGTAACTGATAATGACATGAGCAATTTAATATCTAACTTGCAGAAAAATAAACTAATATCAAACTACACACTCATACTTCAATCCCTCACCATTAGTCTCTCTATGGCTTTCGGAGGTAACTGATAATGACATGAGTAATTTAATATCTAATCTAACTAATAAAGCAAATGTACAAAACTGAAATAAATAAAACAGTGCTAGAATTAAAAGCTAAGAAAAATAAATCAGCAGAAGGACAAGACTGATTCCATGTCATTAGTCATTGTAAAACTATGTGCAAATGCCCGGGCTGCCTACTGTAATCTGGGACAAAGACACTGATCAGTTAACAGCAGTATAAAGCATGAAAAATTATGCTAAAAGCTATGATTTCAGAAAGCAATCTAAGTAAGGACATATGACAAAATAGAATTGAAAGCAACTTATCTAGAAAATATGCAAAACCTCCTTGAATAGCAGGGGCCCTCTGCTACCAATTTGGTGTAATCCTTCTTCAGCTCCTTAAAATTGTAATCAAAACACCATCAAGGAACTTCTTTATTGAAAAACTTCATAAATCTACATCCCATTCCATCTTAAGCTTTCTTACAAAACACTCTCTATTTTCCTTCTCCTATTTTTCACTATTTTTTCACTACCTTCTCATTACCTATGATAGGAGAAAGCTTCTCCTATTTTTACAAAATATGAGAAGTCATCTCATTAATGGGAGTCCATGAATCTCTCCCTCCATCTCTAGAGTTACAATCAAAATAGGAAATGATAAGACACATGTCTTTCTAGAGTTTCAACACAACTAAGAAATGAGACACATATCCTCTTATAGTTTCAATACAACAAGGAAGTGAGACACATATCCTCTTGATTCCATAATCTTCTCCAACCAAATTCGAATTTGGCCTTAGAATGCCACATAAGGGTATTCTAGAAGTTTCCTTTTGACCTACACATGTCACAAAACTCATAACACATATATAGATATATGAAACTATGTTAATTTTCTAGTTTTTAATCATAAATTCACTTTAAATACATAAAATAAATAACTTTGGAAAACAAGGATCCTAATCCATATATTTATGAAAATGGTTACTTGATGTAGGGTTTTAGGTCAGATGGCTATGAAATAAGAGTTAAATGGTTATGACATAATGGAAATATGTATGAATATGGAAAACACTTTTGAGACTCAACATACCCCCCAACTGAAGTTGTTGCATGTCATCATGCAACTATTGCAATGATTCATTTGTCCATGAGTTGATCTTTTATGAGTTTTGACTCATATAGATTCGTTCCAAACTTTGCTTCTTGATATTTTCCTTTTTGGCAAAGTATAATACATTTGATTGCAACATTATTATTATTATTATTATTTTTTAATGGTTGGTTCTTGTGTAACAACCATTTTTTTTTTTTTTTTTTTTTTGAGCAATGGTTTTTGTGTAACAATGCTTTATTTTCTTTGTTGCATCAAAGTTCATGAAAACATTTAGAATCAATTACTTCATCAATGAATTGATCATTTGCAAGGCATATAATCTTTTGGATCATGTTGAAACAATAGTTGGTTGGGAAGTATATGTGGGTGGAAATGAAATGAAAATGTGTAATAGTGTATGACATGTGGATATGAAATGATGTCCCTTCCCCCCCAAACTAAAGATATGACAATGTGAAAAAGGGAGTGAGGAATTTTTCCAAAGTTACAATTTTAGCATTCTAATGAATTACATGACTAAAAATTAGAAAACAACATACTTTCACTTACCTTAAATGTGAATGAGTTGTGTATGTGTGGTGGCTGCAAAATTCTGATCATATTCTTCTTCAAGTGGCTGAACAAGAGGAGTCATGGATAAAGAGATGAGATGACTTTTTATTGCTTCTACTAAAACTTGCTGAATCTGCTCCAAAATGCTAAAAATAATAGTCTTCATGTCTTCAAAACTCATTGGCACAATTCCTACTATGTGAAAAGATGTTCTGATGTCGAACATAGTAGGAAATTGTTGACTTAGTGGCCATTAATGGATGCCACTAGTCAACACGAGAACTCTCACCATTGATGACAATGAGAGTCAAGATGCCCAAACACATCTTACTAGGTACAAATGATTTTGCTGATGTCGAGTCACCTAGCAGATCTGACGAACAAGGGACATTAGCGTATTCCCATTGTTTGTCAGCATGAGAACTTGCCATTAAGGCATGCAAGCTTCAAGGTGTTTTTATAAAGAACTTAGACTCAAAGGACTATGGACTCAATAATTTGCATTGAAGCAGGGCTTATTTGCGGAATGAAAATGACAAGAAATGGAAGATGAAAATGGAAGATGGCAATGGAGAGTAGAAATGGCAATGGGCAATAAGCATGTGAATGAGCCTCTTTCTTTTATTTGTGGGTTATGAATGAACAAAAGGAAATGGAAAGTGGATGTGAATGTAAATGGAAAATATGAAGTGAAATGAGGTGAATGGTTTATTATGAGGTATGGATGTGATGGAGACAATAGTATCTGAAAGTTTTTCAAGTGTTTGGATCTGATTTTGCATCAGCATATTTCCTCTTTGTTGCTGATCATCCTCTTATGAAACAAATTGGTCTCTTAGAGAGACAACATTCTCTTGTAGTCATTTGTCCTTCCTCCAGGAACCTGCAAAAAAACTAATACTTCTTCTGCAATGGAATGTAAGATTATCAAAGGAGAGAGGTGATCAATCTCTCTAGTTATGATATTTACATACAAAACTAAGAATTTGTATTAATGAAACAAGTTCTCAAAGGAAAAATCAAAAGAATTTATACCTGTTTTGGAATTAGTGCCTCAAGTTGAATGTTACTTCTTTTCAGCAATTTATTTCATTATTTACCGTTTCAAACTCTAATGATGGATTTCTCATTGTGTAGATCTTGTTGAGACCTTTCCAACGATACTTGAATCATCAAAATCTGATTTTGTATGAGAAAGTTAGGCTGATTTGAACAATGAGGTTTTTTTCTGCTGCGGAATTGGAGAACGGCTGCGGAATTGGACTTTAGCTGCAGAATGTCGACGGTCTCTGTAGCTAAAAATCTTGAATAAAAAGTTAGCCATTCATCTTTCGTCATCAGTCCAAAATTAATCAATACCTTAAGAAAAAGTGAGCAAATAACTTATTCATTTCATTGATTCAAAATTATTATTATTATTATTATTATTATTATTATTATTTTACATGCGGCGACTTAGTGTGGCGACTTAGTGATAACACACAACTTGACTTCCCTTTGACCAGGGTCTTTTTTATCAACTTGGATCAACTGAATAGGACACCATCCATGTACTGACATTTTCCCAGCTACCCATGTTGCTCGTTTCGTCTCTTGACACCTATAACCTATAGAAGTAATAAAATGGCTGCAGAATTCCCAGTTAGCTGCAGAATCAGGCTGCATTCCATAGCTAAAAGACAGTCAACCATTAGTTTTACACATATTTGGATACGTGTGTCATGCATAGATTTTTATCTCTTCCGCACTTTCCTGTGGAGTTTCTGCAACCTTAAAAGTAAGTGATTCATCTTTAAAACGAAGATTTTCAATTGAAACAAAACCAACCAAAATGAGGTCGATCCCTTTTCTAACTGAAAATGCCAGTGTTAATAAGTCCCGAGCTTTCCATACAAACAACAGATAAAGTTCGATAAATAATCAAGGATACTAAGGTCATGTTTGATAATAACATTTGACCTCTCCTTATAAATGCCAGGTTTGACATTAATGGTAACAGGGTGCATATTATTCGCTGGAATTGCATTGACAACAGCGTGGACCGTAGTGAAATTTGGATTTAACTCACACGAAATATGCATGAACAAAATGTGAGTGAGTTTTCAAATGGCCTCTGCATCGAATTCCAAGAAGCTCCATGCCACGTCGATTGGTTGGTTGCGTATCCAATTAAGATTGTTGTTCAGAGGTGTTATATCAATCAGCAGAGCCGTATCCAATTAGAATTGCTATTAACAGGTGTTACGTCTACCAGCAAAGAGCCGTTTCCAATTAGAATTGCTATTAATCGGGAAGTGGCAGAGGAGGTGTTAGACGGGTGGCAAAAGGCAGTTAATTATTAGTATACCATTGATTTCAAATCCGAAGCAGCTGAATTTAATCAACTGTAAGTTTATTAATTGAAATTCCATTTTTTTCACGCGGCAAGCAAAAATGGGCTTCAAAGAACTGAGAAATTCTCCCAAACCGCCACGAATTTCTTAAAACGATTTCTGGGTTATCTAATTGACGATATTGGCGAAAAAACCCATGTTTTATGTTTTCCAAATTCACCTCCGTTTGGCCAAATCGTGCTTTCAAAGTTTGAAGTTTTTCTCTGTTTTGCGTTTTTCTGGCTTCTGCTTCAGCAACAAAAAAAAATCAATTTTTGGTGGAACAGGTTCAATTATTGTTATATGCATTGAGTTCATGAGTGCTACTGAAGAATTTGATTTATATTTGAACTCTTATGCTGCAAAAAGAGGAAGAAGAAAGGAACCAAATCGATCAACCATTGAAATGATGAAGAAGAAAAGCAGCTGAGCGAGCAAGGTTCCTAATAGCAGATTATCAAAATGCTGCAGTGATTAGAAGCTGTTGCAATTATAAATGCTACTTCCCAGGCTTCACTCTTTCAAACTAAGAAGTCGTTGTCAAAAACAATACGATCATTGCAAAGTGTTGAATCTGCCAGTAATGCTGTTGGGAATGTCTTCCAAAAGAACCTATGGTCAAATGATGATGCAAAACCTTTGCAATCAAATTATTATATGGACAATTCTCTGGCAACTCCTTTGGAAAACGTGGATCTTTTTTCGTTTAATTGCTAAATCTGTAGTTTCTTTAATCAAAAGGAACGTATTCAGCAAAGTGATAGATTCCAGATCTCGTTTTGGTAACATAGATTCGGTAATGGAGATTTAAGAATTTTTGAAGTAGTGACTGCCCATGAAAGTCCATACCTGTTAGCTAAAGCGTTTGGTTTGTTCATCTAATTTTGGTGGTCCGTGCAGAGACTTTCTAAAAATGGATTCTTTCTTCTCATGAATTTTGCAGGTTTGTTTCAGGCCAAAGCTTGAACAGGAATGCAAATTTTCTACTGAGGCCACATTGAAAGCTAGGACTGAAGATAGCCATAGATTGTTTTTCTCTTCTTCTTCTTTTTTCTGAAATTGTAAATTTTTATAAGAAGGATTAATGATTTTCAATTTCAGGCAGCAAAGACTTTATGAAAAACATGCTAAAAACAGGACTTGACTGAGGTTTTAAACTGATTTTTTATCAGTCTGGGCTGGGTGACTAGGATAGGATCCATGTCGGGACAATTCTGGAGATGCCCATGCGGTCAGTTTCTTCATTGGATGCCTGTAACCTGCTAAACCTTGAAATCAGCTGCGGAATTCACAATTAGCTGCGAAATCAGGACACATTCCGCAGCTAGGTTGCAAAATCTTATTAAAACAGGATACAGTGTTTTGAGGACCACTACAGGCCATAACCAGTCAATCTTGGACAGCTGAATCTATCAAAGTAGTTGGGTTTCATTTTTTTTTTTTTTTTTTTTTAAATCAAATGAAATGATGAAAACAATTTTTTTTTTTTTTTTTTAAATTATTGAATCAATTGAAATGATGAAGTTTATTTTGTCTCCTTTTTTTTTTTTAACATAACAATTATTTTTCTGATTCTCCAGATCACACAAAGTGTAGGAGGAGAGCATACTTAAGAATTATTAATTTTTTTTTTTACATAACAATCATTTTTCTGATCCTCGAGATCACACAAAGTGCAGGAGGAGAGCATACTTAAGAATTATTAATTTTTTTTTTAGATGTAAGAAATAAGGCTACTTAGTTACACTTCCCCGACAACGGCGCCAAAATGTTTGGTCAATTTAGTGTGTCCTAAATTGTGACATTAATTTGTCAATCCAGGATTCGTACGCTGACGAAGTGTGGCGCACTATATGTGCAAGATAACCTATCTCTTACTTTTTGTCGTTTTTGGGTTTTTTATTTATCTTGGGGGTTTTTATCTTGGTTGGTTTCCTAATGCGAGATGAAAATTTTAAAAGACAAGTATGGATATAAATGTTCAAGGCAATGATGTCCTTTATAATGATTTCCCAAACTTCAAACTTCAAAAAGTTTTTAAAACATGCAATGGCAAAATTAATTCCTAAAAAAAAATGAAAATGTGCCACTATACTAGTCAAATAAACAGTGAACTATTGATCATGAAACTCATTACCCTTGTTGCTGTCTAAATACAAAATAAACTGTGCTCAAAGAAATCCAAGAATTGCAAGCAAAGTAAAGCTAAAATCAAATTACATCAACTCATATTCTGACCCCTCACCATTAGTCTCGCTATGGCTTTCGGAGGTAATCATAAACAACTTGAGCAATCTGATATCTAATTTGCAGAAAAATAAACTAATATCAAATTACACACTCATACTTACATCCTTTACCATTAGTCTTTGTTAAATTTGGACAACTAGGTCCAAACTCCATGTTATGATGCTCAGATTAAGAGGCTAATATTTTTGTTGGATTCCTCTTTCAGAGGTAAAACTGAGAGAAGAAAGTCTAACTATACGAACATTTATTTTGAATTTATTATTCATAATAAATTATATGTGCAAAAGTTGGCCTTGCCTACATCCCCAGAGTGTACACAATCTAATGATGTGATATAAATACGCAGTTAGTATCAACAACTCAACACACATCTTCTTCTCTCATCTGATTTAGTACGAGCTCCTTGGAGGACGAGTTCAGCCCACACGTGTGAAGAAGAAGGAGGACAAATCTGTACGGCTGAGCTGAAGGACGAATTTCTGTAGCTAGGGTTTTGCTGGAAGTTTGACCACCGTTGACTTTGGTCAACGCATGGTCCGAAAGGGCTGAAAATTTGTGGGAAGTTCGATTTTGTAAGGCTGTACTGTTTGGCATAGAAATCGAGGTCAAAGGGTTGACCAAACTGCTACTGTGTTGACTTTTAGCTTGCTGCCCTGTGTTGACTTTTCTGGACATCGTTGACTTTTTTGGAGTTGACTTGGGTTGACTCGGTTGCTGATTGGAGGACTGTTGTGACACATTCTGGGTTGGCTAACCAAGGAGACTTTGCTGGTTGAAGCATCCTATTGACCGCCGTAACGCACCACCACATTTTTCTGTTTCTGGTTTGTCTTCTATAAGATCCACTTACATGTTCTATCTGCATTTTACTTAACTATTTATGTGATTGTTGTAAGAAAAGTAAAGTTGCTCCAAAGCATAGAACATCTACAAAAATTTACATGGTATCAGAGCTGAGGTGAAGACAAGCCCTATCTTTAGCAATCACCACCGGAAGAAATGGGTTCCACAAGTCTTGAATTCAAGGAGAATGACAAGCTGACTGGAAGGGATGACTTCCATGCCTGGAAGATGATATTAGATCTCAAATTGGAAGACCATGATCTCTTGGATCATGTGCTGGGTAAGATTCAAGAACCTCCATCCAATGCTACCGCTGCTGTTAGAAACAAGTATAAGAAGGGAGAGATCAAAGCAAAGTTGATGATCAGGGAATCCATTCATAAGAGTCTGGTTGCCTATATATCTGAACTAGGCACATCCAAGGAGATGTATGATAAATTGATCCTTATGTTCAAAGTAAACAATGTGAACCAAGTGCTATTCCTCAAGAATAAGTTGAAGAATATGAAGAAGGGCCGGGATGAGTCTATTCAAACTTACTTTCTGAAATTGACCGAAACAAGGAACAATCTGCTAGCTATTGGGGAGACAATAGCCGATCGTGAGATGGTTCTCACCGCACTTGGAGGACTTCCATATGAATGGCAAGTATTCACAACTACCATTCTCAACAATAATACCATTCCTAACTTTGATGAGCTTCTGTCTAGATGTATGCAAGAAGAGACAAGGATGAAGGAATTTGATAATGACAGAAATGCTGCCTATGGTGCTCATTCTCGAAAGAAGAACTCTGGTGGTCCTAAGGACAAAGGAAGAACAAGGACTCAAGAAAAGAAGGGTAAGTGTTTCACTTGCCATAGGCCTGGTCACTATGCTAGAGAATGCCTCTTTAAGAAGGATTCTCTCGATAGTGATGATAACAACAACAATCGAAGGAATGGGAATCGAAGAAATGACAAATCCAAAGGGAAGAGGAAGGCTCACTTTGGTGGAAACAATCAACCTTCAAAAAGGTCTAGAAACACCAGGTATGAGGAGTCTAATGCTGTTGATAAAAGAAATGAGTATATTCTTGTATCTGCTCTCTCTGCTACATCTCCGCCTGACACTATGGATGTCTGGCTAATCGATAGTGGTGCCTCAAGACACATCACTGGATTCAAGGAAGCACTCTCTGACATGGTTGAAAGGGATACTAATCTATAAATTATCCTTGGGGATAATGCGACATATCCCGTGAAAGGGACAGGGACTGTGACCCTCCACTTGTCTCAAGGACAAGTCCTACGTTTGCAAGATGTACTTTATGTACCTAAATTGAAGAAGAACCTTGTGTCTGTATCAGCCATGGAAGACAAAGGGTTCAATGTAACATTCTCTGATGGAAAGGTGCTCATGTGGAAGGAGAGCTTCAAGGAAGCTATCTCGATTGGTTTTAGAGTTGGTACACTCTACCAGGTTAGAGGGAGTCCGTTGGGAGCTATGACTTGTGATACTATCCGTCAAACCGAACTATGGCACCGAAGATTTGGACACCTTCATTACAAGGCCCTTCCCGAAGCAAGGAAGGTGGTGACAGGGATGCCTGACTTTGGAAATAATCATGAAGGTGTATGTAAGGGCTGTGTTGAAGGAAAACATACAAGGGGACCTTTTCCCTCAAGTGTCACAAAGACATCTGACATATTGCAACTGGTCCATTCTGATCTATCTGGTATGTTGCCCGTGACATCCCTGGGGGGATGTTCTTACTACATGACATTTACTGATGACTTCTCTCGCAAAACCTGGATATACTTCTTGAAGAAGAAGGATGAGGCTTTCAAGTGGTTCCGTACCTTCAAAGCCTTGGTGGAAAATATGACCGGAAAGAAGATCAAGATCTTGAGGACTGACAATGGCACTGAATATGAGTCAAATGAGTTCAAAGACTTTTGCAGAGAAGCTGGCATTAAGAGGGAGACTACCACTGCATATACTCCTGAGTAGAATGGTGTTGCTGAACGCAAGAATAGGACTATTGTGGAAGCTGCCCGTGCCATGCTATGTGACCAGGGTCTACCGAAGTTTCTGTGGGGAGAAGCTGCAAATACTGCTGTGTACATTCAAAACCAATGCCCTCATTCCGCTCTGGACTCCAAAACTCCCGAAGAGGTTTTCTCTGGTAAGAAACCTGATGTCTCACATTTTAGAATTTTTGGATGTCCTGTCTATTTTCATGTGCCGAAAGAAAAGAGAAGTAAGCTTGATGCTTCTGGGAAGAAAGGAATGTTTGTGGGCTACAGTGAGACTTCTAAGGCCTATAGAGTCTATGTACCTGGTCAAAGGGAAGTAGAGATAAGCCATGATGTCACTTTTGACGAAGATGCTTCCCTGAAGAAAGTAGTAGATCTTCCAAGATCCGAAGAAAATCATGAAGAAAGGCCTGGAAATCAAGAAGAACCGCAGGATGAGACAATGCCTGATATTGAAGGACCAATGGACCCTATTGATCCATCTCCTTCACTGGGAAAGAGACCATCATGACTCAGGGACACCCTCAAAGATGTTGAGGGTCATGCTGCCCCAAGGGGGACATTCCGGGAAAGCAAGAAGCCGTGTAGATACCAAGGGTATCTAGCTGCCATGAGTACTATTGTACAATCTGAACCTGGATCTTTTGAGGAAGCCGTAAAGCATCAAGTTTGGAAGGATGCTATGCACGAAGAATATGAGTCCATAATGAAGAATGATGTCTGGGATGTGGTCCCAAGACCGAAGGACAAATCTATTGTCACCGCGAAATGGCTCTACAAGATCAAACATGGATCTGATGGGAGTGCTGAAAAGTTCAAGGCAAGATTTGTTGCCCGTGGTTTCTCTCAAAAGGAAGGAATAGACTATGATGACATATTTGCACCTGTGGCACGATATACCACCATCCGATCAATCATAGCCCTTGCTGCTACGCAAGGATGGAGTCTTCATCAAATGGATGTCAAGACCGCTTTTCTGCATGGTGCAATAAAGGAAGAGGTGTATGTGGAACAACCTCTGGGATTTGAAGTTCAAAATCGAGACACTCATGTCTGCAGGTTGAAGAAAGCCCTCTATGGGTTAAAGCAAGCACCCAGAGCTTGGTACGAGAGCATGGATAGTTACTTGATGAAGCTGGGCTTCACTCGAAGCAATGCTGATCCAAACCTTTACTTCAAGGTTGTGGAAGGGAAGCCTCTCATTCTAGTGCTGTATGTGGACGACCTCTTCCTGACAGGTGATGACCCTCTCATTCATCAATGTAAGAGGGAGCTCGCTGCTGAGTTCGAGATGAAGGACCTAGGACTGATGCATTATTTCCTAGGCCTGGAGGTCTGGCAGAGACCTGGAGAGATTTTCCTTTCTCAAGGAAAATACATTGTGAAGCTTCTGGAAAGATTTGGGATGGTGGACTGTAAGTCCGTGTCGACACCGATGGAACTCAACTTTAAGAAGTTGAGTGGTAGCGCTGCTGGGCCTATCTTGGCCAATCCTACTGAGTATCGTCAACTCATAGGAGCTTTGATGTTCTTAGTGAACACCCGACCGGATATATGTTTTGCAGTGAACACTTTGAGTCAACAGATGGCTGAGCCTCATCATTTTCACTGGGTTGGTGCCAAGAATCTTCTGAGATATCTTCGGGGCACAATAAACCATGGGCTGAGATACACTGCCGGGAGTGTGACACTCCGTGGATATACTGATGCCGATTGGGCTGGCAGTGTGGTGGATCGTAAGAGCACATCGGGATGCTGCTTCAATCTTGGTTCTGCTTCGATCTCATGGATGAGCAGAAAGCAGAAGTCGGTGGCTTTGAGCACCGCTGAGGCCGAATACATTGCTGCAAGTATGGCCTGTTGTGAAGCAGTTTGGTTGCGTAAGCTCTTTAGTGAGCTGTTTGGACATGTGCTAGATACCACTGTGATACTCTGTGATAACCAGAGTGGGATTCGTATGACTGAGAATCCCGTGTTCCACGACCGATCCAAGCATATTGATATCAGGTACCACTTTATCCGGGATATGGTACAGCGAGGCGCCGTAAGGCTCGATCATATAGGAACTGATGAGCAGGTCGCGGATATTCTCACTAAGCCCCTAGGGAAGGTCAAGTTCCTAACCTTCTGTGAGAGTCTTGGTGTCGTGGAACGACCCTATGATGTGGGTCCTGTTGGACGATGAGCTCTGGGAGCTCTGGGGGGCTTTGGGGATAGCTTCTCGGAGCTATAAGCACTCATAATGCTTCTGCCCCACCCTTGTGATTATTGAGCCGGTTCGCCTCTCATTTATCTGTGCCCCGTATGCATCCTACCCATTGAGTTCAGGGCTCATGGGAAGTACCTCTCATTTGGCCAATGAGGTGGGAAAAGCTAGAGACTATTAGCAAAGACTGATGGACGCATCAGAGATTGCCGTTCTCTCTATCTAGGATGGCACGGTCCTACCACTTGATCTAGGATCAAGTTTAGTGAGGTCTGGGACCTCTGCCTGACTTCGGGTCAGATGAACCAACTTTGGGTTGGTTGGATACTCTTTATGAGTTTGATAGAGGTTTTGAACCTCTGGATTGATTATGTCAGTCGGGGGATGATGTCTTTGTGATTGACCCACTTCTGTTCTGAAATAAAGAGGCCAGCAAAGCAAGTTACGGCGGGATGACGCACGATGTTTGATTGCACTGATGGATGGAGTTCTCCCTAGTTGAGAGGGAGTGTTAAATTTGGACAACTAGGTCCAAACTCCATGTTATGGTGCTCAGATTAAGAGGCTAATATTTTTGTTGGATTCCTCTTTCGGAGAGGTGTAAAATCCATATATAATATGTCTTAATCCGACGAGCAGAACATTTATTTTGAATTTATTATTCATAATAAATTATATGTGCAGGTCGGCCTTAAGGTTTCACACCCCCAGCAGATGTGTCACACACCCCAATGATGGATATAAATACAGGGAAAGTTGGAGAGCATTTCATCACAACACAACACACATCTTCTCTCTTTCTACATCCGATTTAGTACGAGCCTCGGGAGGACGAGTTCCACTCCCACACGTGTAGCCAGCGTGGAGGGCACCGTACCTGGCTGTCGAAGGACCCACTTCGCAAATTTAGGTTTTGCTGAGCGACTCACAATGCGGAATGGGCGTCAACGCATGGTCCGAAAGGGCTGAAAATTGTTGGGAAGTTCGATTTTGGAAGGCCGTACTGTTTGGCACAGAAATCGAGGTCAAAGGGTTGACCAAATTGCTGCTGCGATGACTTTTAGCTTGCTGTCCTGCGTTGACTTTTCTGGACAGCGTTGAATTTTTGGAGTTGACTTGGGTTGACTCGGTTGCTGATTGGAAGACTGTTGTGACACATTCTGGGTTGGTTGACCAAGGAGACTTTGCTGGTTGAAGCATCCCGTTGACCGCCGTAACGCACCATCACATTTTTCTGTTTCTAGTTTGTCTTCTACAAGATCCACTTATATGTTCTATCAGCATTTTACTTAACTATTTGTGTGATTGCTGTAAGAAAAGTAAAGTTGCTTCAAGCATAGAACATCTAGTTCATTTCTGTCAGCCTCGCCATGGTTTATAACCGATAATGACATGAGCAATTTAATATCTAACTTACAGAAAAATAAACTAATATCAAACTACACACTCATACTTCAATCCCTCACCATTAGTCTCGCTATGGCTTTCGGAGGTAACTGATAATGACAGGAGTAATTTAATATCTAATTTAACTAATAAAGCAAATGTACAAAACTGAAATAAATAAAACAATGCTAGAATTAAAAGCTAAGAAAAATAAATCAGCAGAAGGATAAGACTGATTCCATGTCATTAGTCATTGTAAAACTATGTGCAAATGCTCGGGCTGCCTACTGTAATCTGGAACAAAGACATTGATCAGTTAACAACAGTATAAAGCATGAAAAATTATGCTAAAAGCTATGATTTCAGAAAGCAATCTAAGTAGGGAAATATGACAAAACATAATTGAAAGCAACTTATCTAGAAAACATGCAAAACCTCCTTGAATAGCAGGGACCCTCTGCTACCAATTTAGTGTAATCCTTCTTCAGCTCCTTAAAATTGTAATCAAAACACCATCAAGGAACTTCTTTATTGAAAAACTTCACAAATCTACATCCCATTCCATCTTAAGCTTTGTTACAAAACACTCTGTATTTTCCTTCTCCTATTTTTCACTATTTTTTTACTACTTCCTCATTACCTATGATAGGAGAAAGCTTCTCCTATTTATACAAAATATGAGGAGTCATCTCATTAATGGGAGTCCATGAATCTCTCCCTCCATCTCTAGAGTTACAATCAAAATAGGAAATGATAAGACACATGTCTTTCTAGAGTTTCAACACAATTTGAGGAATGAGACACATATCCTCTTAGAGTTTCAATACAACAAGGAAGTGAGACACATATCCTCTTGATCCCATAATCTTCTCCAACCAAATTCGAATTTGGCTTTAGAGTGCCATATAAGGGTCTTCTAGAAGTCTCCTTTTGACCTACACATGTCACAAAACTCATAACACATATATAGATATATGAAACTATGTTAATTTTCTAGTTTTTAATCATAAATTCACTTTAAATACATAAAATAAATAACTTTAGAAAACAAGGATCCTAACCCATATATTTATGAAAATGGTTACTTGATGTAGGGTTTTAGGTCAGATGGCTATGAAATAAGAGCTAAATGGTTATGACATAATGGAAATATGTATGAATATGGAAAACACTTTTGAGACTCAACAACAGGATTAGGACATTAGTGGTGAATTCGATCTACATATAATTTATATTTAAATAATTTAAAAAATGGTAGTTATGGATGGGTGTGGAATAATTAAATTATTTATTTATTTATATTTAGGTTTGTAAATTGAGAAGTGCATAGTAAATTTATGAATAGAAAAAACAAAATTAAATTAGTGGTTCTCGACGCTCTTTGGTGTCGAGAGAATGTATCACTAATTTGATTGTATGAGTATGTTATATGTTGATGGGTCTTGTTGTGCTTCGGGCTTCAAGAGAATCAATTACAAATTATTTTATGAGATCCTTGTGTGTTAGAAAGGTCAGTTGTATAGTTGACTACTGGATACACCTAGTATCCATAGGGTGGCTCAGTATCGAGATTGTTCTTTGGAATGTCAAGAAGTGTCGATCATTTAAATTTTGTTAATGATGTTCAAAGGAAATTATTTTTGGAAACAATGATCACTACTAAGAGGGGGCGTGAATCAGTAGTGATGGCCTTTATATCAATTTCCACCAATTTAGAACTTTTTCCACAATGTTAATTATCCATGTACATCCACAATATTAGTTCATCAAAACATGTAAGAAGCAATAAACTCAAAACATAATATTCATGAGAAATATCAACACAAGTATGCACACATAAGAACACAAGTATTTTTTGTGGAAACAACTTCAGGAGAAAACCAACATGTTGTTGTTGCACTACTCAATTCTTTTATTATTCTACTAAACAAATCATACACGGATTAGATTACACCCATAAGCCTGAAGACTTGGCTTCCTTTATAGTATGTTGTAATCTATTAATTCAGAAAAAACTTCTTCTCTCATGGATCTACGGAAATCTATCCGCTGGAAGCTCCGAGAAACAACGATCCTTGCCAAACTACCATTGGAATTTCAAACTCTTATTGGATAGATAAAACTATTCCTACTACTAAATTCACCAAATCATTGTCTATACTGAAGCCTTCATGCCTCAACTTCCTCCATGTGAACCATGTTTCATAAATGTTTCATATTGGGTTCCCAATTCGCTCAACATGAGCAACCCAACAGCTCCATCATTCTGCACATAAATTATGACTCGAAATTTTCCCTAAGAGAGGTTTTTCTTCTCTTCTACTCACACCCAAAACACCGCTCTCAATCACACCACAATCTACCAATTTTCTACCACAAACTACACGCAAATTATGAATCTTCTTCTCAACTCTTTTTCTGATTTCTGCACACAATTATATGATATATCTTTGCACAAATTATTTGATCAGCTGATGCATTGTATAAATAATATATACCCACTCACAATGGCATACTCTCACACTCACAAAAAATCCAACCAAATAGAATCTCCCCCACATTAGGAATTTTGGTACTATCTTTTCCCGGGCCAATGTTCTAATTCTTTCCTTCGGGTCCTCTTCCCTAATGTGACTCCACTCCATGTCATATTTCCAAGGGTTACGTGCCTCGATGCCTCATTTTCCCCCAATCACCTTCTTAGTACCATGATCCCCACAATTTCATATTCTAGTGCTACAATTCCTTCAGCCAATCTTTCCTTGAAACCATAAACCTTGGTACTACATTTTCAAGACGGTAGGTTTTAAGCGATGTTTACACACTAATTAAAGTATGATTCAAACATTTATTAATGTCTTAATTATGAGGATTTCCAATTAATCCAATGCACACCAATCTTGGGATGTTGTGTAGAACATATTGTCTCAAGGAATCACTCTACTCATATCCTCCTAATCTGTTGATCCAGTGACCACAAAAGAGTTGCAACTTGAGGTTTTTATAAACAAAAGTGTGACAAGTCCATTTTCTAAAATCTCTTGAGTTTTATTGCCCAATCCCCAAACTCCTTAACCTCCACACTCTGTGTGGCCAATAATAGGGGCAGGGGCCCCTGATCTAAAATACACTAGGTTCTAAGGCAAGAAAGGGGCATGGCCCCAAATACCAAATTTCACATAGTTTATATAATCACACTAGTAGAATTTTATCAATTAATTAAATCTCACTAGCCTACTCCAAACTGGATAATCTCATTAAGAGAATTATGATCATCAATTAATTGAGAACAAACAGGTTCTCATAACCATATAAACAAGTTGATTTGTTATATCCATAAGCCATTACCGTCAAACAAGAGAGAATAAACACAATTTCTTAGATCAATTATGAGCATAATATTGAACAACATAATAAATACATACATTAATATTCGGTGATATATATGATCTCATACCAAACATAAGCATAGCATACATCAAAATTTATAATTCAAACATATAAATGTAATGTGCTTATCTATATATCTCAAATTGGTTCACAACTAAAGGAGGTACTTCCACTCTCCACCCAACCATAGGCCAACTACACTATCACTTTCATATAGCTGACCACCCCTGAATTAGATCCAATGTATGAGTAGATACTTTCTTCGTGAAGCATACCAAATCCTTGGCTAAACACTCGGGAGATGGAGTTCATTCTCTAGGTGGGTTATCAACTACCCTCTAATGGTAAGCACTACAACGACCCACTCTTCCATTGAGTTCATTCACATGGATTTCCCCAAGGTCTAGATGGAGTATTTCTTAGTCCAGGAGTTAGAATTCACTATCTATTTCTTTTATCAGTTGTATTCTAGTAGTAAGCACCATAATGATCTAGAATGCCCTATCCAGGTGGTTTATCATCTATATAGATAACATCACAATTATTTAGTCATCCACTAAGCTTCCCACTAACCACATAGTCTTGGACAACACAGTCGATGGCCTCAATCACAATGCATATGTACTTCACCAAAATATAGAAGGGTCTAAATCATGCATAGGACTCTGCATCCTAACACCATCATAATTTTGTCTTCTACAACCATTTTCAAACCATTGTATGTGCTCCACAATCAATAGTGAGTACCCTCCATGCTCTAGTGAGAGAGAGAGAGAGAGAGAGAGTCGGCCAAAAATAGACAGGAAGCCAGAGCGAGTGAGCGATCTCCTTTGTTATGCATGTTTTTTTCTTCTTCCATTGTGCTCCCTTCATTTCTAATGGGTTTCCTAGCCTGAATACTCGATCCATCAGGTGGGATGGGCACTGTCCTCTGCACTCACAACCTGAATCACATCTCATGATTTTTTTTTTCCAACAACGTGTCTCCCTCAATAGCATCTCATAAAATATTGTCAGGAGGTGGCATGCCCAACCTGCAACCAATGGTTCTAAATTAAGTTCACAACTGTGTCTTTCAATGAACACAAGCAATTTCTCTAAGGCAATGGATGTTTAATTTATCCCTTTTTTCAGACATCCATCACAAAAAATAATTTTATGTGTTTACAACATATTACCTCAGCAAATTGTGACTCCGACACTAACATTACACAATCATATTTACAAATATGAGGGTAAAATGAAAATATTGGTACATATTCAATCACATCATGTTAAATATACAAAGTTACTTAATTTTTAATGTTAACATATGTTTAAATAATAAATATAAAAAATAAATATAAATATAAATTTGATTATGAAAAATAATACAAATAAACAGTAAGTATCATGTATTTAATCACATCATATTGAGATATAGTTGGTCATATAACCAGAGAGAGTGAGATATTTCCTTCAGTGTGTGTGTATTTTTCTTCTTCCATTGTGAACCTCATCCCAGCCTCTCCCTTCATTTATAATGGGTTTCCTTGGACTAACTCCTCAATCCATGGGGGGGAGGGGGGGTGGTCATTTAACTATGCACTCATCACCCAAATCACATCTCATGAATTTTTTTTTCTAGCAACTTTTCTCCCCCAATCGCATCTCATAAAATCATGTCAGGAGGTGGCTCGATTGGCCTGCAACTAGTGGTTCAAAATTAAGTTCAAGGTTGGGTTTTTTCAAGGCATACAAGCATGTTCTCTAAGAGAATGGATCTATAAGTTGTCCCCTTTTTCATTCATCCATCAAAAAAGTTAATTTTATGTGTTTACAACATATTACCACTTGGAAATAATGCTTACATTAATGAATAGGTAGGTTTGGTTTGTTGGTTAAATTGGGTTGTTGAGATATTCTCTCAACAATATTTCCTTGTTTGCAATATGTTGGATCTCATTAGCACTATTTATGTGGCTTGTATTTTGGTTTTGTGTCAGTGATGTATGAATTTATTTGAGTAAATATGTGTTCCATGTTTACTCCTCTAATTTATAATTTGGTATCAGAGTCCATATGGGCCTAACTCCCTCACAGGAGGGCCCAGGGAGATGAAAAAAAAACATATCAGGATTGATTAAGAATAATTTAGAGATTAATGTGTGTGTGTATTTGTTTTTTGTATTTTATGTGTTTAGCGTTATCTGTATCTATCAAACGAGTTTGGCCACCTGGTCAAAATGTATATGCATAAAGGAGAAGACGTAAGTGAATCATCGTTACTGGCCACATCTTGGGGGGCGCCCTCGCTATGCTCAGTGCCCACGAATTCGTAACCAAGGAAATTGATTTTTGAAAAATCGATCCTTAATGTGTGGATGGATACATGCTCAACCCCTGGTTAGATAGAGAGTTTCGGGTTTCGTTTTCTCAATAGAAGCAAGTCACTTGAATGCTCGTTCTGACCCGTGTTTGAAGGTTTTCCTTCTTCATTATTTCTGCTTCGTGACAGAATGAAAATAATTGTGTAAAAGGTTTGTAATGTTTTATTTATGTATGAGCCTTGCTGTATTTGTCTCAGCCCATTCTATTTCAAGAACAGATCATCGCATCATTCAATTTCATAACTTACTATGAGAGGACATCGGGATAAAAAAATCAAATTATTGAGGAAGGCACCTATAAGTGTTTCCTAGATTGATTCTCAAAATTGTGAGGACAGTAACCCACTATGCGTTAATAATAAATACAAAAGTTGTGATCCTTGAGGTGGCGAGGCATGCAACCCATACGTGAAGATACACAATCATGTTGCTAAATATTTGGTGTTACCCATGGCACCCTGACATCAATACATCGGTCGATGACCTCCAAGGATGTTTGGAAATGAGTATTTGTATCAATAGTCAAAATGGAAATCGTAAAATTTTGTTGGTGTGATTTGTAGTTCCAGAAGGCACTCATGGAAGTGTTGACAGGATTGGGACATTGGTGGTGAATTTTATCTACATATAATTTATATTGAAATAATTTAAAAAATGGTAGTTATGAATAGGTGTGTAATAATCAAATTATTTATTTTTTTATATTTTTGTTTGTAAATTGAGAATTTCATAAGCAATTGATGAGAAAAACAACATAATTAAATTAGTGGTTCTCGATGCTCTTTGGTGTCGAGAGAATGTATCGCTAGTTTTATTGTATGAGTTTGTTATATGATGAAGGGTGTTGTTGTGCTTCTAGCTTCAAGAGCATCAGTTACTAGTTATTTTATAAGGTCCTTGTGTATTAGAAAGTTCAGTTGTATAATTGGCAACTGGATACACCCAGTATCCATAGGGTGGTTCAGTATCAATATTATCCCTCGAGAGGTCAACAAGTTTCAAATATTCAAATTTTGTTAATGATGGTCAAAGAAAATTATTGTTGGAAATAAAGAAAACTACTGATAGGGGGGGTGAATCAGTAGTGATGGCCTTTATATCAATTTTCACCAATTTAAAACATTTTCTACAATGTCAATTATCCATGTACATCCACAATATTAGTTCATCAAAACATGTAAGCAACAATAAACTCAAAACATAATATACATGAGAAATATAAACACAAGCATGCACACATAAGAACACAAGTATTTATGGTGGAAACACTTTCAGGAGAAAACCAACATGTTGCTACTGCGCAACTCAATTATTTTATTTTTATACTGAACAAATCATGCATGGATTAGCTTACACCCATAAGCCAGAAGAATTGGCTTCCTTTATAGTATGTTGGAATCTATAAATTTAGAAATCTTCTTCTCTCGTGTATCTACAGAAATATATTAGCTGGAATCTCCCACAACCAACGATCCTCGCCCAACTACCATTGGACTATCCAACTATGTTGGATGGATAAAAATCTTGCTACTATTGAATTTGGCAAATATATTTCTATATTGAAGCCTCCACGCCTTAAATTACTCCATGCGAACCACATTTCATAAATGTGTCATATCGGGTTCTCAATTCTCTCAACATGAGAAACCTGACAGCTCCATCCTTCTGCAAATAATTTCTCAATCAAAACTTTGCTCAGAGAGGTATCATTATTCTCTTCTACTCACACCAAAACACTCTTCTCAATCACACCAAAAGCTACCAATTTTCTTTCACAAACTACACACAAATTCTGAATCTTCTTCTCAACTCTTTTTTCTGATTTCGGCACACAGTTCTATGATATATATCTGCACAAATTATGTGAAAAATGTTGCATTATATAATCACTCACAATGTGCTCATAACGGCATACTCTCACACTTTCAAAAAATCAAACCAAATATACTCAAAGGTTTCCTCTATTTATCATTTTCCTGTTTTGAGTAACTGAGTAAAGCTACAAGTTATGGATCACTTAAAAACTCTTTTCACATGCTTTAGATTTGGTTGAGATAATATTCTTGAACAAATAATCCACTAACTCAACTATCCTCTTGATATTTTCAACCTTTATAAACTTCTAGAGGCTCCATTACCTTTTCTGACCATATGTCGAAATGTTTTGACCAAGAACATATCCAGAACACCAAAATTAGCTAAGCAGCGCGAGGATTCTAGAGAAAAACTGGAGAAAAGGCTCAGTCACATGCAAAACACAGGCTCCATGCGACTGGAACTCCTAATTCATTCCCATAGTATTTCCTACCAATGGCTGAAGCTTTTCAACGACTCCCATGACTCAGCATCCATGTGATTGGGGTAGAGGATGAAAGAAAACATCTTTCCTTGGCTAAGAAACTGCTCAACCTTCTTCTAAATCTTGACAGGCCTCTGTAGGAACTTTGGAAGTCATTAGAACTTCTGCAACACTTCCCCAAATCTTTTCCACATCACTGTCATCATCATTAGTCAAACTAGGTTGACTAGAATTCCAGTCGATAACCATACTAAAAATTTGGGCCATTAAACGCCTCTACAACATCTTTGCCATCAGTATGTAGCTCCATAACATATCACACATTTTCTATAACTTGTACCAAGCATACATTGACACATGTATATCCTCTCCAAGCCTAAATTATAATGTCATCAACGTGGGAGACCTAACCCAAGACATGGAGATGAATACACATGGCTCCTCAACTCTAACTCCTATAGTAGCTGCCAATACATGTATGTAGCAACATGATCAAGGGGATCATCACATCTCCAAGATATTCCAAGCTATTATACATGATAAGTACCATCTACACCTCAATCATCTACACCTCAACCATATGCAGCCACATATGCACTTGCATAACCAACTCATCTACAACCCAAACAACAAGGTTGAAATCAAGGCCTACCAAAAACACACCTACAACACTGCAACACACATCAATGCCAAAAATCTCCCCCTTTCCCATTGATATCAACCCCAATTGATGCAATCATTTGAAACATCCTCTGAAAACTTATCAACATCCTCAAATTCTACCCCTCGGACATCAATGGAAAAGGGATAAATATGTCAAGGAAAAATGATATATACTCATCTACATGGAAGGGGATCCATAAAAAAAACATAAACCCCACTCAAAATAATATGGAGGTGATGAAAAATGGAGTGCAGTACTGAAATACAAAAACACAAAGGTGAAAAAACATATATCTCCCATGGAAGCATGATAATAAGCAACATAATCAATCAACAACATAATCCATGTCATAGCATTAGTAGCAGATCATATCACCAACACATAGCCACTAGAAAAAACAACTCTAATCAACTCCATAGAAGAAACAACATATATCCAACAAAATCTGAATCAATACCAACAAAAACATCTTCTCCATAGTATACTCTCCAGTAGTAGAAAGGTCATATATCAACAATAACAATGACTGTCTAGAAGCAACATCTCTTAGATGTAAACATGGTATCAACAAACATGATTATAAACAACAGAGATATGATCCACAATACTCCGCTAAGTGAAAAAAATCTCCATGGATGAATATAACTGATAAGTATATCATTTTCAGTACCTCTTTTCCACGTGAAAGCAACTACTCCAAATGGACCAATGACTATGACTCAATGATATGCAAGAAGTTACAAGGTTTCACGAGCCTATTACATGGCTACCAAAAGATAAGACATGATTGTAAAATAACAACATAAGCCCATATATGGCTGAACCATGACTCACATGACTCTCTCTAAATGCATACATGAGTCAATAATGTATCACCATGATAAGTATGAGTGTGTACAATAATAATACATGAAGTACATGGTTGCAATAACTCTACTAGCAACCAATACATAGTTGAACCAACTCACATAACTCGATATGAAGCATATGCCAAACATAACTCTCAACACTAATAATGGAACATACAATAATTAGAGTCTCTCATACATGACTATCATAACAATCCTCTCATTAATGCATGTATAATATAATGTCAAAATGCAAGTACATAGAGCATGCGATCAACCACATGTCCTCTTTATGGGAGAAATATAATGTCCATATAAATCACATAAGAGACATGTATCAGCCTCTCCAAAACATCAACCATGAATCAATATTCCAATAGAAATAACCGGTAGTCCATAAAAATACATAGTGGCCCAATAATTAACATATATTAGTAGCATCATAAAGCAACAACATATCACATCAATAAGTCTGATATATTAGCTCTCTATAGCTTTACATGGTAGCAAAAATAACCATCTTATGGAGCATAAACCTCTACAATACAAGCACAAATGGTAGCAACAATAAGAAAATGATGTAATCACAACAACAACATCACATCATCAACTATAAATATCATCTATCATCATATTACTTCATAGCAACATCAAATGAAAAATATCATCACACCAAGATGCATAATATATGGCAACTTCATATCAACTCATATAGGAAACATATAATCTATGCATAATCAAAACATAAACATCTGTAATGGATTAGCACATAGTATAAAATGCATAAACAACTCCTCCAAGAAAACATGATGCCATCGAAATATTAAAAGCATATAAAGTGCTCCCCCTGAACATGTGAAATCCTTCTTCCCGATTACACCTTAGCAAGGATAATATCAGTAGAAAAAAAAATTCATCATCATGAAATCATGAGCGTCATAAAAAACAAATTCTCAAGAAGTGGATATATTCACATATATTACACTAGTTATGGCAACACTAATAATGATTCTAAATGCAAAATAAAATGCACCCCAACTCCCCTTAAGGCCATTTAAGCCTCAACTTCTTTTTTTGGTCCTTACTACTCCTCCTTCCTCCAAACTTTGAGTGGTTTCTCTCTTGCATGCGGATGTCCAACTATCCTCTTGTTTGGGGTACTATGCATATTCTTCGTTCTTTAATTAGGGGGCCTTAAGTGTCTTAGAGTCTTGCAATCCTTGACCATATGAACAATATTATCACATATGTAGCATCTGATATGACCAAGAAATGGAGGAAAAGGTTCGAATATTTTGATCCTAATTTTACTCCCCATTGAGTGCAACCTGCATTCAATAGCCTTGTGGCCAAAATCATTGCATGAGTAGCAATAGCCATAGAAATTACCATTATACCTATTTTTTGGTTGAATTCCAAGAAGTGAGTTTTATTTCTTGCTTGTTTTCTTGATATAACCTTCTACACCACTGCTTATTTTTTTGCATGGATCTAAAATTTGTTGTAATATGTCCTTGTTTTTGGTAGTAGTAGCATCTCACATCATCCAAAAGTGAAAATGATATTCTAGGTGCTTTTCTTGGCATCACCTTTGGTTTTTTTCCCTTAAGTTCCTTATTTGGATGCTTGTGTTGTTGATGTCTCTCCTTCTTGCTTCTTTAGTTATTTCCATCATTATTTATATTTGTGGCTGCAACAAAACTAGTTTCTTCCTTATGCATGCTTAAATATGACTTGATAGGTTAAGAAGTGTTTTTATCCTCTAAATAATTTCTTAGTGAAACCACTTATGCTTCCAATACCTCACATTCCTCCTCCTTATTTCTATATTTCTTTCTTATTTCTTCCTCAATCTTATTTTTATCCTCAAGATGAATTTTCAATCCATTGATCTCTTCTCTTAGCCCATTTTCTTTCTCATCGGAAATATGCAAAATTCGTTTTAGATATTTACATGTAGTGGTTAGTTTTTATACTTTAGCAGCTTATTCCTTGATTACAATCATTGTTTATTCATATTCAGCCTTAATGTGAGAAATATCCTTCTTGTAATCACTATAAAACTCAATAGAATGATCAAAATTATAATTCAAAAATTCTTTCAATATATTACCTCATGACACAACTTCTTTGGTTGAGATTTTAGAATTAACTGCTTCTTTTGCAATGGATTTATTTTCTTCCTTATTCAAAATTCTTATCTTTTAAGACATCCTCCTATTTCTTTCCATAATCCATGATATACTCTCCAAGCAATCAAAATTCATTGAAGTGCACTTGATCTGATACCAATTTCTGGAAACAATGATCACTATTGAAAGGGGGGGGGGGGGTGAATCAGTAGTGATGGAATTTATATCAATTTTCACCAAATTAAAACATTTTCCACAATGTCAATTATCCATGTACATCCACAACATTGGTTCATAAAAACATGTAAGAAACAATAAAATTAAAACATAATATCCAAAAGAAAATAACCATAAGAAATGTCAGCACAAACATGCACACATAATAACACAAGTAGTTCTGGTGGAAACCCTTTCAAGAGAAAACCACCCTGTTGTTGCTATGATTCTCAATTATTTTACTATTTTACAGAGAAAATCATACATGAATTAGCTTATACCCATAAGCCATAATACTTGGCTTCCTCTACAGTATGCTGGCATATATCAGTTCTGAATTTTTTTTTCTCACGGGTCTATGGAAATCTATCCGTTGGCAGCTCCCATGACCAACGATCCTCGCTCAACTACTATTTCATTGTCTAACTCCTAATGGATGGAGAAAAATACCCCTACTACTGAATTCACCAAATCATTGTTTATACTGAAGCCTTCATGCCTTCCCTTCCTCCATGTAAACCATGTTTCATAAATGTTTCATACTAGGCTCTCAATTCGCTCAAAAATGAGCAAATCACACCAAAGAACAGCTCTCAAACACACAACAAGCTGAAAATTTTCTACCACAAACTACACATGAATTATGAATCTTCTTCTCTACTCTTTCTCTGATTTTTGCACATAATTCTCTGATATATATCCGGACAAACTATGTGAGAAAATGTTGCATTCTCTACTCACTCACAATTCCCTCACAATGGCATACTCTCACACTCTCAAAAAAACAAATCAAATATACTCAAATCTTTTCTCTACTTATCATTTTTCGATGTTGAGTAACTTAGTAAATGCTACAAGTTATGGATCACTCAAAAACTCTTTTCACATGCTTTAGATTTAGTTGAGATTGGCTTCAAACCAAATCAGCCACTAACTCCACTAACATTTTGATATATTCAATGATGATCAGCTTCTAGAGGATCCATTACCTTTTCTAACCATATGTAGAAAATTTCTAACCAAGAACATCACCACAACACCAAAATTAGTTGAGAAACGTAAGGCATGTGGAAAAAAACTCATGCAAAAGTCCCAGTCACACGAACAACATAGGCTCCATGCAACTGTAACTCCTTAGAAACTCCCATAGGCTTGCTTGCCAGCGACTAGAGCTTTTTAGCCACTCCCATGACCCAACATCCATGCGACTGGGGAGAAGATGAACGAAAACATTTTTCCTCAGCTCAAAAACTACTCGACCTTCCTCCAGAGCTTGAAAAACCTCTAAAACATTTCACCAAATCACTACCACGTCATTGTCATCATCATCAATCAAAATAAGTTGACTAGGATGCCAACCAACAACCATACTAAACATTTGGGCCATCAAAATTCTCTACAACATCTATTCCATCAATGTGCAGCTCGAGAACATGTCAGACATTCTCCAACACTTGTACCAAGCATCCAATGACACAAGTAGATCCTCTCGAAGCCTAAAGTATAACATCATCAACGTGGGAGACCTAATCCAGGACATGGAGACCAATCAACAAGGCTCCTCAACTCTAACTCTTGTAAAAGCCACCAATACATGTATGCATCAACATGATCAAGAGGATCATCACATCTCCAAGCTATTCCAAGCTAGTAGACATCCTAAGGACCATATACACCTCAATCATATAAACTTCAACCATATGTAGCCACACATACACATGCATAACCAACTCACCCGCAACCCAAATAACCAGGTTGACATAAATGCCAAAAAAAACATACCTGCAACACTGCAACATACATCAATGGAAACAATTATGTTTGCAATGCAGTTCAAGTGACATCTCTAAGATGTGGTGGTGAAGAAAGTGATGTTTCCAATATTCCAGAGTAGATGTGAGTGTTCATGAAGATTAGTGAAACAAGCATCAATTATGTTGTTGTAATATGTGTTATCTATATTGTAATTTGTGGTTTATGTAATAATGTAAGCGTTAAGAGAGGACTTGGATATAACGATTACATTAATAAACATGTAGTATTGGTTTGTTAGTTAGGTTGGACTGTAAAGATATTCTTTCAACAATATTCTCCTTGCTTGAAATCTGTTGGATCTCATGAGCACTATTTATATTGCTTGTATTTTGTTTTGTGTGAAAAATATACAAATTAATTTGAATGAATATGTGCACCATATCTATTCCTCTAATTTTACCTCAACAAATGGTGAATCTCATACTCACATTACACAATGATATTTACCAATATGAAGATAAAATAAAAATATTGATACATATTCAATCACTTTATGTTCATGTTAAATGTATTGAGATACTTAATTTTAAATATTGAACTATGTTTAAATAATAAATATAAAAATAGTGTATCAAAAATAAATATAAATATAAATTTGATTAAGAAAAAAAAGTATGCAAAGATAAATATAAATCCGTGGGTATCATGTTTTTTATCACATCATGTAGAGATATAGTTGGACCTATAACTTTTAATAATGACATATTTTTAAATATGAAGAAATTAATTTATTAAATATGAAAATTATTGTGTTAAAAAGTTTTTAAAATTTTAAATAAAATTATAAAATTTAGAGCTAATATTTATAAATAATAATATTAAAATCAATATGAATATAATATAATGTTAATCATTTTATCTTTTATATAAAAGTATAAATATAAATATAAAATATAAATATAAAATCGTTTTAGTGTTAATAAATTTAAAATACATAACCAATCAAACATTGTATTGTAAATACATTTAAACTAGATGAGATGTAAAAAATAAAAATTAAAGGTTTTAATAATTGTGAATCACAATTTTGAGTGGGCTACAGTCAAGGCATATCATGCTTGTATTCATTAATTCTCCTAAAATTTGTTTAGTTAGAGAGTACTTTCGTTTAGGTCATATTCTCATTTATGAGTGTGTTGTTTAGTTAGAGAGAGTAATTTCATTTAGGTCATGTTTTCATTTATCAATGTTGGTTGTTGTAGGTCTACTTTATTCTTCTTCCTCTTCATTTTGGTGTTGTTTTTTGCTAGTGAATTTGACTTTCATGGAAAGTTGTGATATTTGTGATAAGGGCATGAATTTAGTAAATGACAATGTCATCTTTCATGAATCTAAAATTTGATATGGAATATAAAGTATAAAAAATAAGATAATAGAAATTATGGACTCTACCGAGTAGAAGAGACAATAAAGATACAAAAATATTTATTTTGCAGGTTTAGTCTAAAAAGAAACTATAACAAAATCTACATGAATCTATTGCAATTAGTCTTTGCTAAAATCATAAGAGTAACTAAATGGGAATAACAAATGTCCTCATATTCGTATATTGTGGTTTTAATCCACTTCCTAATTCTTTTTAATATCTTTTAATTTGAAGCAGATTTTCTGAAGATATGCTAGTTCAATTTAAGCTGCATATTCAACAATTTTGCAAAGTTGAAACTATGAGTAGTGGTTGAGAGAGGAATATTATTCAATGGTGTTGGTTGTGATATCACTTTCTTCATTCAAATAATTTTGGATATGATTCTTCAAAATTGATATGGTTTGGGAGTCTAAATCTTCCAACAAAAACCGTAGGTGGAGGATTTTTATCAAAACCTTTTATGTCTATAATTCATGTTCCAATCAATATAAAAAAGGTATTGTGTCTCCTTTTTTTATTTAATTAATATAATAATTACATTTTGTCTTAATTTGTTAACCATCTATAATTTATCTTTACACAAACATAATAGTTTCAAACTTAATTATTTGATTATATTTAGAGAATGAAATCAAATCACTTGAAGAATGTATTATGTTTTGAACTTCTTTGTTATTAATTGCATATAAGATGTGTTTTTTCATAATGGATGAGATATTTTGGCCAAAGTACTCAAGACCTCTATATGATGAAATCTGCATGTTTTTTTTTTTTTGGTCTGCATGAAGGCTGCACTTCGTTTTTATGACCAAGTTGCGTAGACTTCACTATTCCACGAAATTATTTTCTTCTATCACATTCGCAATGTTGAATTCGTCTGATACTACTCCTAGAACTTTGATTGTGGTCTACAACTAGAATTATTTAATGGAATAAAAACTTATCACTATGACATGTTGTACTTCATAAGATACTACTAAGAAGCTTATGGTAAATTCACCTTCATCTGTCATTTGAACATAGAGCATAGAGTTATCGTAATCATCAATTTTATGGATAAGAGACATTTGGGCCCTTTTTAACCATAATTCCTCTTTGAATGACCAATATTCCACTTCTTTGAAACTTTTCACCTCAGCCAGAATAACAAACATCATGAAAACCCAAAAGTAAGAAGAAAAAATCAGCTCATAATCAGGGAATCTAGCGACTTCTTTAAGGATCATAATTCAAGACTTTAGTGCCTTTTAAAGATCATTTATTTTCCCATCAAATAAAATGCAAAATTCAAATTTTTAGTGACAAGAATGGGAACATATTTTAAATGTAATAACTCCCTTCCCTAGTGATAGAATAATAGATTCCTCCCCAAGCGACCCTTTAGAGATACCTTTTCTTTTCAACTGATTTCAATAGGTAAGTGTCTTTTGTCTAGTATTTTATGAGTCATTGAATTTAAGGGTAGAGGTAAAGAGACTACTAGAAAAAAGAGAGCAGAGTGACAATCTCTTCTGATTCTCTCATGTGGGCCTTCTTGAATTGATGAGGTAGTAGGAACATTCTCCTCCAGAATAAGCGGTAGAGAATTGTGTTGAGTGAACTACTACTCATGTAACTTTGACTCCTACTTACAATTGGAATTTTTCTCTTCCCATAACGGTATCTCGGGTTATAATTCTAGCTTTCTCTTCTTTATGAATAAATTGTCTCTATATCACTCTTATTTGTCTCTTTTTGAGCGCTTGTTTGAATCAGTGAGATAATGTAGCTCATCTGGATTCCAAAATCCTTGAGTAACCTATTTTATGAAGAGTCTTCCTCTATTTTTAATTCTTCTATTTGGTCCTCCATAGCCTTGTCAACGTCGTTTCCTTCTAAAGAATCATACATTCTTGATAAGTATCCATTATCCTACTTTTTTTCTTCCATATACTTTAGATCTAAATGAATGGAACATGGGATAAGCTTCGAGATAAGCTTCGTGACATTTTCCAAATTCCAATATTTTTCATTGCACTTCTCATGTGTATCAGGGAAAATGGATTCCATACATTCAACATTATGCCTTTTTATAGCTTGTTGTAAGGTTGGAAGCTTCTCTTCACCATGTCTCTTTTCTTCTGTATCCTTGACTTTGATACAAACAATTGTTACCAACCGCTTTAAAGGAAAATTTAGTGTTATTTAAGAAATGAGAATTATGAACATTCATCATTATTGCTCAAGATAAATCATGTCCTCTGAAATAATTTGGGAAAAAAAAAATCACATATTTTAAAAAATTTCATTATTAATTTAATTTTTCATGTATTAAGAAATAATACTTATGAATTATAAGACAATTGTAACATATATATATATATATATATATAAACCATGTGTTTTTGGAATAATAAGATAGTTGTAACAAAAATAATACAGAACAAAAAAAAACTATGTATATTTGGATGCATGAAAATTTAGATACATTTTATTAGGTAAAATTTTAAAATAATAATAGTTATAAACATTTAAAAATAATTTTATTAAATAATTAATTTGAGTTAAAATTGATTTAGGCCATCTTAGTTCCCCCCTATAAAGAAACTCCATTCCACATGAATACCATGGGTCAATACCATGGGTTGTATTTATAGTTTATCATTTTATGTATTTTACAAAAAAAATTATTCATTAAACTAATTTATGTTTAATATAGTTTTATTAAGTTATTAATTTTAATTTTATTTAAAAATTTGAGACCCTTTAAAGGTAAATTTAGTGTTATTTAAGAAATGAGAACCCACGCAACCCTTTAGAGATACTTTTTTTTCCAACTGATTGCAATACGTAAGTGTCTTTTGTCTAGTATTTTCTAAGTCATTGAATTTAAGGGCAGAGGTAAAGAGACTACTAGACAAAAAAGAGTAGAGTGACAATCTCTTCTGATTCTCTCATGTGGGCCTTCTTGAATTGATGAGGTAGTAGGAACTTTCTCCTCTAGAATAAGCGGTGGAGAATTGTCTTGAGTGAACTACTACCAATGTAACTTTGACTCCTCCTTACAGTTGGAATGTTTCTCTTCCCATAACTCTATCTCGGGTTATAATTCTAGCTTTCTCTTCTTTATCACTACTGTCTGTCTCTTTTTGAGCACTTGTTTTAATCAGTGAGATAATGTAGCTCATCTGGATTCCAAAATCCTTGAGTAACCCATTTTCTCAAGAGTCGTCTTCTGTTTTTTAATTTTTCTAATTTGGTCCTCCACAGCCTTGTCAACGTAGTTTCCTTCTAGAGAATCATACATTCTTGATAAGTATACATTGTCCTTCTTTTCTTCTTCCATGTAATTCAGATCTAAATGAATGGAATATGAGATAAGCTTCAAGATACCCTTCGTGATATTTTCCAAATTCCAAGGTTTTTCATTGCACTTCTCATGTGTATTAGGGAAAATGGATTCCATACATTCAACGTTATGCATTTTTAGAGCTTGTTGTAAGGTTGGAAGCTTCTCTTCACCATGTCTCTTTTCTTTTGTATCCTTGACTTTGATACAAAAATTGTTACAGACCCCTTTAAAGGTAAATTTAGTGTTATTTAAGAAATGATAATTATGAACATTCATCATTATTGCTCAAGATAAATCATGTCCTCTGAAATAATTTGGAAATTTAAAAAAATCACATATTTTAAAAAATTTCATTATTAATTTAATATTTTTTGAATTAAGAAATAATACTCATGAATTATAAAACTGTTGTAACATAAATAATACATAACAAAAAAAAACCATGTGTTTTTGGAATAATAAGATAGTTGTAACAAAAATAATACAGAACAAGAAAGACTATGTATATTTGGATGTATGAAAATTTAGATACATTTTATTAAGTACAATTTTAGAAGAATAATGGTTATAAACATTTAAAAATAATTTTATTAAATAATTGATTTAGGCCATCTTAGTTCCCCCTATAAAGAAACTACATTCCACATGAATACTATGGGTCAATACCATGGGTTGTATTTATAGTTCATCATTTTAGGTATTTTACAAAAAAAAATATTCATTAAACTAATTAATGTTAAATATAGTTTTATTAAGTTATTAATTTTAATTTTATTAAAAAAATTGAGACCCTTTAAAGGTAAATTTAGTGTTATTTAAGGAATAATAATTATGAACATTCATCATTATTGCTCAAGATAAATCATGTCCTCTGAAATAATTTGCAAATTTAAAAAAATTAGATACTTTAAAAATTTTCATTATTAATTTAATTTTTTTTATATATTAAGAAATAATACTCATGAATTATAAAACAGTTGTAACATAAATTATATATATATATATATATATATATATATATATATATATATATATATATATATATATATCTAAACCATGTATTTTTGGAATAATAAAATAGTTGTAACAAAAATAAAACTATGTGTATTTGGATGTATGAAAATTTAGATACATTTTGTTAAGTAAAATTTTAAAATAATAATGATTATAAACATTTAAAAATAATTTTATTAAATAATTATTTTAGATCCAGAGTTAAGATTGATTTAGGCCATCTTAGTTCCCCCCTATAAAGAAACTACATTCCACATGAATACCATGGGTCAATACCATGGGTTGTAATTATCCATTAATTAATTTATGTTAAATATAGTTTTATTAAGTTATTAATTTAAATTTTATTAAAAAAATTAAGTTTAAAATCTAGCAAATTTTTAATAACAACATTTTAACTTAAAAGTCACCAAAACCTAAATTCAATCTAATTTATTAAAAAGAAAAAACTAACATTATAAAAAACATATATAAAAATATTTACTTGATCTAATGGCCTAAAACATTTCAATCATCTAACATTTGATCCAATAGCTCAAACATGGAAGCTAGGAGAGTTTTTTTCAAATACTGACTTTCAAATATGTTAAAATAACAAGTCAAAATATGTTAATTAAACTTGATAAATATATATATATGAAATCCAAATTCAAGTTTCAATATAATATAATGAATATTATAATCTTTTTTATAAGTGAAGTCATTATTATTATATTCTAACTAGCAATTGCACCACATGTTGCAAAAGAAACGCATAAGGAAATAGAGAAAGAGTATCCTAAAAGATATAAGTTGTTGCAGAGAAGGAGCCATCTTGAAGGAATGAAAGAGGTTTCCAAGATATTGATGATAAGAGTTATCAACCAAAAAATTTTGTTATAGATATTGAAATAGGCAATTGTGCCATAAGGAAATAGAGAAAGAGTATCCTAAAAGAAATAAGTTGTTGCAGAGAAGGAGCCATCTTGAAGGAATGAAAGAGGTTTCGAAGATATTGATGATAAGAGTTATCAACCAAAAAAATTTGTTATAGATATTGAAATAGGAAATTGTGGGTGAAAACATATATATAAAACAAGATAATCTATTCACATATAAAAAAAAATTGTTATAGATATCTATACAAGAAATTGCTGGTAAAAATCCTTTGGTGATTAATAATCCTCTAAAACAAGCATGTAAATCAAATAAGATATTTTAAATACATTCAAGTACAATCTATCTAGCATAGATGTAAACAAAGAAAAAATTTATTAATAGAAATAGAGTTTACTCCAAGTTCATCTACATATCTGAGCTCTAATTGCATGATTGTCATAAATTGTATATTGTATATGAATAGCAATAGTCTTGGGGTACAAGAAAGTGAATGTCATTTTAATATGGAGACATTTTGGAAGGATATATCGTTCTTTACGTTATGGTTTATTTTCTTAACTCCAAACTTGGTTTATTCTTTCTCTATAAACATAAGAAACAAAAAATACAAAGTAATTTCACAATTTTAAGTTATAGTTTTATATTTTATAGTGACAAATCTAGTTTCTTATTAAAATATTTTACACATATCGATTTATTCAAATAAAGTATATTGTGAATATGTTTTCTCCTATTATTTGATTACAAAATTATTGTACTCCCTACTAAGTAAAACAACTTGATTAATAGAGAATTGAATGCCAAATTGAAAGATTACTCAACCGAGAACTACTATATATATAGAACTGATTTTTTAATGCATAAATTATTTGTTTTATATGTCCTATTATCTTCAAACCCGGTGGGCAGGTATTGAACATGGGAGCCAAATTTAGGTAAATAAACATTCACACTGTCAACTTGGAAAAAAAAAATTATAATCCTAAAATTCTCTTACCTAATCATCTTTTTAAATATATAATTGAGTTCCATTTATTAAAAACAAAGGAAATATTAAGAACCTCCTAGAGTTATAAAAGGTAATTGACATGAAAAATAAAAAATCTCCTCATGACAACATACATTTATGTTAATCTTAATTGAATCATTAAAAAACTAAAAAGGGATAATAGACACTATCACAATTTTCTTATCAGAACTAAATGATCCTATATGAAACAATGATGAATTTCATCAGTTCAAGAGTAGTAAAAACAAGTTCACTGAGAAAACAACTCTAGCACTGAGAGATATTATGATGTCCATCACTATGTATGGGGTTCATTACAACCTTGGATATATTCTGTGAGTTGTTGTGATTTTTTTCTTGTGGCTAAAACTTATTTTTGGTTGTCACCTAGTTATCATGATTCAAAAAATTGTTATTATCTCAGATCCTCATAGCATTAGATATATTGTGTGAGCTAATGTGATGTTTTGTTTGTCACAATGATTCGAAAATTAGTTATTATACCACAATATTGACTTTATCATTGTCTGTTTTTTTCATGAACCCTTTAAAAAAACCACAGGAACATTTGATTTTACACTCTCATCTCCCCAGCATGGGTGGGGGTTTCAAAAATTGGAGAGTAAGTTGAGCGGTTATTGTTAGAAATTGTTGTATAAGATGAGAAATTAGGATGGTTTGTAGAGAATATGGATGCCATAACATATATCTATTTTGAATTTTTAGTGTCTCTGGCCACCATGCATCTAATAGGATCTATTTCAACTGAGAATGTCAATAGATCACTTTGTGAATGAAACTTGTGACATCCGGCCATTTTCTTTTATTGTGGATCAGGTTACAAACTAATACTTTGTGAAATCCCTAGCCATTTTCCTTGATTGTGGATCAGGTTATAAACTAGAATACACTCTCTCTTCAGAAGACTCTACAATATATATTGGACGGATGGAAAGGTTATGATAAAACTTGTAAAAGAACCCCTTAGGGTTATCTCAACTTACTCTATTGTTAATCACATAGTATCTATTTTGTAAAACTATAATATATAGTAAGGACTGAGTGGGTTTTTTATTTTGTAAGTTTTGTTTGAATTGAAAAATAAAAAAATTATAAAAGCTAAAATTATGTAGTGAAAAACTTTGTTTAAAATTTCAGAATAAAAAGTTGAGTAAGTTTGACATCATATAATATTAAATTTGTATATGATTATAAAGTAAAAACATATAATATTTTTTACCTACAATTAGGTAATTAAAGATATGTATATAAATTTTTTTTAATAGAAGAAATTTGATATGCATTAACAAAAAAAAATCTAACAAGTATGTATGTAGTTACAAACTATTACAATTAAGTAATTAAAGTTAAATTTAGTTTTATTTAAGAAATGAGAATAATGAATATTCAATTTTCATTATTAATTTAATTTTTTATATATTAAGAAGTACTACTCATGAATAATAAAACAATTGTAACAACTATGTATATTTGGATGTATGAAAATTTAGATACATTTTATTAATAAAATTTTAAAATAATAATGGTTATAAACAGTTAAAAATAATTTTATTAAGTAGTTAGTTTAGATCTATATTATTTATGATAGGGATCAATTCTCTTTTCACTCTAAAAGAGGTTTGCATATGAAGACATTTGATCCATCTTGGCTCTTGGTAGATCCAGAGTCAAGATTGATCTAGGCCATCTTAATTTAGCCCTTTAAATAAACTATATTCCACATGAATACCATGGGTGAATACCATGGGTTGTTTTTATTGTTTATTATTATTTTTAATTTTTATTGTATTTTGACCTAGTTGAAATGTTCATTACATTATGTCAACCTTTTTATTTAATTTACTTTTATTTTCCTTTAAGTAAACTATATTCCACATGAATACCATGGGCCGTTTTTGTTTTTATAGTTTATTATTATACCTGTGATCTAGTGGCCCAAAAAATTTCAATCGTCTAACATTTGATTCAATGGCTCAAACTTGGACACATTGGCAACTAGGGAAGTTGTTTTCAAATAAGAATGCCTTACGACGTAAATATTAGCATTATTATAATTTAGTTTTTTTTTGACAAGTGAAACTATTAATTATTAACAATTAATGATATTAATTAAATTACATTTACAACATTAAAATGAATTATATTATATACCTTTATTAAATAAAAATAAATTTCATCACATTACTATAAATTAAAATTAATAATATTAATTTTTAATTATTTATTTATTAATTTTTAATTAAACTTTATTGGTATTGTGTTGGTCGGCCATTTATTTTTTAGCTTTCATGTCTTTCACTCAGTTGTATTTATCTCATCCATACTCTTCTTTTCTTCTCTGATTTGTGTCCTGATGATGAGTCTTGGTTAGACTCTAAACGTAGACATAAAAATGAATACTATGGAGATTCTAAATCCCCAATCTCAAAAGTGAAGCTATTATTATTAAATTGTAAATATTATAGTTTTTTTGACAAGTGATCAATTAATGGAAATGATGTAACTAAAAATATCATAATGTTTTACCTAACACATTTACTATTTTGCTGAGTACTAATTCCAAGATTAAACTATAAACTATCAATAAAAAAGTAATGTGAAAATGGAATGTGAAAAGTTAATTTTCTACTAATTTTTTTTTGAATATATAATGGGTAAAAAATATAAATAAAATAATAAAATTATATAGAATAATTTTTAAATTAAAAAATATTTGAAGCTTAAATAAGTGATTTAGTGTTGATAAATTTTTTAATGTCTAATTTATTATTTCTTAAATTAATGATTTCGTTTAAATTGTAATTGAAAAAACTATATATTATAAATTTAGATACTGAATTTCTTGATAAAAAGAGCCATAAAAATTAAGTATATGACCACCTATAATATTTGTTATACCAAAAGGTGGCTAAGATTTTTGTGAGCCTCCAAGGAACAAAGTTTATCACTAAAAATTGTTGGCTCTTGAAGGCCTCATGCCTCTGTCCAAAATCTTCATTACTATTTCCATTTTATACTCAGAAATTCTGCTAATTTCATGAAGAAAGACTGCTGCAAAGACCATCATTTTCCCCTTTTTTCCACTCAAAACTAACCTTCATTTGCACCCCTTTCTTCCATAAAATCCTCCTTTTTTTATGAGTTTCCTTCTTCCATTCATAAAAATCCACTTTACAAGGTTTGAAACCCACTTTTAACCCTTACCAAAACCTTCAAATTCCTTTGAAAACATTGAAAAAACCATAAAAATTCATGTTTTTATGACAGGCTTTAGCCCCTTTGGCCAAACCCCCCTAAACCACTTCCCCCACATGCCCTTACCATAAAAGGAAGGTGCTAAGCCCCTCATGACGCTTATCGCATCGCAATATTTCAATGAGCATAGGACTTTTGCTCTATTCAAAAGTTCTGATTGCGATTAATCCTTTATATTAAAAAATCCCCGATCACATAATTTTTTATATACATAACCCGTGGGCCCGCCTTCTGCGCTTAAACCATTGAATAAACCATGCCCAATCTATTTGTTCCTTTGTAAAATGCCAAAAACCCACTTTTCTAAAGTTTGGTCTAAAAAACCAAAACCATGTGTTAAATATTTTAAATGTGTAGATTAAAAAGACTCGATCGCGCAATCGCGATTGGAGATTTCAAATGGGTTGATGAAAAAGACCTGCATCAAAGTTTCGATGTGATTGGGTCTTATATCCATAGCCCCCGGTCTTTTGTTTTCTTTCTAAAGATAAGCACAAAGGATGAGTCTCTTATCGCATCGGAAAAGGTTTAATGGGTTGATTAAAAAGCCCCAGGCCCGAAGTTCCGTCTCCGATAAAGCCCATTTATACATAAGCCCGGGCCTATCGGAGATTTATGTTAAACAGGCCCCGCAACCGGGAGCCAATCGCATCGGAAATTTTCTGTGTTGCGGTTTAAAGTTTCTACCACCACCGATTGCGATGGCCCGATCACAATGGCATCGCAACTTTCTCTGATTGCACACATCGCATCGGCCCTTCCCCCGATCGCGCAGTCACATCGCGGCTTTCACATTGCATCCACCTTTTTGCTCCGCCGATTGGCCTCTACCCCGATTTGTTCTCCACCGTCGATCTAATCTGTAGATCGACGGCCTCCGCTTCATCGCATCGCATGTTTTGATCGGCCCATCCGCTCGCCACCTCCAATTGCGATCCCCTGATTGCAATTTGCTGATTGAATCCAGATCGTCCACATGTGCAGATCAGACGGTCCAAAAACCACCCCACCTTATTTCTTCTCCCCGATCTCCTTTTGCCTTTTTGCGCAGATCTCCACCATTGGATGCTTTCATCAAACGGCTACACTCCTTTCCCCGCCATATGAAGTAGTTTAAACCTAAAAACACAAGATTTCTTTATAATTTTATGTTTTATGTAGGTTTTAAAAGGTCTCTGTCATTATATTGAAGAAAGGCCAGGAGTTGGGAATGACGATTCCTGTGCTTTCGGCCTATAAAGAGAACCATTCGTAGGGCTCCATTCAAATGTTTTATCAACGTTCCATGGGCGCCGATACTATAAAGGCCCTGCGTGGCTCTGCACATTCACAAGACATTGCATTTTTAATGTGATTTTAAAAGAGTATAAGTTTTGAAGAATAGAGTGCGGCGAGAAGAAGATTAAAGACAGATCTGGGGAATTATGGCTAAAAATAATTATCAAAAGCCCAATTCCCTGAATTAGAACACAATCAACATAAAATAATAAATGTTTCACTGACAGAAAAGGCTTCCACTCCTTCAACTGAGGCGAATTGATTCCTCAGCTACTATAAGAGCCACCTGCTGTCTCAAACCATTCAAAACAGAGGCTGAAGTTATTTCTTAAAGACATATCTGCCTCTAGCGTTGCCATGAAGTTAATTATACCATTGGAAAAATAATGCAACAAATATCTGCAGAGTTACTCCACATTATGCAGAGCCTCAAGGTCAACAAAGCTCCCATCGAGCTTTGATATTAATTATAAAACATTAATACAGTGGTCCACCCATAAACTTCTCCATCGAGCCCCTCAAAAGGCCGAGAAGTCTTAAGTCTGTATTAATTATCCTTGAGATCTTTTGTTAGGTCTCACCTCCTCATTCTTCTATAAATACTGCAGTAGAAGATGAGAAATTGTTGGTTGGTTGATTGGTTGTTGTTTGATCACAAGTTGTAATATTGAATCCCTCTGAAATAAATACATAGTCTGTTGAAGTTGAAGAAGAAACTGGAGTCTTTGAAGTCTTGATGATGTTGTTGCATGCTTGTTCCTGAGAAGGCTCTATCATTGGATCCATGAGCTTGGCTATTGGTGAAGTATTATGAATTGTTTTATGTTTTTCCCCTGTTTTCATTATGTTCCATAATTTCTTACTACAGTAGGCTGAAAGTTTTAGGCTAAGAAATGACTCTTGGAAGCATCTTAGACCTGTTCACCCTTCACTGTTTAATGTTTTCTGCTGTTGAAGTATTTTAGAGGATTTAATCTTTCTCTTTAGTCTTCATGCTTGTTTATTTCCTTAATAGTTTGAACAATTGGTTTTAGCATGATTATGGTTTGCCCTGCTTGTCTGCTCCCACTTAAAAATTGTTATTGAAGTCTCCCTTTGAAGTTCTTTTCTTACAGTGAATCAAAGAGGTCTGTTTTCATCTTGCCCTTTGTCCTCACTTAAACAGTTGTCTTAAAGGTCGTTATGATTATGATCATAGATGTTTTTAGGTGTTCCCTCTTCTATGACTGTAATTATCAGTAAATCTTTGATGTTTTCTAAGTCCTTTAGAATAAAATCTTTGAGGAAATAGGGTGTTACCCGAATCTTAGATTTCATTTTAAAAGTTATTTTGAAGTCATTATTTTCTTAAAGGTGTGATTTGAAGATTTCATGGTTAGCCCTGTCTATCAAAAAGTCCTTTATTGTTCAAATTGTGATTTTGAATCCCCTTTGTTGAGAATTAAACCTCTCTTTCCAAATCATTAATGTTCACCTCATTCCAAAAACAAACGGATCCTGTGGCCAAGTTAGATTTTCCCTCTGATATCCCATATCCTTTGATGAGTTTGTTATGACCTTTCCTTGAATCCATTTCCCAATGAACCAGATGTTTCTCCATTCTATGTATCCTTCCTAGACCTTTCATGTTCTGCTGTATCAATTCAATCCAACCAAACAAACAAAAAAACACCTGCACTTAATAACTAGTCTAAAACCAATACTCAAAGCACACAAGATAAACCTTTGCAAACAAATATTTGAGAGATCCCTCTCTGAGAACAGGAGGACTAGATCCTGAGACTCTAAAGATTGGTTCTGATGTTGCCTTGTCTTTTGATTTGCCAAACTATCAAAACACGGGACACCAACATAATGGCGATCACGGTGGGACCACTGAGTTCATAGTTGCCTAGCAAGCTGTTATAAACTCATTAGTCTTTCAAAAAACCACATAAACTCAGAAAAACCCAAAAACATTTAGTTTGGCTTCATAGTACACATGGTGGTGGAACCATAAAACATTTTACCTTCACAAAAGCTAAAAATCTTCCACCTGGCGACTTCACAATCCAAAAAGACCTAATGAATCCACTGGCAGAAGACTCTAAACTGGTTGAAAAGATACAGTGACCTCTTACTATAAACATGCATCCAAGTATGGATAGAGAAGCTAAACTAGATAAATTATTGGACCTAATTGGGAAAATAGTGTACGTACGTGATAAAATATTGGGAAAGCATGGGGATGATATAGATGTTGATTATCTAGAGAAACCTGTGTTTTTCCAAGATCAAACACAAACTCAACCATTACAAGACCTAGACAATGAGCAATATATAGATGATGATCAAGCCTTTATAAAAGAAGGTGAACAAGATCACAAAGAAAGCAATGAAAAAGGTTGTCAACAAATTCCCGATTATCTACCTATATCTTGTATCATGCTATTAAGAGAACTTAATGACCAGATTGAAAAAACTTATAATAAGTAGTGCCTTGAGGAAAACATAAGCCATTTTGAACCGATAAAATATGAAATAGGAGAAGAGACAACACAACCAGAGTCTCTGCCTTTATGTTATGACTCTTTTCAGATTATTAAAAAAAAATGACATCTTGATAATATGCTTGAAACAAATCATGAACCTTACAGTCAAAGTGACTGCCATGAAAATCATGAGGTTTTGTTTGAAATTGAGATAGATCAGGAAAAGGAAGAGAATTTTCAAAATTCCCCTACAAGCACAAGTAATCATTCCGTAAGAGAGGCTCAAGAAGACATCCAGCCTCAAAACCAGTTAACACAAGAGGGAAATGACTGTTGTTCTTTTGTTCAAAGAAAATAGAAAATTCCTTCTCTTTTTACAGAGGAAGAAATTGACTAGATATTAAATAAACAACCAACCCTCAATTCTTTATTAGAACAAAACACTCTTGCTCATTTATCTACTAAATATTGTTGTCTTGAAACATAAAATAAACTTGTAGAAAAGCTCAGAGAGGAACAAAATGATAACCCAATATGCCTGTTTGGTGAAATTGTTTATTCTAATGATTTTTCAACTTCTGATCAATCTGATGATGATGATAAGCTCGAAACAAAAACTAATAATGCAGGGCAACCAACAGTGGATTGGTGTCATGAAATTCATTATCATCAGCTTGAAAGCAACCATCATCCCATCCAATTCATCAGAAATAGCTTTCACATAATTGGGGGTCAGCCATCTACTAGTTGTAATGTTGAGGTTAAAAAGAAAGAGAAATTTCTTGAGCAGGATGAAGATAAGGAGCTTCCTCCTAAAAAGGTTGAAGTAATAAGAGATACCCTTGCTCAAGAACATGATGGTCTCTTCACAGAGCATAGTCCACTGAATCACAACATACTAGGACTACAAGAGGACAACACTGCAATATATGATGAATCCTCTAGTTCAGATAATAATGAAGATGAGGAAGTTTTTCTTCCTCATAAGAATCTTTGCCTTAATCCAATGGAGAAAGAAGAGATGATCCTGGTTGAAACATATCTTCCAAACACTCACAACCAAGTATTATTTCAAGATCCCTATGCTCATTTCTTGAAAATATTTGAAGAATGGATAAAGGTTATTAGGAGAAGTATATTACCAAAATCAAGAGGATTATTTAGCACTGTTGCTAAAAAAAAAAGAATGGGAGTGGCCCTGTTTGTCCAGCCTGCCTAAGGAGATGAAGAAGGACCAATCATGGAATCATTTGTTGGATTGGTTGTACTGGAAAAGAGAGTTCATCAGCTAAAACATGTAAATGTTCCAAGTTAGATTAGGTTAGATAGGAAAGCAATAAAGCTCAGCTTTGAGCATTTAGTTAGTTGTTGATTTTTGTCTTGTAAGAAAAATAAAAAATACAAAAACAAAGAAAGAAAGAAAATAGGGCATATTGTAAAAACAATAAAGGTATGGCCCCATACCAAAAAAGAGAGAAATAAGTTCTGAAAGTGTGCAAGCTTAAATGCCACTACTGAAAAACACACTTCTAGTTAGTCAAACTGCCTAATCTTGATTAATTAGCCTTTAAATTTTCTGCTGATAGGATAGTGAATTCGATTTGCCAAACTGTTTAATATTGGCTTATCAGTAGATAGATTAGGATAGAAATTAAAGGTTCAAACAAGCTCAAAATATGAACCTAGGTTTCCAAAGAGAGATGACTCAAATCTGTTTCAAAATTCTGAGTCAAATAATGTTAAAATCTGGTTCTAAATAGCTCAAAATCTGAACCATAAAACAAGGAAGAAACAGCTCAAAAAGAGTCAAAACAGAGTTGTAAAGAAAAGAGAAGGCCATGATGAGAAACTTTCAGATCTTAAGCCTTCCATTTTGATTTAATTTCTGCAAAATAAATGTCTATGAGCAGCTTGTTTTTATGCTATAGACTAGCATCAAGTTAGACTGTTCAATCCTGACTTGAATGCTTTTCAATTTCTGTTGTAGAATTTAGAGAATAAAGTCTATTGGACAGTTTAATCCCAACAGATAATAGATTAGGTAGAGAATCATTTGGATTCAACTGTTTAATCTGAATCCATGGATGAATAATAAGTAGAACTAGATTAGATTTTTTACTTTCAAAAAGAATAAAATGTTGAGAGAGAGTTTGCTAATCCCAGTGCACTCTAAATGAAGAAAAAATGTTAGATTCGTAGGATTGGGTAGGTAGAAAGCTTGTTGATAAAAAGATCCATTATTTTCCAAGGTTGTTAGCATTTCCAGAGAAAAATAAGATCATTCAATCAAAGAAAGGCAGCCCAATGGATGAGGCAACTGATTAGCTTCCCAGGGAATGTAGGTCTGAAAGTTCTTGATGCCTTCAAGAAGGCATCATCCCCAAGTGGAGCCACTGTTAGCCACCTATAATATTTGTTATACCAAAAGGTGGCTAAGATTTTTGTGAGCCTCCAAGGAAAAAATTTTATCACTAAAAATTGTTGGCTCTTGAAGGCTCCTTGAAGGCCTCATGCCTCTGTCCAAAATCTTCATTACTATTTCCGTTTTTTACTTATAAATTCTGCTAATTTCATGAGGAAAGACTGCTGCAAACACCATCATTTTCCCCTTTTTTCCCACTCAAAACTAACCTTCATTTGCACCCCTTTCTTCCATAAAATCCTCCTTTTTTTTATGATTTTCCTTCTTCCATTCATAAAAATCCACTTTATAAGGTTTGAAACCCACTTTTAAACCTTACCGAAACCTTCAAATTCCTTTGAAAACATTGAAAAAACCATAAAAATTCATGTTTTTATGACAGGCTTTAGCCCCTTTGGCCAAAACCCCCTAAACCACTTCCCCCACATGCCCTTACCATAAAAGCTAGGTGCTAAGCCCCTCACGGCGCTTATCGCATTACAAGATTTCAATGAGCACAAGACTTGTGCTCTATTCAAAAGTTTTGATTGCGATTAATCCTTTATATTAAAAAATCCCCGATCGCATAAATTTTTATATACATAACCCGTGGGCCCGCCTTCCATGCTTAAACCATTGAATAAACCATGCCCGATCTATTTGTTCCTTTGTAGAATGCCAAAAACCCACTTTTCTAAAGTTTTGTCTAAAAAACCAAAACCACGTGTTAAATATTTTAAATGGGTAGATTAAAAAGACCCGATCGCGCAGTCGCGATCGAAGATTTCAAATGGGTTGATAAAAAAGACCTGCATCAAAGTTCTGATGCGATTGGGTCTTATATCCATAGCCCCCGGTCTTTTGTTTTCTTTGTAAAGATCAAGCACAAAGGCCGAGTCTCTTATCGCATCGGAAAACGTTTATTGGGTTGATTAAAAAGCCCCAGGCCTGAAGGCCTGACTCTGATAAAGCCCATTTATACATAAGCCTGGGCCTATCAGAGATTTGTGTTAAACAGGCCCCACAACCGGGCGCCAATCACATCGAAAATTTTCTGTGTTGCGGTTTAAAGTTTCTACCACCATCGATTGCGATGGCCCGATCACAATCGCATCACAACTTTCTCCGATTGCACACATCGCATTGGCCCTTCGCCCGATTGCGCAGTCGCATCGCAACTTTCACATCGCATCCACCTTTTTGCTCCGCCGATTGGCCTCTCCCCCGATTTTTTCTCCACCGTCGATCTAATATGTAGATTGACGGCCTCCGCTTCATCACATCGCATGTTTTGATCGGCCCATCCGCTCGCCACCTCCGATTGCGATGCCCCAATTGCGATTTGCCGATTGAATCCAGATCGTCCACATGTCCAGATCAGACGGTCCAAAAATCACCCCACCTTATCTCTTCTCCCCGCTCTCCTTTTGCCTTTTTGCGCAGATCTCCACCGTTGGATGCTTTCATCCAACGGCTACGCTCCTTTCCCTACCATATGAAGCATTTTAAACCTAAAAACGCAGGATTTATTTATAATTTTATGTTTTATGCAGGTTTTAAAAGGTCTCCGTTGTTATATTGAAGAAAGGCCAGGAGTTGGGAATGACAATTCCCGTGTTTTCAGCCTATAAAGAGAACCATTCGTAGGGCTCCATTCAAACGTTTTATCAACGTTCCATGGGCGTCGATACTATAAATGCCCTGCGTGGTTCTGCACATTGACAAGACACTGCATTTTTAACGCGATTTTAAAAGAGTATATGTTTTGAAGAATAGAGTGCGGCGAGAAGAATATTAAAGATAGATCTAGGGAATTACAGCTAAAAATAATTATCAAAAGCCTAATTCCCTAAATTAGAACATAGTTAACAGAAAATCATAAATGTTTCACTGACAGAAAAGGCTTTCACTGCTTCAACTGAGGCGAATTGATTCCTCAGGTACTACAAGAGCCACCTGCTGCCTCAAACCATTCAAAACAGAGGCTGAAGTTATTGCTTAAAGAAATATCTACCTCCAGCATTTCCATGAAGTTAATTCTGCCACAGGAAAACTAATGCAACAAATATCTGCAGAGTTACTCCACATTATGCAGAGCCTCAAAGTCAACAAAGCTCCCATTGAGCTTTGATATTAATTATAAAACATTAATAGAGTGGTCCACCCGTAAACTTCTCCATCGAGCCCCTCAAAAGGCCGAGAAGTCTTAAGTCTGTATTAATTATCCTTGAGATCTTTTGTTAGGTCTCACCTCCTCATTATTCTATAAATACTACAGTAGAAGATGATAAATTGTTGGTTGGTTGATTGGTTGTTGTTTGATCACAAGTTGTAATACTGAAACCCTCTAAAATAAATACATAGTCTGTTGAAGTTGAGGAAGAAATTGGAGTCTTTGAAGTCTTGATGATGTTGTTGCATGCTTGTTCCTGAGAAGGCTCTATCATTGGATCCATGAGCTTGGCTGTTGGTGAAGTATTCTGAACTGTTTTATGGTTTTCCCCTGTTTTCATTATGTTTCATAATTTCTTACTATAGTAGGCTGAAAGTTTTAGGCTAAGAAATGACTCTTGGAAGCACCTTAGACTTGCTCACCCTTCACTGTTTAATGTTTTCTGCTGCTGAAGTATTTTAGAGGCTTTAATCTTTCTCTTTAGTCTTCATGCTTGTTTATTTCCTTAATAGTTTGAACAGTTGGTTTCAGCATGATTATGGTTTGCCCTGCTTGTCTGCTCCCACTTAAAAATCATTATTGAAGTCTCCCTTTGAAGTTCTTTGCTTACAGTGAATCAAAGAGGTCTGTTTTGATCTTGCCCTTTCTCCTCACTTAAACAGTTGGCTTAAAGGTTGTTATGATTATGATCATAGATGTTTTTAGGTGTTCCCTCTTCTATGACTGTAATTATTAGTAAATATTTGATGTTTTCTAAGTCCTTTAGAATAAAATCTTTGAGAAAATAGGGTGTTCCCCGAATCTTAGATTTCATTTTAAAAGTTGTTTTGAAGTCATTATTTGCTTAAAGGTGTGATTTGAAGATTTCATGGTTAGCCCTGTCTATCAAAAAGCCCTTTATTTTTCAAATTATGATTTTGAATCCCCTTTGTTGAGAATTAAACCTCTCTTTCCAAATCATTAATTTTCACCTCATTCCAAAAACAAAATTATGTTGTGGCCAAGTTAGATTTGCCCTCTGATATCCCATATCCTTTGATGAGTTTGTTATGACCTTTCCTTGACTCCATTGCCTAATGAACCAGATTTTTCTCCATTCTATGTATCCTTCCTAGACCTTTCATGTTTTTCTGTATCAATTCAATCCAACCAAACAAACAAACAAACACCTACACTTAATAACTAGTCTAAAACCAATACTCAAAGCACACAAGATAAACCTTTGCAAACAAATATTCGAGAGATCCCTCTCTGAGAACAGGAGGACTAGATCCTGGGACTCTAAAGATTGGTTCTGATGTTGCCTTGTCTTTTGATTTGCCAAACTATCAAAACATGGGACACCAACATGACCCTTAGAAACCAAATTGTACATGTATTTTTATATACAATTCAAAATTATCTACTATTCTATAAGTTGAGTTCATTAAATATAAGCGTTATATCTTATGGTCTTTTGTTATAAAATCTTGTTGCTCCTCTTATCTCATCTTATAGTCTACTGACATGTTGAGGTCTAGGAGCTTAAGATTCTCCATGTTCACTAACATGGTTGAGAGGAGAGTGCCATGTATCATTTAAGGAGAAGTATATTTCATTCCTTAATTTGAGCTTGGATTTATTCCAATTCATCTTCTTGGCTAATTAGGTACTTCATAACCATAGTGAGGGAAAAAATTATCTGATTATGGTGAAGTTGAAGCCTCAAGATGGTGATGTTCACATTATCTTCTTCATCCTACATCAATGCAAAAAATTCCAACAAATGAGCACTGAGACTGAGACCTTCAATGATGAACTCCTTAATATTTTTGAGACACATCACATGGGGCTATTAGATGGAGAAGAGCTGAAGATTTGAAATAGGAGATGAGGAATTTCAAATATTTCATAATGATGCTACAAGGATTGAGAAATTTCTAGAGTATAGAACAAAAGGATGGCAGAGGAGAGGAATTGAGGTTGCCTCTTTTTATCTTCATCCAAAAAACCCATGATGCCAACTGTAGGGAGAATGAACATGAGCCCAAAAAACTGAATGCAAATACCACCTATTTGGAATATGGATAGAAATATCCATCTATAAAATTAGTTGGGAAAAGAGACCTCTAGAGATCATGAAAATCCATGATTTCATATAACACCATAATTCTTGCTCTCTCTTATTATGGAGTGAACCTTTCCATTTTCAGGAAATCATTTCTATGATCATTTTCCTATCTTGTCGTATAAGACTTGTATGGAAATCCTTGATGAAACATAACTAAAACATCATGTAAAAATAGTTTCTAATCATGTAAATAAGCTAGGAAATGCAGATATGGGGGGGATAAACTAATGTTGGTCACCAATGCTTCCTGGAGGAGACATAGGTACATGCCGACCCATAGCCATCATTGATGCTATAACCTTTTTCCACCTTTGTGGTGATTCTTGGAGCCTATTATGACTATGCTTAGAATGATGCTCAATGAATTTATGGGATTAGAAATTTAAAGTTGTGTTTGTTTACTAGATGGTCTCCCCTTCCTATATTTACCCTTTGACTTTCTAATTGGTTTTCCTCCATATTATTATGTCATAATATGTGAAATGCTTCAAAATGCTTAAGCTTATGAAGAAAACCTTTGATCCATAGGAGAGGAGTCTTGAGTTTCAAATTATTAGGAGGGGAATATATTTCCAATAAATAAGAAGTAAGGAGTCCCCTACAACATTTAACCTATTTATTTCTAGAGAAAGCTTAGAGAAGGCCCTAGAATGGATTGTAGGCTTCTTCTTGATTGTTTGAGGCTAAAGCTAATCCCCGAGAGTACAAAGATTCACATTTTCCTCTAGGGAAATAGATAACAACAACTCCCCCCCTCCCACCACTCATGGATTTGATTTCAAAGCCCTATCAAAGAAAATAACTGGATGATTTTTTCCTATCATCCATTAAACAAATTGCTCATTTGAAAACTAAGATTTCCAAAATATTTTTTCTTCACTCTCAAATTGATTTTTTCCTCGAGATTGAAGTTTTGAATCCATATTTATTCCACCTCATCCATTTCCTGTGGGGGAAGAGAAGTAGGATATACTAAACTTTAATGCTTTATATAGAAATATGGAAGCTTTTATTACAACATCTGTGGGGATTGAGAATTTATTTTTAGAATATCTAGGTTTTTGGGTAGCTTTATTTTCCAACAAATAAACTTGGAAAGGGACCACCATATTATTTAAAAAAAAGGTTTCCCTTTTTATTTAGGTGGATATTGGTGTCCACCTGCCTATTCCACTTGGACCCCCACCATTGTTTCTTTTAGTTTCCTTAGTTGTAGCACAACTTACTATTTTTTGAAAATTTTCAGGTCCTAAACTTCATAAGTCATTTTAAGGGCCTAATGGACATTTTTTGGGAAAACAGAAAGACCAGAAAAGTCTGAGATCAATTTACACATTTTTTTTTCAGCCGTATCTTAGACATATCAGAAAAAATGTGTTATGATAGTCAAATGAAGATTATATTCCAAAGTTATGACCCTGGGAATTTGACGTTCCAACTAATCCCAACGGGACCCACAAGATTTTGTCGCTTCATCTCCTAGGGTTAAGTTTTTGGATGTTTAGCATTCCATTATTTTTTAATGATAAAAAGGCCATCGAGCCTCATTATAACATAGTTCAGAATGCATGTAGCTACCACATCTCTTCTCAGAGATAAGCTACCATGGCCCAAATTAGTTTACTTGCATTCTTCTTGTAACCATTTTCATTAGTTTGTTATTAACGAATTAAAGATTTTTTTCGTTATAGATCTATGTTTTTGTTTAGGTTTGTATTTCATTCCGTGCCTACATTAAATACAAATCAGTGGTATGATATTGATCTGCTCTTTCTCTGTTTTTTTGTGCATGTCCCCAATGAGGTTTGGGTATAAGGAGTTAGGAATTGAATTGGTTTAACCCTTGCAATACCATCCCCTCTGACACCAAAAACAACTCGTGGGGGAAGAAAATAAAGAGGAGAGAGAAGGATATCCTATCAAACTGTTGTGCGAAGAATCCTTCGAGGGGAAAAGGAACGAGATGATGGATAATTTTTCTCATATCCTTTAGCAGATTCCAACATACGATGCATCGTCATCCAGTAGTCACTTTGGAGGCGCCTCCCCCCTTCAAGGTACAATTTAACTTTGACATCCCTATATTTGAAGGTCAAATATATGTAGATGTCATAGTTAAATGGTTAAATATGATGGTAGTATATTTTTTGGTTCAGGATTTTATTGGTAGGGAAAAGATTATTTTTTCTCTTCTTAAAGTCACCCATCATGTTAAGGAATCATGGGAAACCTACTTCGAGTAGAAGGATGAGAGGGAAACCTCACTATTTTTAGCCGCACCCACTTAAATTTACTTCTGAGACAACATCAATGATCTGTTGGATCAGTAAAATGCTCGAAATTCAAAGTGCTCGAAACTACTCAAAATTGGTGCCAAAATGAATATCTCATCACCCTGAATCCAATGCAACTCATTTCACTCAAAATTAATATTGTATGCTTCTGATCTCACATTCTGGCTGATTTGTCAAAGAACTAAAGTTTAAAATTTTGAGTTGTAGGTAGCCAAGTGAGCAGTCCATACACTAACTAGGCATTTTATTGGGAAGTTAACAATATTTTTGTGGGATAGTGGTTTGCTAACAAGTGGAACCTTTAGATTGGTTAGAATAATGTGGTTTATATTGGTTCATGGTTCATGAAGTGGTCCAACTAGGGAGAGTCACATGGGCTAATCCCTGGAAGCCATGTGGCCTCCTGTTGGCATTGAAACATTTTGGTGGAAGGTCAAATGGGCTAGCACTTTACCATTTTTTTTCCTTGTGGTGCTTATAATACATAGCTCAAAATAAGTATTTAAAGTTTATTACAATTTTTTTTGGAGGTCGTGGTCAGGGTTAACCCCTGGCCCATGGTCCACCCAACCCATGATGTTGTAGTTCGGGAAGCTAGAGATGCAAGGTAAACTCCAACCCTAAGATGGTAGGGAAAAGTTTGATTGTTGTTTTACTAGAGATCAGTTAAATAACCCCAAACTATATGTTACATACCTGTTAAGGCCTCATAAATCTATGGCAACAACAAGGGGGGATAACCACCCCGTCCAGACCTTAAGACAGTTCCTTTTCCATTTGGGATAGTGGCTCCGACTAGATATAATGGGACCAGTTTCCCAGAGTTGGGTTTTTGTTTGATTGTTGGGTTTCTCTCAAGGGATTTACATGAAGAATTACTAAAAACTAAAAAAAAATTATTCTAACATGCAAAACTTGAAATTGAAACTAATTTAATCTAACCCGGGATAATACTAATTTGATGCGATCTAAAATGATATCTATTCAATCTGTGATGATTAATATCATCACGTATTTAATAGAATTATTACTTTGTAAGATTATTCTTTTGAAAAAATAATTAATCAAAAGAAAATGAGAAACATATCAAAAGCATATGTTGACGTCTAGATATAGGAGCAACCATTCACCGGAATGCATAGGTGCCAACCATTACAACCACTAGTCTCGTAGGATGTCCTTTGCATACATGGTTATGTCAACCATTATCATTGCATACACGTACTTGTACCCGCAAATCCCCCTCCAACGTCATCATCGTGGGTTTTATCAGATTACCCAAATAAGCACTAACTTCTTTGTGCTCAACTTTCTGAGACATGTGAGAAGCCAAGTTTCTCCTCTGAGTAAGGTGTTTCTGTAGACCACCTATACTCTGAAACTATGAGCATGGGGGCTCTTATGTTGCCACTAGGGCACTGTAGCCATGAAGGCTCTATAGGCATGAAGGCTCTATAGCCACGAAGGCTCTATAGCCACGAAGGCTCTATAGCCACTAAGGCTATGTAGCCACTAAGGCTCAACTCATAGAACTAACTCAACCATGCCCAGGGTTTTCTCGGTTCACCGTCAACCATGCCAACATGAATCCCTTTCCACTTCACTCTCACATGTGGTTTCTGTCTTACCACAAACCATCACTGCAAAGTGGTTTCTGGCTTACCACAAACCTGCAATTACAAAGTAGTTTTCAAATTACCATGAACTTCACGGGGATACACATGCCTTACAAGGCTTACAACACAACTCCAACTCTTCGAGTTATGAGGTACATACTTTACAAACACCACTACAAAAAATTCTAGAATTTCTTACTAAATTTATGTGACACTATCATAATGCATCTATCCCATAAATCGACACTAACTCACACAAACATTTACTTTGTTGTCCATCATAATAGTTGTTACAACTCCTATACCTCATCTTTTGAAATTGTTCACATCATGGCCATCTTTTTCTTTGATAATTAAATCTTGGAACTCCTTGCTTAACCTGCCATTTGTTAGAGCAGCCAATTCTAACAAAAATATAACTTCATATTGAGGTGGCTAATCTCAATATGATTTTAATTCTAAGGTACCTTCACCATAAAAATTTATTTTACCTAAACATGTACAACTTTGAAGCAAACAACCAAATTTATATCGGCTGGCTAAAACTACAAAGATGAGGAAGAAAATCTTATAATCCACGCAGCCCATTAACTCTTTCACTAGAAACATTACCCTCAAACTGCTTCACGTTGCGGTTGCACGAGGAAGACACACAACTTGTGGTTAAAAATATTGTTTTGGCTCACATTCTTGACTTTGATGCTTAACCATGGCTAAATATCCAATGATGAAATCCCTATCAATGATGTTGGACCCCACCATAAAAATCCATGACTACTCATAATATTTCCATGTCAATCACACATTAGACGAACTCTGGCACTATCTAAAAAAAGTTCCACGTCCATAGCTAAAAATTCAGCAACAAGATCTGGTTGACAATGGTAGCCACATTCTCCCTCAAATTTGCATCAAGTCCTCCAGATGAGCGTTCGATCATTGCGTACTTCGTTCTCAAAATTTTCAGGGGTTAGGACCATCATGTCGTCTGATCAAACTGCCATGAGCATAAATGTGAATGAAAACACAACTGAGATCCACCCCCTACCCATTGTAAATCATCAAATTTATTTCACAGATATCAAAAGTAATGAGGAATTTAAAAAGCTAGAACTATAACTTTGATAGATCTCGGCCTGCCAAGAAACCAGACTTCAAATATCCTCCAAATTGAAAAACTGATGATTGCGTCACTAGGACGCATGGAACATTTGTAGATCCTGTGACTGAAGCATAGTAGATGCCATGGGTGGTTACGAAGAGAACCACATCCCCTCATCTTCCGATCCATCATCTTGGAGTTCCAAATCGGCGAAGGAAAGGAATAAAAAGAACCCATCTGTGTGGAAAGGCCATTAAGGGTATCGCAAAGGGCATAGTTCCATGCCCACTGGTTCATCTCACATAGGGCATTGAATTAGGAATTAGACTTCATACAACGAATTCCAACATCATAGAGATAGGGTTTCTCTCAACCTTGTCACAATAATACCTCACCACATGATTCAAGGAATCGATTATGATCTTCCAGAAAACATACAATAGAAACACTCATCCACACTTCCCCAACCTTGTCCAAACGAATTGAAAAACCAAAAAATAATGGACAAACGAACATTCACCAAATTTTTTATTTTCCTCGGCCCATAAGGGGCTAAGGTGAGGCCCAAATGGGCTCTGATACCAAGATAAAATATGAGCAGACACTCAATATTCTATTTATCAAATAGAATTACATATATACATGAAGTGTTGTCTCAATATAGGGAAACTATCTTGGACACACAATAAGTTGGCTGAGAGAATATCTCAACCACACACCAAACTAGGAATATATAGATTTAGCCAACTCCTATGGAATAGGAATTGACTCCTTACATAGAAATTCACAACTGAGACAAGTAGGAATTACATATTCCAATAGATGTATACCTTTAATGAATGTCTAAATATCACGAATTGTTCTTTATTTTTTTTGGAGTTAGTAAGGTGATGAGTTGACTACTCATTTTGATTTCACAATTTTTTTTTCCCGAGATCGAGTCATATGAATTTTATAGAATACATTCCATGAAATTACTTAAGTCACTTATCAAGATAGCTCTGATGTTTATGACTATCTTAAGAAATAAAAAAAGAGTTAACTCATTCATAAATCATGAGGAAGTGAAAAGAAAAGAAAATGAATAATGTAACATAGTAAAATTCAACCTCAGTCACAACCATTGTCCTCCAAAGTGAGTATGAGTACCCCCGAGCATGATGAAACATTAAATTTTGAAAATTGTGGTTTCAATTGCTCTTGGCAAGCAAACTAACAACCAGACTCCTATTTTTTTTACATCGGAGCACATTATTCTCTGATTTCATGAAGAATTTCCCAGTACCTTTCCTCAGGAGCAGGAGCACATAGTGGTGACTGACCTCACCAATCATGAGTATCGAGCTCTGCATATCTAATATCATATCTAAATATTTCTTTCCTTTTCACATAGGAATAAAGGGGTATACCTCAACAATAGATAGAAGTACCATAATAAGAATAAGAGGGAGATGTGTAGACCATAATTATGATAAAAGAAAGAAAAATGATATGAAAAAAGCATTCATTAAATCACTTATATAATCTTAAAGTAATGGAAATCGAAAGAAAAACATTTATTCGCCCCGCAGGAAAACAACAACTACTTACTTATAGTTAGCGGAGAAAGAAAACTTAGTCAGCGTAGAAAGAAAACCTTTTGATATCATTCATTGTTTCTCTGCTCAAGCCCTAGTCAGGATACAGTTCGTTGCATAGTCTCGACCAAGAGGGAGAGGACCTTTATATGCCTACTTGAAAGAGAATTTGTGTTGAATGGTCAACTCACTCTACCTAGGAATGTAACTAAGCTAGAAAATCTTGGAAGAGCAACTTTTTTGCTTAGGCACTTATACCTTGAGTATTTACTTTATCTGCCTACTTATCTTATACTTACAGTTATCTACCTGATATGTTTACCATACCTTTATTGATTCACCCTACTTAGTTTCTTTCTTGAGGGAGTTATATTTATAATATGATATAAAAAAGTAACAACTAATTAGAGAAATCGTAATTGTTTCCTTAAAAAGTATAAAAATGGGAAGGAATAAATACCACAAACTTTCACGCACATACTCTTAAATTTAAATTATAAATTACAAGTATCAAAAATATTATTCATATTAACCTTTAGTTTGTTAACAAAAATATAAATGAACTCTAAACACCTAAAACAATATGTAAATTCATTTAATATCATGAATTCCTACCTATTGAACAAAATGATTATCACAATTTGAAAATTAAATTAACATATTAATTCAAATGATTATCACAATTTGAAAATTAAATTAACATATTAATGTCCAACTAATAAAGATATTTATAATCATACTAGCATCTTAAAAAAAGTTAATTCATACAATGTTACTAATGAAAAAAAAATTATGAGAATAAAAATAGAACCCAAAAAAAATGTTCTTTCCATGAAAAAAAACATTTGCCATCGAGTTATATATCAAAAGAAAAGCTATCTATCAAACACAGAATCATTTGATTTTGATACCATACCTATTTCTCAACAATCCATCGAATTAAAAGGAAAAATTTAATTAAGTCAATACATATCACAATAAGTTGTAACACTAAATAAATAAAACTATAAGTCCAAAAACTTATTCCACTACTACATACGACTATGCATTTCTAATGAATCAGGTTGTGATACATAAGTGCAAACCTAAAACTTGCTATTGAATTTTTTATAATGCAAGTAATGAACTTAAGTCCATAATTAAAACTTGTTACCGAATATTTTATTAATGCACGTAATGAATAATACCGTTGTGATACGTAAGTCCAAACTTAAAACTTGATATTGAATTTTTTAATAATGCAAGTAATTAATCATACGTCTTATTTTTTGTTTTTTTCGATAGAAAAAAATGGTACTTCTTATATTAATAGAAGGTAGTACAATTGTCGTGAGTCTATTTTTCCTTCTCCTCTTACCGTCTTCGCATATAATTTGTTCAAAATTTACAAAACACAAAAATATACTATTCCATCATTTTTCCGTCCTCCTACTTTTCCTACGAGCCTTTTCTCTATTGCGTAGCCGTTCTCTTTGTGTTCCTCCATTTTTTTTAATGAGTAGTTAATGGTACACACATTGTTCATTACACCATTTTCAAATGCAGAGGACTAAAACTTACCTGTCTCCATGTTAATGCTTTTTATTATACTAAATCAGTTTACCAATTCCGCTTTATGTATAAATGATCAAACTCACTCTCTGAAAAGTCCTTACCAAAGTTTTAATGCTAGTCATACAATTTTTTAGTATAAGAGAGTTAAAGTCATTACTTACCTTGACCTAGTCAATGATTTTTTTGGCATCACTGAAGATATGAATCTGATTAATTCCAAGCCACTTGGTCACGATTAGCTGACCCCATAATGCAATGATTTCTTCTTTGTTATTATTCCCTTTTCCTCCCTCCCACCAAAAATTATAGAATTTATCCTCCTCTAAATAGATTACAACTCCACAACCACAAGCTCTGTTGGGGTATGCCTTATCAAAGAATCCCACCAGGAATGATTTTCATATTTCCTTAGTTCTAAAAGATATATAACCTTTATTTTCTTTTTTCTACCCTATCTCGTTGAAGAAGAATGATTTTCATATTTCCTTAGTTCTAAAAGATCTATAACCTTTATTTTCTTTTGTCTACCCTATCTCGTTGAAGAAGAATCCCACCAGGAATGATTTCTGTATTTCCTTAGTTCTGAAAGATCTATAAACTTTATTTTTTCTATCTACCCTATCTCGTTGAAGACAACCACAGTCTTGATGATATCTTCATGTGTTTCTATATTTTTCTATTCAAATATAAGGGCATGGGTCTCCTCCAGATTGTCCATAACACATATAGCAGAAGATCCATATACCTTCTATATTTTATCCATGAATCACAAGCTAACCAAAACATTTAATCTTGTTCTATAAGTTCCACTTCCATATTACCTAAAAATATTTTGAAAATTTAAAGCCCTTGCCCACAATAGGTAATTCCAAATATATATCTTTGACCACATGGATCCCCTTCTTAAGCTTACTAGCCCAAATCACATGGTCTTCACTATCAATGAAGGTGATCCCTGCTTGCCTAAGACATGTGGTATATTCCTCCCATTCCTTAGAGAATATATCGAGTAATACCCCTTGAAGTTGCAACAACTTCTCACGTGTATATCGAATGAATTCATGAATCTCAAACCTTGAATCCATTGTCTATTACATGCACGTATACATTTAAATGCAAACGTGAGAAATAGAAGGTAAACTCTGCTTTATACTGCAATAATAATAACAAGAATTATAAATAAAATTCATATAGATATAAATCAGAAAAAAGGCATCACTTAGAATTCATTTGCAAATATTTTACCATTACTAATATATAAACAATAAAAATGAAAAATAGGGCAAGAGGAAAAGAACAAAAATAGAAACTGAATCTCTCAGAACCACTACAAAAGTGAAAAGGAACGTTGATATTTTAAAAGAGCGTTGATATTTTAAAATGTTACCTAGTATGCCAGGACAAAAAAATGAAAAATAAGCAACCACAGAAATGTAAATGTGAATTGGAACTTCACAATTGAAAGATCTCACAAGAAGAGAGAGAGAGAGTTTAATATAAAAGTTCAAAAACAGAAAACACAACACTATCAATAATTTATATTCTTGTGAGAGTGAGTTTTATATAAAAGTTCCAAAAACAAAAAACACAACACTATCAATTATTAAAGAATATAAAGAAAAACAAGTATTGCCTGATCCAAGCACATCTAATGCATCAGACTTTGACAATGGATACATATCACAAAAAGGCATCCTTGTCCAACCATGAAAATTGAACTTCAAGATAAGCCTCTTAAAAATTTAACTTCATGATAAGCCTTTTAACCAACCACAAAAAGAAAAATTGAACTTCTCGATAAACCTCTTAGGAAACAACAATAATTCGTCACTTCAAGATTAACAAAGATATACAAACATTGACGACTTCCCATCCCTGTGCATGACTAAAAATTGTTCCCAAAACATGAAAAAGATGGGATGATGGGAAATGAGGGAGGATCAATCCATTCACACTTACTTAAATACACTTTAACGTTAATTGTTCTTTGTTATATCTAATAAAAAAATTGCAAGATCCCTAAGATTTACATGCAGAATATTGAAAATATTGTAGTTGTGAATTTCTACATATACATTGACAGATTTACCATTCTGAAAATAGATTAAAAAAATGAAACAGATGGCTAAAATTGGATGAGAGGTTGTCTCAATTGGCACCTATTTGTTGAAGTCATTGTGCGGAAGAAACAGAGGCACCAGAGCAGTGTAATCGCTATCATATAATTCTAGATAGCATGGAATAACTGATGGGCATTATTTAGAGAGAAACAAAGTACACTTTTTACGCTGCAATATATATTAGTGAGCGCTTCAACTCTCAATTGTTTCACTATAAATACTTGGATAAGAATGGTTCTTAAGAAGTTGCATATATAACCTCATTGTAAGTGCTTAGCTTGTTTGTTGTCCTCACTCTAGTAATTGCATATATCGATTAAGAGGTTGTTCTCGACTCTGGTGCACAAGGTCAAGCAAGGGTTGTCAAGAATAGGTCCAACAATGGTTTTCAAGAATATGCAACAATTATGTTTGGTCTATGATAGACTAGTTGGAAGTCCGCAAGGGGACACCACGTGGAGTGTATAGATGTTTTTTGGTTGCATGGTGGAGGCTGGGGTTAGAGGATGTGAAATATCTGTGGGGCGATCCACTCCATCTGAGCCTTGTGATTATCCACTATGCAGAAGTGGTCCTATGATTAACCATTGTGCGAAACTGGTCATGTTGCTCCCCAATCCGAACCTGCAGGAATCAGTTTAAACTCTCATCACCTAGAATGGAAACAAGAAGATAGAAAGATAAAATAAAGAAAATTCTCTGCTTCCTTTCTAGGTAAAGAGAATTTGATGATGAAGTGCATGTGATGTATTTTATATCATGATGGATCAAAAAAATAATAAATATTGAATATTTGAATATTTTATATAGTAAATTGAGTTTGGTCTTTAAACTAATAGTTATATGAAATATTTTTTTACAACTTCAAAAAATGAGGATTAACAATAAACGAGGAAAAATAAAAATAAAGCTTGAAGATTTAAATGGTTTAAATTTTATATAGATTGTTCAATTTTTGTATGAGTGGCTATATGAAAAATGTTTTATAATTGAGTATTTACAAAATGTACAAAAATTAAGTAGAGACAACCCTTAGGAGTTTTTTTACAAATTTTATTATAACCTTTTCCTCCATCTAACAAATATTGCAGAGCCTTCTAAAGAGAGAATTTATTCTAGTCTATAACCTAATCCACAATTAGAGAAAATGGCTAGGGATGTCACAAGCTAAAATAGATGGTATTTGTCATTGGTGCGGTGGATGTTACAAGCTAAAATAGATGTTATTTGTCATTGGCACAATGATGTATTGACATTCTCAGATGCAATGCAACCTATTAGCTGCATGGTGGCTAGAGACACTAAAAAATTTAAAATAGATATTTGTTATGGCATCCATATTGCCTACATACCATTTCTCATCTTATACAACAATTTCTAACAATAACCACTCAAGTTACTCTACAATGTCACACACACACACACACACACACATATATATATATATATATATATATATATATATATATATATATTGTATGGTTAAAATATTTCAAATAGCCTTACTATTTTAAGGTTTCATCATTTTTCAAGTATATTCAAAGGTAAATTTAGTCTAAAATCTAACAAAGATTTGTTGAAATTGCAACAATAAGGTGTTTAGGCTACATAATCCAAGTGTTCAAAGAGACTTTCAAGGTATTTTGTCCATTTATGCATTCAAAAATACAATTTAAACAATGAACCACCACAAGGATTAATCACTAGAGATGCAATTTTTTTCAAGTTTTGCACTCTAAAACAGGTTTTCATATCAAGAAATTTGATCCCTTTGGGTGCATAACTGACCCATGGTTAACATGGATATATACTGGTAAATAAATAAACAATAATTATAATGAAATAATTTTAAAAACAAATTAAATAAACTCAAGATTAAAAAGGGATAAATTCATTTCTATATAGCCATATCAATTAAATAACTAATAAATATTTAGAGAAATTAATTTCTAATTTGCATCAAAACACTTATCTCACAATACATCTCATTAAAAAAAACATACAAATTAACTAAATTATAATTTTATTTTAAATTATTATATATATAAGTTATGGCATCGTTCCATTGTATTGTCATAAAGCCTATTTGCATTTTAATAATTTCAATGATAGAGTGCTGTGAATTTCATGATTAAAAATTATCACCACCATCCTTCGATATTGACCATAATAAAAAAAAAATTGTTTATTACCTACCTTTACAATACCAGAAATAACATGACTAGCACCATATTGAACTTTTCTTCGACTTACTATGCAAACACCATGTTACTGTGTAATATATATATATATATATGACTGGCATTGCAACTATGTAATAAAAGTCTTGACGTTATTAAAGCATATAGTTAATTTTCACAATCATGGAAATTGATTATATACATAACCCATAACTCATTTAACGTAAGCAATTTACACCATAGACTATACAGTCGACCTTGTGAAGGGTTCGTAATCTTGCAATGATCTGGTTTTACTACTTCTGAGCGATATCTGTACTTAGACATAAATATGATATCGGATTTATTTTGTGGATATATATTATTATTTTGATTTTGGGTTGTGTACACTCCACTTGTGTTGTATCCGCATCTCCGTAGGCGATTTGTCAACTCTCATTACTCCCAGCAGTACTGGGCTATTCTGCTCTGTTACAACTATTACGAACTTGCCTCGGATTCCACATTTCTTTCGAGGGAAAACTCTGGCATTATCTGTTAGATGGTCAGTAAGCTAAACGGGCTAGGTTTTCTTGGAATTTCGGTGCTCTTCAAACTTTACTACTCCATTGCAAACTCTACCATGAATCCTTATAACAGGTCTAAGCTTCTTGTCATATTTTACTCTTATCCTACTGCTGAGCTTTTCTTAGTTTTACTTATTTTAAATTATGAATTGATGAATAGTTCTTCTATCTACTTCAACAGGGTTTTGATAATGAATTTTCCCTCTATAAGGTCAGGTCTCCAGCTCAAAAGCATATCAATCTTTGGAGGAAAAGTTCACAACTTGGCGTAGAGGGTAAGTCTCCTCTTTCTGACTAACGTTGTTTGTTTTGGGTAAATAATTACCTAGTTTAAACCCTTATTCACAGTAGAAGATTAACCCCTGAATTCTTGACTTCCAGAGGAAGGCTGTGACGAGATTTTTGCTTGTTTACCAGGTATTATTTCATGCCAGTACTATTTCGGGGTTTGAGATTAAAGCATGCTTAATTATGAAATACCCCACAAATTTTCGTTTAACACCGTAGCTCTTATTGTTTTTCTGATGCATGTATGAGGGTTTTAAACCCTTGGTTTCGCATTCTTGAATGATAATCTCGTAAATAGCCCCAGCTAATGTATTCATCAACAACTTAACAGGTACTCAACATTTCCAAAAAGAAATATACCCTCTTCAAGACTCTTGTCGATGCATTCTGAGCATTTCGCTTACTGGGTTACAGAACAGTGTTAAGGGTTTACTCAACCAAGTTAGGGTTTCATGGTTCATATGATACTTAAGAAGTTGATATGTAATTATTTAAGGGTTTTACCCAGTGATGGTCATGTAAACAAGGATTTATCCTTCTCCTGTTGCATGCTATTTTTAAAGGGCCGGGTGATAGGCTCGACTTGTAGAATTACTATTTGAGAAACAAGTAATACACTTTAATGATTTTCCTTCTATTTAAACTCTTCTACTGGTCATTTATAATATTGTTTACCAATATATAAATTATCTATGCTAATGAGGGTTTGGAGTTCTTACTTCTTCCTTAACTGTAACCCTAGTCGTGGTTCTTGCTGTTAGTATCTTTTTTTTTTATTCGAGCATTAAACTAAGCTCTGTTTTTCATTTTCAAATAGCATAGTTAACTAATTGTAGATAATGTTCCATAGAGTACGATTAATCTTCTGTTTTCTATTAGTATGTTTCTCATGAAAGATAAGTTATATGCCATGCGTTTATTGAGAAGAAATCTCGGTATCTCTATTTTTCTTTCTGCAAAATATTTAGCATAATAATTTTTTGTTTACTTCCTAAGTTTTCTCCAGAACTTTGGTGCCCAGATCACCAGTAAATAGAATCCGAGATTAGAGGGTTTACTTAGCCACTGATGATGATGTTTTGGTTTGGGGTTTATACCCAGAACCGAAACCGACAGCCTGTTGGGTCTGGTAAGCCCAAAACTAGGTAGTACAACTCATTTCTATAGAAAGGGTTTGAATATGAATGCACAAAAACATATAGATATGATGTTATTCTTATTACTGTAGCACACATTCATATAAAATATTTCTTTACTTCTTTCATACTAATACTCTCAGTTCCTGTTGTTATCAACTACTATAACTATGATATTCTCGCTCTTTCTCATGCTACCGAAAGAACATTACCAACAGGAAAGTGGTAGTATTATTATTTTAAATTCTTATGTCCTATTTAATACAGGAAGTATTACCAGGGTACAAATTCCACCTTCTATTCTTGAATTTCATACTAAATATATATTTATATAAACTTATATTTACTAATGAATAATGTAGTACTCCTCTGCTATACTGTAAATAGCCATTCAAATCTGTAATAAATCATTTAGTTTACACAGTAATACTTATCTAAATTATCCGACTCAAGCTGTGGTCCTCCCAACCATTAAGGGAGGCTATTACGTCCTCCACTTGCCCCCGAGCTCCAGAATCTGGACAGTGCCACGGGTTAATAGTGGCTTTTTCTACTGTGACCTCTGGAAGGCCAATCCAGTCACACTCAGATATTCTAGCTTTAAAATGGCTGCTGAAAGCTATTTTCAACTGGTCCCAACCAGCTCTAGAAAATACTCCCCCTTTACCAAATTCATAGAACCCCTACTCCTCTCCTGGGATTCAGCTTTATCCTCAGAGGAGTAGGTAACTGTTTCCAACTGTTCCCCAACCACCTCCTATTCTTGGAAACCTTCTACCAACAGCTTAACAAGATTTTCTTTTCATTAACTAGTTCCTCCTAATTTAATAATTTCAGTAAAAATAATTTGCTTTATATACAATAATAATTCAAGTCTTTCTTGCTAGAAAATAAAATAAACAAATGTCTTTAACTAGTTAGTACTAGTTAAATTTTAATGAGGCTGTCACATCTCCCCCCTGGAAGTAACACCGTCCTTGGTGTTTCAGCATAGCTCCGCAAAGAGCTCTGGGTAAGCTTCTCTCATAAATTTCTCTTCCTCCCAAGTAGCTTCATCCGGTCCAAAGTGCTTCCACTACACTTTCACCTGGATAACTACTCATTTGAAGAGTTCAATTTCTCTTCTATCAAGTATGCATTGCAGCTTGACCAGAAAATCTCTGTCTGCTTCTACCTGAAAAACAAAGTGTTTTCAAGTCAGTATGCATCAATTATTCAGAACTTTAAGTTAGGATTTTTATCTTTTTCCTACCTGAATATTTTGCCAATGAATCACATGTTTTTCATCATGTACATATCACTTCAGTAAGGACACATGGAACACATTGTGTACTTGAATATGGCTGGGTAAGGCCAACCGATAGGCTACTGGTCCCACCCTTTCCAGTATTTGGAAAGGTCCACAGTACTGGGGAGCCAATTTGGCACAAGAGGTCCATCTCATGGTACTTCTCTTGGGCTTAATTCTCACATAAACATGGTCACCTGCCACAAATTCATGATAAGACCTTTTCTTATCTGCATAAGTCTTTTGTTTATCTTGCGCAACCTTCAAATTCTACCTTATTATTTTTACCTCAGCTTCCATTTCAGCCAACATTTCAGGTCCCAACATTAACTTTGTTTCAGGACTGCTCCAATTTATAGGTGTATGACATTGCCTACCATACAATGCCTTGAAGGGACTCATTTTCAGAGATTTTTGATACTCGTTGTTATACGTAAACTCAACAAGGTGCAAGTAGTCCTCCCACTTGGTTGGTTGTTGCATTACATACATGCGCAACATGTCTTCCAGTACTTGGTTTACCCACTCCGTTTGTTCGTCAGTCTGAGGATGATAGATGGTACTGAAATGTATTTGTGTTCCCAGTCCAGAAAACAAGGTTTTCCATAATGCAGATGTGAACTTAACATCCCGATCTAAAATCACGGTCTTAGGTATGCCATGCAACCTAAATATTTCCTTCATAAATATATCGGCAATTTGTATTGTCTTGTATGTAGACTGTACAGGTATAAAATGGGCATATTTTCTTAATCTATCTACCACTACCATGATTGAATCATCCTGCCTTTTTGTTCATGGTAAACCCATGATGAAATCTAAGGAGATAACCTCCCACTTCCATTTAGGGATGGGTATGGGCTGCAATAGCCCTGCAGGATGCTGGTGCTTCACCTTAACCTACTGACATTACAAACATTTTCTTAGATACTCTGCACTATTCTTATGCATACCTGGCCAATAATATACCTTTCTTATTGCAGTAAGCATCTTTTGATATCCCGGATGGCCAACGTAATTGTTGCGGTGGAACTCATTCATTATCAACTCCTTTAGACTTGTACGTTTAGGCACACAAATTCTTCCTCGAAAATTCAACACCTGATCTTCGTTCTTTCCATACTCGGATGTCTTGCCTTGCTTCTTATCATCCTCCATTTGCTACCATAAGAATTTATATTTCAGGTCTTTCTGTGCTTCTTCTTTTAACTGTTCCAACAGTTGGATTTCTAGCTGATTATAGTATAATGCATAAATACCATGCAGTTTTCTGTTTAACGCGTCTGCAACTCGATTTTCCTTTCCCTTAACATGTTGTATGTCCATGTCAAATTTACTCAAAAAGGCATTCCATCTTGCCTATCTATAATTTAAATCTGCTCGCTTAAAATAATTATTCAAGCTGCTATGGTCTGTTTTAAGTAAAAAACCTCCTACCTATCAGGTAATGCCTCCACACCCGGAGAGCATGCACCACGACTGTAAGCTCCAGATCATAAGCAGAATATTTATGTTCATGATCTTTTAGTTTTCTCGACTCGTAAGCTATCACTTTACCTTCTTGAGTTAATATTGCTCCAACTCCTTCTTTGTTGGCATCAGTACAAACTTCATAGTCTTTATCAGGGTCAGCTACTTTCAGTACTGGTGCTATAGTCAGAAGTTGTTTCAGCTTTTCAAAGCTGTTCTGACATTCATTTGTCCATTTGAAAAGCTTGCCTTTCTTCTGCAAAGAGGTAATAGGAAAAGCAATTTTATAAAATCCTTCTATGAACCTTCTATAATAACAAGCTAGACCCATAAACGATCTAATATCAGCCGCATTCTAAGGTACTCGACATTCCATAATCGTTTTGATCTTTTCTGAACCAACAACTATTCCTTTAGCTGCTATAATATGTCCCAAATATTGGATTTCTATTTTAAAGAAATCGCATTTGCTAAAATTAGCATAAATCTTATGCTTTCTCAGCATTTCCAAAACTATTCTCAAATGCTCTTTATGTTCCTCATCACTTCTTGAATAAATCAGTATATCATCTATGAATATGAGTACAAATTTATCCAAAAATTGATGAAAAATGCCATGCATCAACCTCATAAAGGTTGCTAGTGCATTCGTCAATCCGAAGGGCAGCACCACAAATTCATAATGTTCATAACGAGTGTGGAATGCTATTTTGCAAATATCTTCATCTTTAATCCGAATCTGATGATATCCGGATCTCAAATCTATCTCAGAAAACACCTTAGCCCCCCTTACTTGATCGAATAAGTCATCGATTCTTGGTAAGGGGTATTTGTTCTTAACAGTCAACTTATTAAGCTGCCTATAATCCATACACATGCGTAAGGTCCCATCTTTCTTCTTAACAAATAGGACTAGTGCTCCCCATGGAGACACACTTGGACAGATATAGCCTTTGTCTAATGATTCTTGTAGCTGTATTTTAAGTTCTGTTAATTCTGGCACGCTCATTCTATAAGGAGCTCTTGACACCAGAGAGGCTCCTGGCAACAATTCAATGGTGAAGTCAATATCCCTCTTCGGTGGCAATCCAGGAATGTTTTCTGGAAATACATCCAAAAATTCCTGTACTATAGGAATATCTTCCATTATAGGCAAGGAAAATTTTAAGGATGGAAAATTATTTTGAAGTTTAAAAAATTGGCGAATCTCACTAGTCCCTAATATGAAAACTATAAAATGTTTATTGATGTATTTGTAAAATTATTCAAATTTATAATGATATTATATATACTATCTATATAATGTTGGTGATTTTTAAGGTAAAATAATTTTCTATTGTAAAATTTGGGCGAATCACTTTTATAAAAAAATGGAAATTGGCGAATCTTTTTTTTGTGAAAGCCATGGAAAAATAGCCCACCTGTGAATATTAGCCCCTAAAATTTTCCATGATTATAGGTGCCTTTTCCTTGGAGTCTGCATATCCTACTTGAATTGCATACAATTGACATCCTTTTCTGATACACTTGCCCATTTGAGATGCTGTTATTGGGCGTAATTGCACAGGCTTTTTAATTCCTTGAATCTCTTTACATGTGCCATCTTGCATTCTGAAGTAAATGATCTTTTCCTTGCAGTCCACTAGGGTCCAGTGTCTTTCCAACCAGTCCATACCCAATAACACATCATAAGACCCCAATGGTAAGATATTTAAATATACTTGTAACTATTGTTCTGCTACTTCCAATATACAGTTAGGAACTTTTGTAGTTACCTTTCGTTTTGCCCCAGTAGCTAACTGAACTAACCAGGAATTCTTAAATTTCTACTCTTTTAATTTACATATTTCCACTATTTTAGGACTTAAGTAACTCAAACTTGCTCCAGGATCTACTAAAATTGAAATAGGCTTAGTTAGTAAAGTACCTTCTAGTTGAATCATTGTGGGATAAAAATCAGTTTGTTGGTCTTGCATGGCTGCATTTATACGAGGTATATTATGCGCCACGTCCCCCACTATAGATGCTTCCTGCAGATTTGTTACAACTTCATGTTTGTTTCATTGGGGACAATTTTTATAATAATGAGCCTCCCCACAGCCCCAAAATTGTAGGGGAGGTTTAGAAATCTGTCCCTGCTCTGGCTTACTAGATGCTTCTGTGGGTTTCTCCTCTGCTGGCCACTTGGTTCTTTGGTGGTTCCTACCAAACTGATTGCTCATAGAATTATGTGCCGAGCCTTTAAAGTTGCTTCTTTTACTGCTTTGAAAAGTGGAGTTATTTTTTTGATTTATCTTTGGCTACAAGCTTTTTCCTCCTTCACCCTTGGCCTTATTCTGTTGATAGCACATTCATGCTTTACGGATGGCTTCATCCATGGTTTGAGGGTTAAAAAACTCTATCCGCTCTCTCATGTGAGTAGGTAAACTACTTAAGAACCTCTACACTTTGGCTTTTTCTTCTCGGAGGTATGGAATGTATCATAACAGGGAAGTAAATTTAGTAACGTATTCATCCATAGTTATTTTTCCCAACTGGAGATCATGGAATTCCTTAGCCTTATCATCATAAAACCTTTTCGTTAAGTGCTTGTCTTTAAAGTACTGCTGAAACAATTCCCATGTAATATCCTGTTCATCAATGCTGCGTACATTTTTCACCTCTTCCCACCACAAGGTGGCTTTTTCCCATAACTGGTATATATCCAATCTGGATTTCAAATTGCTGCTATATTCATATACTTGGAAGTACTTATTTATATTGATTAACCAAGCTTCAACCACCTCCTTTGCCTCACAATCAAATGTTGGTGGTTTAATTTTGCGGAATTCACCCTGCAATTCCGCTTTCTACCTCTTAGTATCTTGTTGGTCAGTTAAGTTTCCTGACTCTGCCTCATTGTAATTCATGTTTTTTCTTTTCTGGGAGGGACTCTTTTCAACTTGGTTTGTGGTGTTAGTTCTTGTTTGTTGATCTTCTTCGGCTGGTAAGCTTCTTTCAGCACTTGGATGATCTATCTCCTGATTCTGTTTGTTAGATAAACTCTTTAAAATTCTCTCTTGGTCTTGTAACAGTCTCTCATTATCCTTCCGAACTCTTTGCATTTATTCTTGCAATTGTTGTACTGTGTTTAACAAGAAACTAGTTTGATGTTGTTGTTCTTCAAGCATTCGGCTGGTCTTTTGATACTGTTCCACAGTTAATTGAACCCACATTTCTGGATTCATAACTATTGGTGCTTGAGTTTCCTCTGGTTGTGACTGTGATGCTATAGCTCCTCTCATTTTCATGTGTTTTCTCTCTCTCTCTCTTTCTATCTCTGTGCACTATTAAAATACACAACTGCACTGTTAGTAGACCCTTAGGGTCCCAGCGTTGCAACTGGGCTCTGATACCACTTGTCACCACCATCCTTCGATATTTACCATAGTAAAAAAAATATTTGTTTATTACCTACCTTTACAATACCAGAAATAACATGACTAGCACCATATTTAACTTTTCTTCGACTTACTATGCCAACACCATGTTATTGTGCGATACATATGCAAATATATATATATATATATATATATATATATATATATTATATATATATATATATATATATATATATATATATATATATATATATATATATATTATATGACTGGAATTGCAACTATGTAATAAAAGTCTGGACGTTATTAAAGCATATAGTTAATTTTCGCAATCATGGAAATTGATTATATACATAACCCAGAACTCATTTAACATAAGCAATTTACACCATAGACTATACAGTCAACCTTGTGAAGGGTTTGTAATCTTGCAATGATTTGGTTTTACTACTTCTGAGCGATATTTGTACTTATACATAAATACGATATCGGATTTATTTTGTGGATATATATTATTATTTTTATTTTGGGTTGTGTATGCTCCACTTGGCGTTGTATCTGCATCTCCATAGGTGATTTGTCAACTCTCATTACTCCTAGCAGTACTGGGCTATTCTGCTCTGTTACAGCTGTTACGAACTTGCCTTGGATTCCACATTTCTTTCGAGGGAAAACTCTGGCATTCTTTGTTAGATGGTCTGTAAGCTAAATGGGCTAGGTTTTCTTGGAGTTTCGGCGTTCTTCAAACGTTACTGCTCCATTGCAAACTCCACCATGAATCCTTATAACAGGTCTGAGCTTCTTGTCATATTTTACTCTTATGCTATTGCTGAGCTTTTCTTAGTTTTACTTATTTTAAATTATGAATTGATGAATAGTTCTTCTATCTACTTCAATAGGGTTTCGATAATGAAGTTTCCCTCTATAAGGTCACGTCTCCAACTCAAAAGCATATCAATCTCTGGAGGAATAGTTCACAGCTCGGTGTAGAGGGTAAGTCTCCTCTTTCTGACTAACAATGTTTGTTTTGGGTAAAGAATTACTTAGGTTAAACCCTTATTCACAGTAGAAGATTAACCCCTGAATTCTCGACTTCCAGAGGAAGGCTGCGACGGGATTTTTTCTTGTTTACTAGGTATTATTTCATGACAGTACTATTTCGGGGTTTGAGATTAAAGCATGCTTCATTGTGAAATACCCCACAGATTTCCGTTTAACACCGTAGCTCTTATTGTTTTTCTGATGCAGGTATGAGGGTTTTAAACCTTTGGTTTCTCATTCTTGAATTATAATCTCATCAATAGCCCCGGCTAATGTATTCATCAACAACTTAATAGGTACTCAATATTTCTGAAAATAAATATACCCTCTTCAACACTCCCGTTGATGCATTCTGAGCATTTCTCTTACTGGGTTATAGAATAGTTAAGGGTTTACTCACCTGAGTTAGGGTTTCATGGTTCATATGATACTTAAGAAGTTGATATGTAATTATTTAAGGGTTTTACCCAGTGATGGTCCTGTAAACAAGGATTTATCCTTCTCCTATTGCATGCTATTTTTAAAGGGTCGGGTGATAGGCTCGACCTGTAGAATTACTATTTGAGGAACAAGTAATACAATTTAATGATTTTACTTCTGTTTAAACTGTACTACTGGCCGTTTATAATATCATTTACTAATATATAAATTCTCTATGCTAATGAGAGTTTGGAGTTCTTACTTCTTCCTTAACTGTAACCCTAGTCGTGGTTCTTGCTGTTAGTATCTTTTTTTTTTTATTCGAGCATTAAAATAAGCTATGTTTTTTGTTTTCAAATAGCATAGTTAACTAATGGTAGATAATGTTCCACAGAGTATGATTACTCTTCTGTTTTCTGTTAGTATGTTTCTCATGAAAGATAAGTTATATGCCATAAGTTTATTGAGAAGAAATCTCGATATCTCCGTTTTTCTTTCTGGAAAATCTTTAGCATAATAATTTTCTATTTACTTCCTAAGTTTTCTCCAGAACTTAAGTGTCTGGATCACCAGTAAATAGAATCCGAGATTAGAGGGTTTACTTAGCCATTAGCGATGATGTTTTGGTTTGGGGTTTATGTTACACCATTTTTTGGTCATCTAACCTTTCATCATTAGATGGACCCAAGTACACCACGTAAGACCAGTTTTACCCCAAGTAAAACTGCTTTCACTATGTTAATTAGGAAACCCCAAAAGGAATAATTAATTAAACCATAATTTAATTATTATTCCCGGTCATGTTTAACCCAAAAACAAAGAAATTAATGAGATAAACCCATAGTTATCTTATTATTTTCTAGGAATAATTATTTAAATAATATTCCTTGTTAAATATGACCAAATCAACCACCATTAATCAAATAAATCATTATTTATTTGATTATATCCCAACCACTTCCTTAAAAAGATAAATAAATCATTTATTTATTTATTTTCACTAATCAAGGGATTTGACCCAAGTCAAACACCCTTTCCCTCCAACAAATAATAATAAAATATTCCATAGAGGTGGATCTAGATGTGATTAACATTATTTTAATCATGCAACAAGATCTAGAAGGACCCAATATTTTGTTATAAATAGGAGGGTTTTCCCCATCATTCTTCACCTTTTGTTGCATACTAGATCACTCTGGATCTATACACTTGGTCTCATTTTCTACCATTTTGCTCCCATTGAGCTCTACCTTCTACATTGGGTTTTCTACATCTACAAGAGAGAGAAAGCTTAGATCTGAAGTGCTGAGGACTACAAAGAACCCATCCCCTTGAGGAGATCTGGATACACCTTCTTGTTTCCTCCCAGGTGCCCTGTAATATAAAAATTCATTCAAAAATCGTGTTCTTGTCTTGTCTGTTGGATGCATGTAGCAAACTCTTTACTTCACTGCTTAATATCTTTCCATTTATAGATCTGTTTGTTGCAGCACTTTAACTACTAATTGCAGATCTGAAGATGTTTTGCAGCCATTATTGTTGTTAGGGCTATTAGTTATGCGTAGCTAAAGTGGTTCTATTTCGTACGCTTCGACGAAGAATTCATACTAACAAATGGCGACTCCACACGGGTTTTAAATTACGACCGCTGTCGTTTTTCATATTCCTGCATATCCAGCTACTTCAGGCCCTAGGGCTTCTTTTCGGCTGCTTAGTTTTTCTCTTTTCATGTCATTTTTCTCACATAAAACCCTAAAAACTTAAAATTTCTAACTTCCGTGTGTTTCTGGCCCTATTGCGCAGGTAAGCGACACCAGCCGCAACTGAGACGGCAACTTTTCAGAAAATCTGCCGCCGAGACAACCGGAACAGGGGGGTCGCACTTTTTGGCCCAAAATCTGCGACCTGGACCTCCAGGTCGCACTTTTCAGCCTGTTTTCTGCGACCTCAACTCAGATCAGGTCAGAAACTGCGACCTGACTTTTTTTTCCAGCATTTTTTCTGCAATTTTTCTGGGTTCTGCTGCAGCTTCTGCCAGGGTTTTCCAGCCTCTGTCTCAACCCGCCTTGACCAAGATCTGATCTGTTTTTACTCATCTAAGTGGGAACCCAGCCCCTTAGGGCTTTAGTACCCTCCACTTTTTGTGGAAGAGTTTCAGCTGTTTCAGCCGTCGGTTTCAGAGCTTCAGCCCCCTCTTTTTCCAGATCTGTGACCTCACTTCCAGATCCATTGAAATCAACCTCTTTTCCTTTCAAATCACCTCTTGTCGTTTTGTTTGGACCTCCTCTAAAGGCCTCTGCCTTGCCCCCCCCCGGTTTTTTGCTGATTTCCCTTTTTCCAGCCACCTTGCCTCTGTCTCTTGGCTGTGATCTGCACCCCTTATCTGCAGCTTTATTCTCCAGATCTCTGTCCCCTTTGACCCTAGATCTGTTGAGCTTCCTTTGTGTGTGTTTCCATAGTTTTCCCTTTCTTTTCAGCATAGTTTTGAGAGACCCACTTTCTTGGGTTTGATAGATGCATATGTAGCTGTTATTTTTCTGTTATTTCAGCATTTTTATTCTGTTCTCTGTAGGTTTATTTTCAGCTACGTTGCACACTTTTTTGCTCTCAACAACGAAAAGGGTTTAAAAATTAAAATTAACGCACACCACACACTGACCTTAAGTGAAGAAGCGCCTGGTTTACACCGCCTGGCAAAGACTCTAAAATCAATCGTCACTGCACCTTATCTTCCCTTGACCTTCTTGATTTTGTCCCTTTCTGCCCTTGTCGGTTTCCTTCTTCCTGTCATCATTGCGCCCCCAAGGCGCCTTTCCCGGAGACTTCTTGGCCTTCACCCTCAGTTTCCGGTTGATCGACCTGCTCCGCACCGCCGTCGTCGAGCCAGTCCACCTTCGAGTCCGCACTCCGACTCCTCTCCTGATTCATTGGGTCCCCCTTCTCCTTCTGGTTCTCCCCCTGTTACCTTCACCATGTCTGGATCAAGGCCTAACGCTAGCGGTTCTCCCGGCCCCAATGCCGGCCCTACTTCTAGCGGAACCGTCACAACCACTACCCCGGCCACCCCTGTGCTGCCGTACATTGCAGGCCTCAGCCTCCCCGATTTCCATCAGTTGATTAATGATCCCATTCACCACAATGCTACCTGGCCCGCTATGCCCACCAAGCTGCCCTCTGATATCCCTAAGTTCGGGGGCCTTAATGGAGAAGATCCAACCAATCACGTCCGGTCTTTCCACATGTGGTGTTCCTCCAACTCCATTACCGATGACTCCATCCGTCTTCGTTTGTTCCAACGCACGCTTACCGGCGAAGCTTCTAAATGGTATGTCGAACATGCCACTTCCTCCCATACCACGTTCGAGACTCTTGCCCAAGCCTTTTTGTCGTACTTCCAGCTCCCTCTCCGATACGACACTGGCACGGAGCTCTTGACTTCATTTAAGCAATCCTCTTCCACACGCCTTTCTGCCCATGTTCAGGAATGGCGACGAAGACGGGGCTTATGTCGAGCCCCTCCCTTTGAAGATCGGGTTTACATGGACTGGTTCCTTCGCACCCTCCCGTCTCCCATCGGCAAAGATGTCGCCTCTCACTTTCCTCAATCTGAAGAAGCCGCCCTCCAAATAGCTTTAAAATATGACCCGATCTACGCTCAATCTGGTTATGTTTATACCGTTCTTCCTGACATCCCCAGGCCCGGTGGCGGTAACGCCCCGGGGGCATCTCATTCCGCCGACGGTATTGTTGGATCTCTTTCCCACCCATCTGCTCACCCTCCTATGGGCCATGGTCTCCCTCAGGGAGGGGCCAGCACCTCAAGCACTCTTCCCCCTCCCGGCAACATGTATCCAGGATACGGCATGCCTCCTCCTTTTGCCCAACCTCCTGCTTACCTCAATGTCGCCCAATCCAACCCTTACTTTTATCCACAGCCTGGTGCGCCAGCTCCTCCAGCATATGCGCCTCCGCCTCCCTTGCCTCCTCACAACCCGCAACAGCACTTACCACCCCCTCCAGGGCAAGTATTTGCACAGCAGGGTGCGATTAATTCCCCTTCTTCTCAAAGAAGGCGGAGAGGCAACCAGAACCCATCTGCCCCCGGTAACCGAGGACCCAATTCTGGTGTGGACCCTAACACTAGCAACCAGCCTCAGGGCATTCCGCCCAGGCCGGACAGGCCGCTTCGCACAAACAAGCCTTGTTCGTGTTGCGGTGTTTACGGTCACTACACTCACGATTGCCCTCTCTTACCCCAGATGCGACAGATGTGGGAGTCTCAAGCCACATTGCGCGGACAACACGCCTCCCCTCATACTCCTCCTAATGTGGCCACTACCCAGCCAGCTGTGTTCACTGATCCTTTCCCTCAACAGGGATTCGTGGCTACCCAAACCCCCGACAGCCATGTAGCCACCCCCTCGTCCATTTCTGGTTCCTCTGATTACCAGATCCTTATGATGCGTTCCGATCCTTCCCCTTCCGTCGACCTTCACCTTGAAACTCGGTCTCACCAGTACCCCAAGCCTCCTGCTCACTCTGCTCCCGAGCCTCCATCTCCAGGTTCTACAGAGCCTCTTTCGACATCCAGTGGCCCCTTACACATCCCTCAACCCAAAGTTGAGGTTCATCCAAAGATTCCAAAGGGCCCCTTACGCCGAAATGCTGCTTCCGGTCGAGCCGCTCAATCGTATAGTATAGTAGATGATTTGGCGCAATCCCCTGCTGCCATTTCCACACTGGAACTCCTCCAGTCGTGCCCTTCTCAAAAGAGGGCTCTACTATCGGCCGTGGGCACTGTTGATCCTGCTGATGACCAAATGATTGTTTTTGACGCCACTCAATCGGACCATCCTCCTCTCCCTCCTTCCGTTGCTTTCCAAATCCCAGTCAAAATTCGGAACGCCACTGTGTCCCGGTGTATAATTGATGAGGGGGCATCCACCTGTGTGATGTCCGCTTCGGTTTGGAAGCAACTCGGATCCCCTGAGCTGGCCCCTTCCACGATCACCCTCCGGGCGTGGGACGGTCATGCCTCCCGACCCTGTGCTTTGTTTGCATGCTTGTCACATCACCCCTGCATGATGGAGCGGCCCGTTCACGTCGAAGTCATTGACGCCCCTCTAGACTACAACATTCTATTGGGGCGAAGCTACACCTATGCCATGTCTGTTGTCCCATCCGCGGTTTTCCGCAAGATGTCTTTTCCACATAATGGGAAGATAGTCACCATTGACCAGCTATCTTATCATGAGCCGCCGTCTCCGACCTCCTCCGAGACGAACATCTCTTCCGTAGCCAGCAAGCAAACCGTCGATTCTTTGACCAGTGTCTCCCCCTGCGTCTACAAAGATTCCACCTTGCTTGGTACCTTCCCTCATCTTCCCCCTCCTCCGGTCACTGATCCCAGCTTGTCGAATGTTTGCATGATACAATCGTCTCAGGCTGCCCATAAGCGGCCTGCCTCGGCTAGTCAGCCACCTCCTCCGCGCCCTCCGCAACCCGCTCCTAGCCATTCATCTCAGCCAGCCGGCCCTCCTCCTTCTGGCCCTCCCCCTACAGCTGGTATCCCTGAACCCCTTTATCCTCCTGGATCAGTTCCTCCTGGCCTTAACCATCTCGGAGCCGTCCCTCTTGGTCATTTCCCTGCTGGGCAAATCCCTTTCTTAGCTCCCCCTCCCGGAGTATATTCTGTCCCCGTCATGGCCACCCTCTCCCTCCCTAACTTGACCTTGGGCATTCCGGTTTGGTACCTTGATCCCCCAGCCGCCACCCCCCCTGGTCACCCCAAACCTTACATGGCTTTGACACCGGTTCAACCGGTCCCCCTCGCTTCCTCCATAGCCACTGTGCCCCCAGCACCTCCACAGGACCCTTCTCCTGTTGCGACGGCTCCCGAGAAGAAAGGCAAAGCCCGCAAGGGGGCAACCAAAGACCAAACCACCACGACCACCCCGGCTCCTTCTCCGCCCGCGAAGCCTTGTGCCTTATGTGATATCATTGGTCATGCCACCCATGCTTGTCCCGAGTTACCTCGTATCCGACCCATGGTAAAAGTCGCGTTCCCCGACACTACGGTCCCTGAAGATCCCACTCCTTCTTCGACCGTCTCCAAGAACCCCAAGACTCTCCGCACCAATAAGCCTTGTGCTTTGTGCGGTCTCCATGGCCACTACTCCCATTATTGCCCTCACCTAACGCATTACCGTGCCTCCCTTGAGGTGATCCGCGAGTATGAGGTTGAACAAAATCAATCCGCCTCTCCCATTCTCGCACAGTATGCTTCAGGCCAGCCTGAGGATCCCCCCGCTCCCATCCACATCCCTCCCCCTGATGTTCAGATGACGGAGTCTACAGTCACCATTCTTTACCTATCCTCCTCTGCATGACACTCGGAGCCTAGCCCGTCTGCAGCCTCCCCCGTTGTGTCCCTTGATGCTCGCGATCACTCCACTTGTGTCTCTGTTGACCTCCGCAGCCCGAGTCCTCGCCATGTTTCTGATAGCTCTCATACATCACCTTGTTTGAGTCTTGATCATCCTGCCCCTTCCCCCTGCCATTACTGCTCGATGACTTCTGGACCCTCACGCTGCCGTCATTTCCTTTCATCCCCTCACTTATTGTCTTGTCACACCATTTTGCAGGAGCCCCCGTCCACACCTTTTATCGGTTACGCCGATGGTGCAAGTCGCTACTCCAGGGATCTTGCCTCGGCAGGGTGGGCCATCTTCACCCCCTTGCATGACCTCGTTCTGTCTAACGGGGTATGCATTGGTTCTGCCACCAACAATCAGGCCGAATATGATGCGGTGCGTGGCCTATTAGCTGATGCCCTGTTGCATTGCATCCGCCATCTGCACGTTCGTTTGGATTCCCTGCTTCTTGTAATGCAACTAAATGGTGTTTATCGTGTGCATAACCCTGTGCTTTTTAGACGCTATTTACGAGTGAAGGTCTTAATACGTGCGTTTGAAACCATCACTTTCAACCATGTACCCAGAGACCAGAATCACTACGTAGATAGTATTGCAAACCATGTTCTAGATTGGCATTTATCACACACAATTCATACAAGACAATAACATTAAATCAACCATCGAAAGACGATGCATATCCATAATATGTGTCGCAAACCATATATTGATGAGTCCATCTACTCTGATACACATGACATGCCCATAGCATGTTCCAAAAAACTGGGGGCACCATACGCCCCCCCATACATATACATACGACATGCCCATAGCATGTTACAAACAAAAAACTGGGGGCACCATACGCCCCCCCATACATATACATACGACACGCCCATAGCATGTTACAAACAAAAACTGGGGGCACCATATGCCCCTCCATACATTCTAGGGGGCACCACCTGCCCCTACATACATCAGAAGGGGCACCATATGCCCCTAATCACTATCTGGAGGCTCCCGGGCCAATGGCTCTGCCCCTGCAGCATGTAGATCACGCATAGCTTGACCAGCCATCGCCATGCGCCGCATGATACCTCGCCACTCCGAGGGGAGACCAACACATGGCTCTATGTACTGGTCGTCTAAATCCTGCCACCCGCGCTCCGATACTCCGGTCAAAAGCTGCTCACATCTACGGCGGATGTCCTCCAGTAGGGCGGCTGCACCCTCATTCTGCGCTGCTCTCGACCCACTCGGACCTGTAGCTCCAGACGCTGCCGGTCGTCTCATATATCCGGCCGGTTTTATCGGTGCTACATCTGCATACCAAAAGTCCCTGAATCAGTATCATCATTTACTATTCAAAAAACTTTAACATGCCCATATAAGAATAGCATTTGTCACTCACCATCGGGAGATTCGTAGCACAGCTGCGGCCACTGCACGGGTTTCTAGCCTCTCTAGATCCCCGACCGATATTCGAGTCCCCTTGACTTGAAGACCCGGTCGACAATGGCGTTCCACGAACTCCATGATATGCCGCCCCCGCGGCAGCACTGGCTGCGTGTCTCCCACGATCCCCAATGGTGGGAGGCCGGTCAGGAAGTACACATCCTGGACCGTCAGTTCGATCCTGTGCCCTTACACTACAAAGATCTCCTGATCTGGATCCCAATAACTGATAATCCGGGCCAGTAATGGTTCCCCTGCTCTCATCAACGGGTTCTCCACAAACTTGAGAACCCCAAATCTGGCCAATACACGACGAACGCCCTAATCCGCCTGGATCTCTGTCCGAAGTGTTTCCAGATCCCTCTCCCTCCAGTTGACCCGCAACTCTGCCATACCTGCACAAACACATTATTTTTGTCAGGGTACAGATCGGGAAAACCATAACCACACACCAAAACCCAACTCCCAGCCATCAAACAGCACCAAGCCCCCCTCATCTCCCAGGTCGCAATTTTCTGCCATTTTTTGGACCAGGTCGCACTTTCTGCCCTCAAACCTGCGTCCTGGGTCGTACTTTTTGCCCCAAAAAGTGCGACCCGGCCATAGAGATGAGGGAGGGGCTGTTTCTGGGGTGTTGGGCCTTAAACTGCAAATCTAATCCACCAAAATGCAAGAGCAAGGTTAGGCCTCTTACCTCCAACTGATAGATCTCGAATCCAACGGTCGGTTTGTCCGCTACGTTCGCCGCAAGATTTAGGGCCTTCTCTCCTCTCCACATTCACCACAGCAACAATAGCAAATGAATGATTTTGGAGGGAAAACTGCCTCATTAAAAGAGAACCCATGTTTCTTCTTTCAACTGCTGCGACCACACCGTAGCCCCGTTCGAAGAACCGTCAGCACCGCTGGTTAGATCTCACCAAGCTCTCAAATGGGTTTTACTTAGGTTTTGGTGATTTGATACTTCACCCGGACACATTTTTTCCACGAAGGGTCACTTCACTGCTCCTTAAAATCGAATTTCCTCACTTACGACACTTGTATTTGGGGCACCATATCGCTCCCTTACTCATCCATGTTCATGTCGATTTTCGTCATGAGTACCCACCTTGTACTCATGCTTCCTTGGTCCCCCATTGGGGCCTTTACTGTGTGGCAGCACTATCATGTCGCCCTTGTTTAGAGCATCCGAGTTGAGTCATCATTGCATTCATGGAGTCTATCCTGCATCCTTTTACACCCTACTATAGCCCTCCATTCTTTTTTGCTTGGTTCCTCTCTTGTGTCGCATCTCATGACCTTCAGCCCCACTGCCCCCTGTCCCTTTCGATATTGTGTCAGTCGCTGCCATGTCATTCATGCCCTTTATGCTCTAACAAGGGAAGTCATCCATTCGCCACTCCATCCTCCCCATTTCCACCATCATCATTAGTGTCAGTCTGTCTGTCGCTCTATTGCTCTTCTCTCGTGCCTTAGTTGAGGATCTCTCATTGCCTCACCTACGGCGGACCTCCTTCTGTCGACCTCAGCACATTTATTCCAGAAGCAAGGTCTAGAGGGCGGTGTACCTTGGTTCGAGCTTCCACTTTTGTTCGGTGCCTCGGATCAGGCAGGGGGATTTCTTACCTCCCTTTGACTTGATTGCTTCTCCAGCTCCTTTCAGCATGATCGAGATTCGTATACTGGACAGTCCAGTGACCCAGCAGCAGCTCTTGATGATTTCCGGGCGTGTGTGAGATGTCTCAGCCCTCATGAGGGGGTGGCCCTGCAGGTAGCCCCCCACATGCCCGGATGACCTCTTCATTGCAGCCTTTGATGCCGCTCCAGTTTTTGATGATGTTGGCCTTAGCCACTTGCAGCACCTCTATGATTTGCATGTATCAGTCAGATTTTGTGAGCCCTTCCCCATTTACAGGGGGCATTTGGGTTGTATTTATCTCATGTACTCAGATGATATTGTACTAGTCCTGGCTGTTATCCCAGGCACGGCATGTATGTGAGACTATTCATTGTATTTTTATCTGGCTCTTGATTATGCCAGCTGTACTCTATGGTTCGGTCCCTTGTTCACTGGACACACTATTCTTTTGTACTTTGTCACGGCGGGCATAGGTATACCTCCCCCGCCGCCTTCAGCACAGGTACCCTCTCATAACAGAGACTTGTTGCACCTGCGAGTCTCGTCTCCTCAGGGTCTAGTCCTTCAGCACACTATCTACCTCATATTTCTCTCTCTGACATACCCTTTTGTTGTCTAGTGATTGTCTTCTTACAACGTACTTCGGTCATACGATTTGCTCCCGACACTCGCACGCTGGGGGGCAATCTGTTACACCATTTTTTGGTCATCTAACTCTTCATCATTAGATGGACCCAAGTACACCATGTAAGACCAGTTTTACCCCAAGTAAAACTGATTTCATTATGTTAATTAGGAAACCCCAAAAGGAATAATTAATTAAACCATAATTTAATTATTATTCCCAGTCATATTTAACCCAAAAACAAAAGAAATTAATGAGATAAACCCATAGTTATCTTATTATTTTCTAGGAATAATTATTTAAATAATATTCCTTGTTAAATATGACCAAATCAACCACCATTAATCAAATAAATCATTATTTATTTGATTATATCCCAACCACTTCCTTAAAAAGATCAATAAATCATTTATTTATTTATTTTTCACTAATCAAGGGATTTGACCCAAGTCAAACACCCTTTCCCTCCAACAAATAATAATAAAATATTCCATAGAGGTGGATCTAGATGTGATTAACATTATTTTAATCATGTACCAAGATCTAGAAGGACCCAATATTTTGTTATAAATAGGAGGGTTTTCCCCATCATTCTTCACCTTTTGTTGCCTATTAGATCACTCTGGATCTATACACTTGGTCTCATTTTTCTACCATTTGCTCCCATTGAGCTCTACTTTCTGCATTGGGTTTTCTATATCTACAAGAGAGAGAAAGCTTAGATCTGAAGTGCTGAGGACTACAAAGAACCCATCCCATTGAGGAGATCTGGATACACCTTCTTGTTTCCTCCCAGGTGCCCTGTAATATAAAAATTCATTCAAAAATCGTGTTCTTATCTTGTCTGTTGGATGCATGGAGCAAACTCTTTACTTTACTGCTTAATGTCTTTCCATTTATAGATCTGTTTGTTGCAGCATTTTAACTACTAATTGCAGGTCTGAAGATGTTTTGCAGCCTCTATTGTTGTTAGGGCTATTAGTTATGCATAGCTAAAGTGGTTCTTTTTCGTACACTTCGACAAAGAATTCATACTAACAGTTTATACCTAGAACTGAAACCGATAGCCTGTTGGGTCTGGTAAGCCCAAAACTAGGTAGTACAGCTCATTTCTATAGAAAGGGTTTGAATATAAATGCACAAAAACATATAGATATGATGCTATTATTATTACTGTAGCACACATTCATATAAAATATTGCTTTACTTCTTTCATACTAATACTCTCAGTTCTTGTTGTTATCAACTACTATAACTATGATATTCTCGGTCTTTCTCATGCTACAGAAAGAACATTGCCAATAGGAAAGTGATAGTATTATTATTTTAAATTCTTCTGCCCTATTTAATATAGGAAGTAAATATTACCAGGGTACAGATTCCACCTTCTATTCTTGCATTTCATACTAAATATATATTTATATAAACTTATATTTACTAATGAATAATGTATTACCCTTTTGCTATACTGTAAACAACCATTCAAATTCGTAATAAATCATTTAGTTTACACAATAATACTTATCTGAATTATTCGACTCAAGCTATGGTCCTCCCAACCATCAAGGGAGGCTATTACGTCCTCCACTTGCCCCCGAGTTCCAGAATCTGGACATTGCCACGGGTTAACAGTGGATTTTTCTGCTGTGACCTCTGAAAGGCCAATCTAGTCACACTCAGATATTCCAGCTTTACAAGGGCTGCTGAAAGCTATTTTCAACTGGTCCCAACCAGCTCTAGAAAATACTCCCCCTTTACCAAATTCACAGAACTCCTACTCCTCTCCTCGGATTCACCTTTATCCTCAGAGAAGTAGGTAACTGTTTCCAACTGTTCCCCAACCACCTCATATTCTTGGAAACCTTTTACCAACATCTTAACAAGATTTTCTTTTCATTAACTAGTTCCTCCTAATTTAATAATTTCAGCAAAAATAATTTGTTTTATATACAATAATAATTCAAGTCTTTCTTGTCAGAAAATAAAATAAACAAATATCTTTAACTAGTTAGTACTAGTTAACTTTTGATGAGGTTGTCACAAAAATCTAGTTACATGTTATTTTAAATGTATATATTTAACTCAAACATTACTTTTATTTATAATAATAAAAATAATAATAATTGAAAATAAAAATAAAAATATAACTTAATTAATTTTTATGACTTTTTTAAATCTTGGAAAGTAGGTATTTTGATACTTAACTAAATAGGTGTTGATGTACATTTACCAAAAGCTCTAATTTTACTTAAATTGAAAAACAAAAAAAAAATATATTTTTAGAATAAATCAAAACCCTCTATCCACTATTAATATTAAAAATATATTTGATGTCTATCATCAATTAAATAATAATTAATTAAAATTTTGGAAACCTTATTCCAAAAGAAACATAGTTATCCATAATATTAAATATATTAAAACATAAATATTTGGAAAACTAATAAATTCCATATAGTTAAATATACTACAAACATAAATAAATAAAAAACAATAATAACTCATACAATAAATGACATATATATTCTAAAAAATATTTCATATAAATATGTTTTTTTCAAATAAAAAAATAAGTTTAATTTTGCTTACCCTATCATGGCCATAAGGTAGTCATAGTCTGTCTCAGAAAAACATATTAAATATCATCATAATAATTTTCACCTCTTATAAAGAGGCAAACATGTCCATGAACCTAGCAAATAAAATTATAAGAGCACCATCCAAATAAATTGGAAATAGAAATAAGTAAAGTATTAATCAGATAAACAAAATAGTCTCCCTAATAATCAAAACGCTATGAAGGGTCTATGAGAAAATTCTAACGTTGCATTTCCTATCCTCTTAGTGATGTTCCAAATGCCCAAATCTTGCAGAGCATCAATCTTAAATAAAGTGATGCGAAAATATTGAAAGATGAAATATCTCTTCTAAAATAAAAAAGTGTGTATAAGCTTGACACGATCTCTGAACTTATGACCATCATAGTCTCCAAATATCTAAATGTTTCAGTAGTATTTTTCAATAGCAAATAGAAGAAACAAGTTTAACCTAAAAAGTTCTATCGTTAGATATTCCGCCAAGAACACTCTGAAATAAATATATTTTTAAATATATTTTCTACCGTACTTAACCAAATATATTTTTAAATATATTTTCTACAGTACTTACCAAATATCAATATTAAAATATATCTTTAAAATTAATGGAACTTAAAATCACACTCATTTTCAAAAAATTATTCTCACAAGAAATACACAATCTAGTTCCAAGTAGTCTTTAGTGCGACTTTTTGAAGGCTTTTACGTTGACTTTTTACGGTGTAATTTCTCTAAATTCCAGCAGGCATTTATTGAAAAGAGAAGTTTGATTGTTAATTTTGCACAATCCAAGTGCCCTAGAGGTTTTTGAGAGTGCTGAATCTATATATAGAGTCAAAAAAACTAGTTTGAATAACAAAAACCAAGATTTTACCTCAAAAATTTTCACCAGATTCCTACACCTGAAACTTCAAAAAGTCGCACTAAAGACAACTCCATCCAGTTCTATAAACTACCAAAGTAGAGCATACACCATTAATAATTAGAACAACCAAAGTGTTTAGCATACACCATTAATAATTCGAGTGAGATAGCGAGCGCTTCCATGTTGCCATGGGCACTTACTATACATCATTAATAACTTGGAAATGTCTGACAAATATCCACGTTATGTAGGCTTATAGAATAGGAATTATGGAATTATCTGGAATCAAGTAGTCTTTAGTGTGATTTTTTGAAGGCTTTTATGGTGATTTTTTACGGTGTAATTTCTCTGTTTGATTGCTAATTTTGCACAATCCAAGTGCTCTAGAGGTTTTTGAGAGTGCTGAATCCATATATAAAGTCAAAAAACCAGTTTGAATAACATAAACCAAGATTTTACCTCAAAAATTTTCACCGGATTCTAACACCTTGAAACTTCAAAAAGTCACACTAAAACAACTCCCTATGAAATTATTTCTGTGACACCATGAAAATATAAGTTGTCGTATTGGCAATCCGCAGATTACAGATCTTCTAGATTCTCTTAATTGTTTCATCACTATTTGTCTCACAGCTTTATCAAAACGATGTTGGAAACAAAGCTTCTCAATTGTAAGCAAAGCAAAGAAAGAGGTCGAAACAGTTAGCGATATAGCTAAGCGTTAAGAATATAATAAAAGAAATATGTGGTACCTGTTTTAAATGAATTTCCTTAGAGCTCTTAGGTCAAATGTTTTGCTAGAATCGTGAAGTACGATCTTCCGGCATAGCTACAACAGAGTCTGCTTTCAATATTGAAGTCATAGATATCTCAAACATTGTTGAGAATCACCTAACTCTAATAGGAAAAGAGAGAGAGAGCACAACCTCTTTCCAAAATCCTTTAATGAAGGAAGGATTGATTTCATGACATAGTGGCTATTCTCTCTTAAAGTCGGTGATGAAAACCCTACATAGAAAGCGAACCAAGATCTTTGTTATATACCTTTTCTCTTCATCTATGATTTAAGTGGTGATCATAACCCTAGATTGCAAGCAAACTAAGATCTTTGCTATATACCTTGTATCATTGAAATCAATCACGCTAGCAACAAGATAACACAAATAGCACAAAAGTTGAATATCACGGAATACCAAGAGAAAAAAAAAGGAAAGAGAGCTCAGTCTCTAGTCAAAATCTTTTAGAGAAACAAAAAATTGATTTCATAACAGAGTGGGTGTGCTATCTCTCTTCTCTTAATGAAGATCTTTGCCATATAATATCATTGAAATCAATCATGGTAGTAACAAGATAACACAAAAACACAAAAAGTTGAATATCACCGAATACCAACAGAAGAAGAAAGAGAGCAGAGCCTCTGGTCAAAATCTTTTAAAGAACAAAATATTGATTTTCATGACCTAGTGGCTATGCTCTCTCTCTTCTCCTATGGGTGTCGGGATGAAAGCCCTCGTCATCACGCAAACCAAGATCTTTGCCCATCGACCTTATCTACAAACAGACACAGTAGATGACTTAGCACAAGAAGCACAAAAAGCCAAAACAGTTGCAGTGGCAAAACCTTGAATGACTATCTGAAAGTCCCAGCGTATTTATAGCACAGGGAGATGTTTCCAGAAAAGGCAAAGAACATATAGAATTCATAACACAAGGGAGATATTTCCAGAAAAAGCAAAGGAACATACAAAATGAGAAATGAATACTATGCTGGAATTGGCTGTCCTAGACGCCTTTAAAGACACTTGCATCCCACGGCTTTCGAGGAGAAAAACGCACCTCTCGTTTTAGATTCTGCAGGACCATACCTGAAAATATAGGCCAAGGTGGATCCTTTGACCATGACAGCTGGGTATGACACTGACAATCAAAACCAAATACAAATACTGTATCCAGCTCATATTTTTAGAACGATGTTCTAAAAAAAGATACGAGATCTGAAATGCTAATATTAGAAAACTATAAAAGCTATGAGATCTGAAATGCTGATGATAGGTGCATGGCGGAGTGGGTAACATTTATTTCTTTTTCATTTAATTAGAATCCAGTTTCACAATTGACAAATACTTATTGGTTAAGTTTGTTTTATTTGTGAATTGTTATTTAGATTATCACACCAGTTAATTTAATAAAAACCAGAGCAGCCATATAATAAATTCAATAAATAAATAAACAATTTATAAAAATCACATATTTTTTACAATACATTTCATTATTAGGAATTTTGCTTCTGTGATCTATAAATTGTGATTAAAATCTTTCGGTGAAAATCACATCAAAATAGATTTGGTGGACGCGTTTCGAACCAGCCAGTGTGATTCATCATCAAGACAAGATGGAAAATCAGATCAAGTAACCCCTTTAAATAGAAAGTAAAGCTAATAATAATAATAATAATAAATTAAACTAAAAATAATAATAATAAACTAAAATTTATCTAAATTATAATTTATTTTTAGTTATTATTTTTATTAATTATTATAAAAATAATTATTACATGAATTAAAAAACATAAATTTTAAAAAAATATATGACAAGATTTTTAATGATTGAGATCCTTATTTTATAAATAAATTTTGTTATAATATTATGAGTTAATACCATGACTAATCCTATGGTATCATATGCTCAAAAAAATCATCATTTTTTTTAATAATCAATTTAATTAAAAAAACATAAAAGTATAAATAGTTTTGAAATTTTGAAATAAACCTTAATCTTTGATCTTTATGATTAGAGCATTATCATTCACTTAATAATCGATGATAATTAAATTAATTAGTGTAATTATTACTATAATAAAATTATCTAAATTAAATGACTAGTAAATGTCAATTGACATTAATTCATAATAAAGATAAAAACTCACTCTTCATAGTACATCTTACAATGTGAAAATTAAAAAATTAAATAAAATTCATAAAAATTAACTAATTTATAATTTTATTAAATATTATTTTTTGATTCAACTGTTTTATGTAAGTAATTCATTTATGATCATTTCGTAAGTAACTGATTTCGCACAATTTTATAATAATCTATTTAGCACTCTTATCTATATATATAACAAAAAAAACAATAAAATTTTAATAAAACATGTAAATATGACAATTTTTTTAATTAAACTGATTTAAAAAAAAAATAAACCTCAACTTTATTATGAAAAATATTTTCAACTTTGTTATCAAAAGAATATTTAGTGAAAACCTTATTAAAATGAAATATATATTTTCATACATGTGTGATAAAGTATGTATCATTCATCTTTTTAGTCAATTAATTATATATATGTTTGAGAGAGATTATAAGTGATTTTATTTTGGGTGATTTATTATATTTTAATTAATTTATAAAAATGAAAATAATTATTTTTAAACTTCCATATACCATAGTTTCTAAAATTCCATATACCATATTGTTCTTACTAAAAGTTCATAACATCATCATCATGCTTATTTTTGATAAGCAAAAGTAAAGATGACTTAATAGAAATAACATCATTTTACACATTTTCCAAAATATTCCAAAATCTATAATCAAATTAAAATTATGTCTTTTCATTATTAACATTTTAGTCAAATCTTCAAATAACTGAAATACGATTTGGTTCGTATGTTTCACAGCCTCCTGCAATGCCTTGTGCAAATAAGGATTGATGCCTGGCTTCCTCAATGCATCTCTCAATATATTCCGCCTCTCCGCAAATGGGTAGAAACAGGGACAGGCATTGACGCTGATAGAAATGAATCGAACCCGCACGGAGGGGCCGTTGGCTTTTGCCGATTTTCTAAAACCTTCTAATTCATAACATGCTAAAGATAGAGGATAAGGAAAAAATTTATCAACGCTAATAATTATTTATGAACATAATGTTATACTCGAAATATTAAAAATATACTTTATTTTATTTAATATAAAATTAAAATATAACATTTTAAAAAATAATAATTTTAAATTCATTTTAAACGTGAAGGCTTTGGGGTTGCATTTCAATTAGCTATTATATTAAATTATATATAAAAATTAAATTTGTTGAATATAAATTTTGTTGTTAAAGTATTTTGTAATTGATAGGTTGAGTTCCATTCTACTTTCATAAATTTAATTCTACTTAATATTAGTGTCTTCAATATTTTTTCTAAATTATATTATTAAAAAGTTATGGCTTCAATTCTACTCAATGCCCTTCTATAGTACACTATTAAAAAATCATGTTTAATTCTACTCAATATCCCTCTAAATTAAGCTTAGATTAATTTAAGCAAAATTATATTTTCTCAATCAAATCTCAAAATACTATAATATTACAAAAATTATTTTATATTTTAAAATAAAATATACTTATCATAAAAAATTTCCGGACTTCGATGTTTCATGTCCCAATTCTTTGAAAGAGAAGTATTTCCGGCTATTGTGCCATACTGGAATTTGAAGAAAGTATACTCTGGTTTATGAGCTGAAACATTTGTGAATTTCATAAAACATCAACGGAGAGTTCTTTCTCTTATCCGTAATTTAAATCAATATTTTCTTATTGTGAATATAAATTTGATTGAGAAAAATAATTAAAAAACCAAAACTAAACCATCATATATTTTGTAACGCTTTCCACTTGGTTAATTAACTACAAGCTATGGAGTGTAACCATTTGATCTCATCTCCAAGCTTTGGTATGAAGAGTGAGTTACAACAATTTATTTTCTCAAATTTTCTTATTGTAAAACAAATGTCACTATGAAATATAGATTTTACCTCAATTCATGTAACCATTTATTTTCTCAAATTTTCTTATTGTAAAACAAATGCCACTATTATGTTAAGTAAGCTTTTCAGAGAGTTTTAGGGAAATATATATTTTACTTCAATTCATATTTAGAGTAAAAACTTTTTAGAAGTTTAGTTTATTAAAAGAGGTCATGTCATTATGAAATTTTGTGGCACCCACTGGCCACGCCACCATCACATGGGTCCGACTTGGCATATACATTATATTAAGTCGAGTCTATGAGCAATGGCCCTTTCATGAAATGTCTATTAACAAATCTCCTGGTACTTCAGTGCCTAGTATGGGACCCCACCTTTTTCCCGAGTTTCTAATGTGTTGAAGCCACCAAAATGTTAACACATCTAAACTTTACTCCGAAGGGTTTTAGCACAAATCCTAAGGCTTATCGCGTCATGCTAGCGTGGACCAACCATGACCTACCATTGCTACACCAAACTCCACCAAATCATGCTGGCACCCATCCTTGGCCCCTCTTTTTTTATTAAAACAACACTCTTGTGCCCAATTCCCTGAAAACCTAAAGGGGGCCTCCACTGCTATGTCACCTGCTAAGTGAAACCTCACGTTAAATGTTGTAACCAATCCAAACATGCCATGTTCCCAACCACTGTAGTTTTTTGTCCATGTCACATGCCAAGTGTTACTTGCCAAACATTCACTTGGCCTATAAAAATTGTTGAATCCACCTGCCATGTGTCATAGCCGGGGGTTGCCACATCACAACCACTATGTCATTCACATGGAGTTACCACGTCCTATCGATATCATGATAATTAATTGAGATTAACACTATTCACAAGTGTTAGTTTAATTAATTAAGATTATGACTCATGATTAATAAAGTGGTTTTTCTAAGAAAATTCTTTTGTTTCCCATTTTAAGAAATTTTCCCAACTTGTTTCCACACCAGTTCTTGCGCACAATTTTAGAATCCCCCACATTAGGGTTTTTGTTACTACCTTTCCCTAGGGCAATGTTCTAATACTTTCCCTCGGGTCCTCTTCCGTAATGTGACTCCACTCCATGTCATATTTCTAAGGGTTACTTGCCTCGATATCTCATTTTCCCCTAATCACCTTCCTAGTACCATGATCCCCACAATTTCATATTCCTGTGCTACAACGCCTTGAGCCAATATCTCCTCGAGCCTCCTTCCCTGACACAATAAACCTTGGTACCAAATTTTTGAGCCAGTAGGTTTTAAGCGATGTTTTCACACTAATTAAACATTGATTAAAACATTGATTAATGTCTTAATTACAAGGATTTCCAACTAATCCAATGCAAACCAATCATTGGATGTTATGTAGGACATATTGTCTCAAGGACTCGCTCTATTCATATCCTCCTACTCTGTCAGTCTAGTGACCAATAAAATATTTGCAACTTGAGGTTTTTACAAACAAAAGTGTGACAACTCCAAATTCTAAAATTTCTAGGGTTTTATGGCCTAATGCCCAAACTCCTTAACCTCCACACTCTGTGTGACCAATAATAGGGGTAGGGGCCCCTGATATAAAATAAATTAGGTTCTGAGACAAGAAAGGGGCATGGCCCCAAATAAAAAATTTCACATATTTTATATATAATATCACTAGTAGAATTATTATCAATCAATTAAATCTCATTAACCTGCTCCAAACTGGATAATCTCATTAAGAGAACTATGATAATCAATTAATTGAGAACACACAGGTTTTCATAACCATATAAGAGGAATTGTAGTCCATCTATCTTACATATAAATCCTCTAAACATGTTGATTTATTATATCCATAAGCCATTACCATCAAACAAGAGAGCATAAACACAATTTCTTAGATCAATCATGTGCATAATATTGAACAGCATAATCCAAACATTCATTAAAAATTTTTGACACATAAGATCTCATAGCAAACATTGACATAGCATATGTCACAATTCATTATTCAAACATATAAATGTAATGTGCTTATCTATATATCTCAAATTGGTTCACAAGTAAAGGAGGGACTTCCACTCCCCACCCAACCATAGGCCAACCACGTTATCACTTTCATACAATTGACCACCCCTAAATTAGATCCAATGTTAGAGAAGATATTTTCTTAGAAAATTCATATGAAAGTCTTGGCTAAACACTTAGGATATTAAGTTCATTCTCTAGGTGCTTTATAAACTACCCTCTAATGGTAATCACTACAATGACCCACAATTCCTATGAGTTCATTCACAGGGATTTCCCCAAGGTCCAGATGGAGTGTTTCTTAGTCCATGAGTTAGAATCTACTATCTAGGTCTTTTATCAATTTTCTTCTACTAGTAAGCACAATAATGATCCATAATTCCCTATCCAGGTGGTTTATCATCTATATAGATAACACCACAGTTATTTAGTCATACACTAAGCCTCCCACTAACCACATAGGCTTGGAAAACACAATATATGGCCTCAATCACAGTGGATAGGGACTTCACTCAAATCTATAATTGTCTAAATCATGCACAGGACTCTACAACCTACCACCATCATCATTATGTCTTCTACAACCATTTTCCAATGGTTGTATGTGCTCCACAATCAATAGTGAGTACCTTCCATGTTCTAGAGAGAGAGAGAGAGAGAGAGAGAGAGAGAGAGAGAGAGTTGACCAACAATAGACAGGAAACTAGAGAGAGTGGAAGAGCTCCTCCATTGTGAATTTTTTCTTCTTCTTCTATTGTGAACATCGTCCTAGCCTCTCCCTTCATTTCTAATGGATTTCCCCATCATAAATCCTCGATCCATGAGGTGGGATGGGCACTATCCTCTGCACTCAAAACCCGAATCGCATCTCATGATTTTTTTTCCAACAACTTGTCTCCCCCAATAGCATCTCATCAAATATTATAAGAGGTGGCATGACTGGCCTGCAACCAATGGTTCTAAATTAAGTTCACAGCTGGGTCTTTCAAGGCACATAAGCTAGTTCACTAAGGCAATGGATCTATAATTTGTCCCTTTTTTCAGTCATCCGTCACAAAAATTTATTTTGTGTGTTTACATCATATTACCTCAGCAAATAGTGACACCCGAGCTTACATTGCACAATCATATTTAAAAATATGAGGGTAAAATGAAAATATTGATACATATTCAATCACGTCATGTTAAATATACTAAAATACTTAATTTTTAATATGAGACTATGTTTAAATAATAAATATAAAAAATAATTATAAATAAAAATGTGATTATGAAAAATAATACAAAAAAAATTGAAGTATCATGTATTTAATCACATCACGTTGAGATATAGTTGGACGTATAACCAGAGAGTGAGAGAGCTCCTTCGTTGTGTGTGTATTTTTCTTCTTTCATTGTGAACCTCATGCCAACCTCTCCCTTAATTTGTAACGGGTTTCCCTGGCCAAACTCCTCAATCCATGGGGGCGGGCGTGGGAATTGTCTTATGCACTCATCACCCCAATCATATCTCGTGAATTTTTTGCTAGCAAATTTTCTCCCCTAGTTGCAGGTCATAAAATCGTGTCATGAGGTGGCTCGATCAGCCTACAACTAGTGGTTCAAAATTAAGTTCAAGGTTGGGGTTTTCAAGGCACACAAGCAAGTTCTCTAAGAGAATGGATCTATAAGTTGTCCCCTTTTTCATTCATCCATCACAAAAGTTAATTTTATGTGTTTACAACATATCACCACTAGGAAATAATGCTTACATTAGTAAAAAAGTAGGTTTGGTTTGTTAGTTAAATTTGGTTGTTGAGATATTATCTCAAAAATAATCTCCTTGTTTGCAATATGTTGGATCACATAAGAACTATTTATATAGCTTATATTTTTGTTTTGTGTGAGTAATATATGAATTGATTTGAGTGAATCTATGTGCCATGTCTACTCCTCTAACTTTTAACTTTAACTTGGTATTAGAGTCCATATAGGCCTAACTCCCTCACACGAGGGCCTAGGGAGATGAAAAAACAACATATGAGGACTAATTAGGAACAAGTTAGAGATTAATGTGTGTGGGTATTTGTTTTGTGTATTTTCTGTGTTGAGTGTGATCTGTATCTGAAAAAAGAGTTTGGTTACCACGTGAAAATATATAGGAGAAGACGCGAGTGAATCACCATTACTGGCCATATCTTGGGGGGCGCCCTCGCTATGCTTAATGTCTACGAAGTCACAGCCAATTAAATTGATTTGAAAAAAACCAATATTAAACGTGTGGATGGAAACATGCTCGGCCCCTGGTTTGATAGAGAGTTGCAGGTTTTGTTTTCTCAGCAGAAGCGAGTCGTTTCAATGCTCGTTCTAACCCCTCTTTGAAGGTCTTCCTTCTTTGTTATTTCTTCTTGGTGACAGAATGAAAATAATTGTGGAAATTTTTTTGTAATTTTTTCTTTATGTATGAGCCTTACAAGATTTGTCTCAGCCCATTCTTTTGCAGTAAAAAATAATCGCAGCATTCGATTTCAGAACCTACTATGAGAGGACATTAGGATAACATAATAAAATTAATGAGGAAGTAATCTATAAGCATTTCCTAGATTAATTCTCAAAATAGTGAGGACAGTAACACATTGTGCTATAATAATAAATACAAAAGCTATGCTCCCTGAGGCAGTGAGGCATGAAAATCATACGTATGGATACACAATCATGTTTCTAAATATTTGTTGTTACCCATGGCACCCCAACATCAATACATCGGTAAACGACCTCCAAGGATGTTTGGAAATGAATATCTGTATCGATGGTCAAAATGGAAATCATAAACTTTTGTTGGTGTGATTTTTAGTTCTAGAAGGCACCCATGGAAGCATTGACAGGATTAGGACATTAGTAGTGAATTCGATCTACATATAATTTATATTTAAATAGTTTAAAAAATGGTAGTTAGGAAAGGGTGTGGAATAATTAAATTATTTATTTATTTATATTTAGGTTTGTATATTGGGAAGCGTCGATTATTTAAATTTCGTTAATGATGTTCAAAGGAAATTAGTGTTGGAAACAATGATCACTACTAAGAGGGGGCGTGAATTAATAGTGATGGCCTTTATATCAATTTTCACCAATTTAAAACTTTTTCCACAATGTTAATTATCCATGTACGTCCACAATATTAGTTCATCAAAACATGTAAGAAGCAATAAACTCAAAATAGAATATTGATGAGAAATATCAACAAAAGCATGCACACAAAAGAACACAAGTATTATTTGCATGTTGTTGTTGCACTACTCAATTTATTATTCTACTAAAAAAATCATACATGGATTAGCTTACACCCATAAGCCTGAAGACTTGGCTTCCTTTACAGTATGTTGGAATCTATTAATTCAGCAAACTTCTTCTCTCTTAGATCTACGGAAATCTATCTGCTGGAAGCTCCCACAACCAATGATCCTTGCTCAACTACCATTGGACTTTCAAACTCTTATTGGATGGAGAAAACTATTCCTACTACTAAATTCACCAAATCATTGTCTATACTAAAGCCTCCATGCCTCAACTTCCTCCATGTGAACCATGTTTCATAAATGTTTCATATTGGGTTCCCAATTCGCTCAACATGAGCAACCCAATAGCTCCATCATTCTACACATAAATTATGACTCTAAATTTTCCCTAAGAGGGGTTTTTTTTCTCTTCTACTCACACCCAAAACACCGCTCTCAATCACACCACAATCTACCAATTTTATACCACAAACTACACATAAATTATGAATCTTCTTCTCAACTCTTTTTCTGATTTCTACACACAATTATATGATATATATTTGTAAAAATTATGTGATCAACTGATGCATTATATACTCACTCACAATGGCATACTCTCACAGTCACAAAAAATCCAACCAAATAGAATCTCCCCCACATTAGGAATTTTGATACTACCTTTTCCCGAGCCAATGTTCTAATGCTTTCCTCGGGCTCCTCTTCCCTAATGTGACTCCACTCCATGTCATATTTGTAAGGGTTACTTGCCTCGATGCCTCATTTTCCCCCGATCACCTTCCTAGTACCATGATCCCCACGATTTCATATTCCAGTGCTACAATTCCTTGAGCCAATATCTCCTCGAGCCTCTTTCCCTAAAACCATAAACCTTGGTACTACATTTTCAAGCTGGTAGGTTTTAAGTGATGTTTACACACTAATGAAAGTATGATTCAAACATTTATTAATGTCTTAATTATGAGGATTTCCAATTAATCCAATGCACCCCAATCATGGGATGTTGTGTAGAACATATTGTCTCAAGGACTCACTCTACTCATATCCTCCTAATCCGTCGATCTAGTGACCAGCAAAAGAGTTGCAACTTGAGTTTTTTATAAACAAAAGTGTGGCAACTCCAAATTCTAAAATCTCTTGAGTTTTATTGCCCAATCCCAAAACTTCTTAACCTCCACACTCTGTGTGGCCAGTAATAGGGGCAGGGGCCCCTGATTTAAAATACACTAGGTTCTAAGACAAGAAAGGGGAATGGCCCCAAATACCAAATTTCACATAGTTTATATAATCACACTAGTAGAATTATTATTAATCAATTAAATCCCACTAGCCTACTCCAAACTGGATAATATCATTAAGAGAACTATGATCATCATTTAAATGAGAACAAACAGGTTTGCATAACCATATAAGAGGAATTGTAGTCCATCTATCATACATAGAAACCCTCTAAACAAGTTGAGTTGTTATATCCATAAGCCATTACCGTCACACAAGAGAGAATAAACACAATTTCTTAGATCAATTATGAGCATAATATTGAACAACACAATCCATACATTCATTAACATTCAGTGACATATAAGATCTCATACCAAATATAGGCATAGCATACATCAAAATTCATAATTCAAACATATAAATGTAATGTGCTTATCTGTATATCTCAAATTGGTTCACAACTAAAGGAGGTACTTCGACTCTCCACCCAACCATAGGCCAACTACACTAACACTTTCATACAATTGACCACCCCTGAATTAGATCCCATGTATGAGCACATACTTTCTCCGTGAAGCATACCAAATCCTTGGCTAAACACTTGGGAGATGGAGTTCATTCTATAGATGGTTTATCAACTACCCTCTAATGGTAAGCACTACAATGACCCACTCTTCCTTTGAGTTCATTCACATGGATTTTCCCAAGGTCCAGATGGAGTATTTCTTAGTCCAGGAGTTAGAATAACCTATCTATGTCTTTTATCAGTTGACTTCTAGTAGTAAGCACCATAGTGAGCTAGAATGCCCTGTCCAGGTGGTTTATCATCTATATAGATAACACCACAATTATTTAGTCATCCACTAATCCTCCCACTAACCACATAGTCTTGGAAAACCTGGTTGATGGCCTCAATCACAGTGCATATGTACTTCACCAAAATATACAAGGGTCTAAATCATGCATAGGACTCTGCATCCTAACACCATCATCAATTTGTCTTCTACAACCATTTTCCAACCATTGTATGTTATCCACAATCAATAGTGAGTACCCTCGATGCTCTAGTGAGAGAGAGAGAGAGAGTCGGCCAAAAATAAACAGGAAGCCAGAGCGAGTGAGAGATCTCCTTCGTTGTGCATGCTTTTTTCTTCTTCCATTGTGCTCCCTGAATTTCTAATGGATTTCCCAGCCTGAATCCTCGATCCATGAGGTAGGATGGGCACTATCCTTTGCACTCACAACTTGAATCACATCTCATGATTTTTTTCCAATATCTTGTCTCCCTCAATAGCATCTCATAAAATATTGTCAGGAGGTGGCATGCCCAACCTGCAACCAATGGTTCGAAATGAAGTTCACGACTGTGTCTTTCAATGAACACAAGCAATTTCTCTAAGGCAATGGATGTTTAATTTATCCATTTTTTCAGACATCCATCACAAAAAATAATTTAATGTGTTTACAACATATTACCTCAGCAAATTGTGACTCCCACGCTAACATTACACAATCATATTTACAAATATGAGGGTAAAATGAAAATATTGATACATATTCAATCACATCATGTTAAATATACAAAGATAGTTAATTTTTAATGTTAACATATGTTTAAATAATAAACATAAAAAATAATATATAAAAAAATAAATATAAATATAAATTTGATTATGAAAAATAATACAAATAAACAATAAGTATCATGTATTTAATCACATCATATTTAAATATAGTTGGCCATATAACTAGAGAGAGTGAGAGATTTCCTTCGTTGTGTGTGTATTTTTCTTCTTCCATTGTGAACCTCATCCCAGCGTCTCCCTTCGTTTCTAATGGGTTACCTTGGACTAACTCCTCAATCCATGGGGAGGGGGGGGGGGGGGGGTGGTCATTTAACTAGGCACTCATCACCCAAATCACATCTCGTGAATTTTTTTTCTAGCAACTTTTCTCACCCAGTCGCATCTCATAAATTCATATCAGGAGGTGGCTCGATTGGCTTGCAACCAGTGGTTCAAAATTAAGTTCAAGGCTGGGTTTTTTCAAGGAAAACAAGCACGTTCTCTAAGAGAATGGATCTATAAGTTGTCCCCTTTTTAATCCATCCATCACAAAAGTTAATTTTATGTGTTTACAACATATCACCACTTGGAAATAATGCTTACGTTAATAAACATGTAGGTTTGGTTTGTTAGTTAAATTGAGTTGCTGAGATATTCTCTCAACAATATCTCCTTGTTTGCAATATGTTGGATCTCATTAGCGCTATTTATGTGGCTTGTATTTTGGTCTTGTGTCAGTAGTGTATGAATTTATTTGAGTGAATCTGTGCGCCATGTCTACTCCTCTAATTTATAATTTGGTATCAAAGTCCATATGGGCCTAGCTCCCTCACGGGAGGGCCCAGAGAGATGAAAAAAAACATATGAGGATTGATTAGGAATAGTTTAGAGATTAATGTGTGTGAGTATTTTTTTTGTATTTTATGTGTTTAGCATTATTTGTATCTATCAAACAAGCCTGGTCAAAATGTATATGCATAAAGGAGAATACGTGAGTGAATCACCATTACTGGCAACATATACTAGGGGGCGCCCTTGTTATGTTCAGTGCCCACAAATTCGTAACCAAGTAAATTGATTTTCGAAAAACCGATCCTCAATGTGTGGAAGGAAGCATGCTCAACCCTTGGTTAGATAGAGAGTTGCGGGTTTCATTTTCTTAGCAGAAGCGAGTCACTTGAATGCTCGTTCCGACCCGTGTTTGAAGGTTTTCCTTATTCATTATTTCTACTTCGTGACTGAATGAAAATAATTGTGGAAAAGGTTTGTAATGTTTTCTTTATGTATGAGCCTTGCTGTATTTGTCTTAGCCCATTCTATTGCAAGAATAGACCATCACATCATTCGATTTCATAACTTACTATGAGAGGACATCAGGATAACAAAATCAAATTATTGAGGAATGAACCTATAAGTGTTTCCTAGATTTATTCTCAAAATAGTGAGGACAGTAACCCACTGTACGATAATAATAAATAAAAAAGTTTTGATCCCTGAGGTGGTGAGGCATGCAAGCCATACGTGAAGATACACAATCACGTTGCTAAATATTTGGTGTTACCCATGGCACCCCGACATCAATACATCGGTCGATGACCTCCAAGGATGTTTGGAAATGAGTATTTGTATCAATAGTCAAAATGGAAATCGTAAACTTTTGTTGGTGCGATTTGTAGTTCCAGAAGGCACTCATGAAAGTGTTGACAGGATTGGGACATTGGTGGTGAATTTTATCTACATATAATTTATATTGAAATAATTTTAAAAATGGTATTTATGAATGGGTGTGCAATAATCAAATTATTTATTTTTTTACATTTTTGTTTGTAAATTGAGAATTGCATAAGAAATTAATGAAAAAAACAACATAATTAAATTAGTGGTTCTCGACGCTCTTTGGTCTTGAGAGAATGTATCACTAATTTTGTTGTATGAGTTTGTTATATGATGAAGGGTCTTGTTGTGCTTCGAGCTTCAAGAGCATCATTTACTAGTTATTTTATGAGGTCCTTATGTATTAGAAAGTTTAGTTGTATAATTGGTGACTGGATACACCCAGTATCCATAGGGTGGTTTAGTATCGATATTCTCCCTCGAGAGGTCAACAAGTTCCAATTATTCAAGGTTTTTTAATTATGGTCAAATAAAATTATTGTTGGAAATAAGGAACACTACTGAGAGGGGGGGTGAATCAGTAGTGATGGCATTTATATCAATTTTCATCAATTTAAAACATTTTCCACAATGTTAATTATCCATGTACATCCACAATATTATTTCATCAAAACATGTAAGCAACAATAAACTCAAAACATAATATACATGAGAAATATAAACACAAACATCCACACATAAGAACACAAGTATTTATGGTGGAAACACTTTCAGGAGAAAACCAACATGTTGCTACTGCACAACTCAATTATTTTATTTTTATACTGAACAAATCATGCATGGATTAGCTTACACCCATAAGCCTGAAGATTGGCTTCCTTTATAGTATGTTGGAATCTATAAATTTAGAAATCTTCTTCTCTCGTGGATCTCCGTAAATATATCAGCTGGAATCTCCCACAACTGACGATCCTCGCTGAACTACCATTGGACTATCCAACTTAGTTGGATGGATAAAACTCTTGCTACTACTGAATTTGGAAAATATATTTCTATATTGAAGCCTCCATGCCTTAACTTCCTCCATGCGAACCACATTTCATAAATGTGTCATATCAGGTTCTCAATTTGCTCAACATGAGAAACCCAACAGCTCCATCCTTCTGCAAATAATTTCTCAATCAAAACTTGCTCGGAGAGGTATTATTCTTCTCTTCTACTCACACCAAAACACTCCTCTCAATCGCACCAAAAGCTACCAATTTTATGCCACAAACTACACACAAATTCTAAATCTTCTTCTCAACTCTTTTTCTAATTTCGGCACACAATTCTATTATATATCTCTGCACAAATTATGTCAAAAAATGTTGCTTTATCTACTCACTCACAATGCCCTCATAATGGCATACTCTCACACTCTCAAAAAATCAAACCAAATATACTCAAAGGTTTCCTCTATTTATCATTTTCCTCTTTTGTGTAACTGAGTAAATGCTACAAGTTATGGATCACTTAAAAAATCTTTTCACATGATTTAGATTTGGTTGAGATAAGAATCTTGAAAAAATAATCCACTAACTCCACTATCCTTTTGATATCTTAAACCTTTATAAACTTCTAGAGGCTCCATTACCTTTACGAAGACCAGATCCAGAACACCAAAATTAGCTAAGCAGCGTGAGGATTCCAGAGAAAAACTAGTGAAAAGGATTGGTCACATGCAAAACATAGGCTCCATGCAACTATAACTCCTAAGTCATTCCCATAGTCTTTCCTGCCAATGGCTGAAGCTTTTCAACCACTCCCATGACTCAACATCCATGTGATTGGGGTAGAGGATGAAGGAAAACATCTTTCCTTGGCTGAGAAACTACTCCACCTTCTTCCAAATCTTGACAGGCCTCTGTAGGACCTTTAGAAGTCACTGGAACTTCTGCAACACTTCCCAAAATATTTGCCACGTCACTGTCATCATCATTAGTCAAACTAGGTTAACTAGGATTCTAGCCAATAACCATACTAAACATTTGGGCCATCTAATGCCTCTACAACATATTTTCCATCAGTATGTAGCTCCATAACATATCACACATTTTATAGCACTTGTACCAAGCATCCACTGACACATGTATATCCTCTCCAAGCCTAAATTATAATGTCATCAACATGGGAGATCTAACCCAAGACATGGAGATTAATCAACAAGGCTCCTCAACTCTAACTTCTATAGTAGCTGCCAATACCTGTATATAGCAACGTGATCAAGGGGATCATCACATCTCCAAGAAAGTCCAAGCTATTAGACATGCTAAGTACCATCTACACCTCAATCATCTACACCTCAACCATATGCAGCCACATTTGCACATGCATAACCAACTCACCTACAACCCAAACAACAAGGTTGAAATCAAGGCCTACCAACAACACACCTGCAACAATGCAACACACATTGATGCCAAAAATCTCCCCCTTTAACATTGATGTTAACCCCAATTGATGCAATCATTTGAAACATCCTCTAAAAACTTATCAACATCCTCAAATTCTCCCCCTTGGACATCAATGGAAAAGGGATAAATATGTCAAGAACGAATGATATATACTCCTCTACATGGAAGGGGATCCATAAAAAAAAAACATAAACCCCACTCAAAATCATATGGAGGTGATGAAAAATGGAGTGCAATACTGAAATACAACAACACAAAGGTGAAAAAACATATATCTCCCATGGAAGCATGATAAGAAGCAACATCATCAATCAACAACATAATCCATGTCATAGCATTAGTAGAAGATCATATCACCAACACATAGCCACTAGAAAAAACAACTCTAATCAACTCCATAGAAGAAACAACATATATCCAATAAAATCTGAATCAATACCAACAAAAACATCTTCTCCACAGTATACTCTCCAGTAGCAGAAAGGTCATATATCAATAACAACAATGATTGTCTAGAAGCAACATCTCTTAGATGTAAACATGGTATCAAAAAACATGATTATAAATAACAAAGATATGATCCACAATATTTTGCTACGTGAAAAAAATCTCCATGGATGAATATAACTGATAAGTATATCATTTTCAATGCCTCTTTTCCACATGAAAGCAGCTACTCCACATGGACCAATGCTTATGACTCAATGATATGCAATAAATTACAAGGTTTCACAGGCCTATTACATGGCTTCCAAAATATAATACATGATTGTAAAATAACAACATAATCCCATATATCGCTGAACCATGACTCACATGACTCTCTCTCAATGCATACATGACTCAAGAATGTATCACCATGATAAGTATGAGCATGTAAAATAATAATACATGAAGTACATGGTTGCAATAACTCTGCTAGAAACCAATACATAGTTGAACCAACTCACATAACTCAATATGAAGCATATTCCAAACATAACTCTCAACACTAAGCATGTAACATACAATAATTAGACTCTCTCATACATGGTTATCATAACAATCCTCTCATCAATGCATCTATAATACAATGTCAAAATGAGTACATAGAGCATACGATCAACCACATGTCCTCTTTATAGGATCAAGACAATGTCCATATAAATCAGATAAGAGACATGTATCAACCTCTCCAAAATATCAACCATCAATCAATATTCCAATAGAAATAACTGGTAGTCCATAAAAATACATAGTGGCCCAATAATTAACATATATTAGTAGCATCATAAAGCAAAAACATATCACATCAATCAGTCTGATATATTAGCTCTCTATAGCTATACATGGTAGCAACAATAACCATCATATGGAGCATAAACCTCTACAATACAAGCACAAATGGTAGCAACAATAAGAAAATGATGTAATGATAACAACAACATCACATCATCAACTATAAATATCATCTACCATCATACTACTTCGTAGCAACATAAAATGGAAATATCATCACACCAATATGCATAATATATGCCAACTTCATATAAACTCATATAGGAAACATATAATCCATGCATAATCAAAACATAAACATCTGTAATGGATTAGCACATAGTGTAAAATGCATAGACAACTCCTCCAAGAAAACATGATGCCATCGAAATATTAAAAGAATATAAAGTGCTCCCCCTGAACATGTGAAATCCTTCTCCCTGATCACGCCTTAGCAAGGATAATATCAGTAGAAAAAATAAAATTCATCATCATGAAATCATGAGCGCCATAAAAAACAAATTCTCAACAAGTGGATATATTCACATATATTACACTAGTTATGGCAACACTAATAATTATTATAAATGCAAAATAAGATGCACCACAACTCCCCTTAAGGCCATGCAAGCCTCAACTTCTTTTTTGGTCCTTTCTACTCCTCCTTCCTCCAAAATTTGAGTGGTTTCTCTCTTGCATGCGGATGTCCAACTATCCTCTTGTTTGGCGTACTATGCATATTCTTCGTTCTTTAATTAGGGGGCCTTAAGTGTCTTAGAGTCTTGCAATTCTTGACCATATGAACAATATTATCACACATGTAGCATCTGATATGACCAAGAAATTGAGGAAAAGGTTCAAATATTTTGATCCTCCTTTTACTCCCCATTGAGTGCAACCTGCATTCAATAGCCTTGTGGCCAAAATCATTGCATGAGTAGCAATAACCATAGAAATGACCATTATACCTGTTTTTTGGTTGAATTCCAAGAAGTGAGTTTTCTTTCTTGCTTGTTTTCTTGATATAACATTCTATACCACTGCTTATTTTGTTGCATGGATCTAAAATTTGTTGTAATATGTCCTTGTTTTTGGCAGTAGTAGCATCTCACATCATCCAAAAGTGAAAATTATATTCTAGGTGCTTTTCTAGGCATCACCTTTGGTTTTTCTTCCTTAAGTTCCTTATTTGGATGCTTGTGTTGTTGATGTCTCTCCTTCTTGCTTCTTTTGTTATTTCCATCATTATTTATATTTGTGGCTACAACAAAACTAGTTTCTTCCTTATGCATGATGAAATATGACTTGATAAGTGAAGAAGTGTTTTTTTCCTCTAAATAATTTCTTACTGAAACCACTTCTGCTTCCAATACCTCACATTTCTCCTTATTTCTATATTTCTTTCTTATTTCTTCCTCAATCTTATTTTTCTCCTCAAGATGAATTTTCAATCCATTGATCTCTTCTCTTAGCCCATTTTCTTTCTCATCGGAAATGTGCAAAATTATTTTTAGATATTTACATGTAGTGGTTAGTTTTTATACTTTAGCGGCTTATTCCTTGATTACAATCATTATTTCTTCATATTTAGCCTTAATGTGAGAAATATCCTTCTTGTAATCACTATAAAACTCAATCGAGTGATCAAAATTATAATTCAAAAATTCTTTCAATATATTACCTCATGACACAATTTCTTTGGTTGATATTTTAGAATTAATTGATTCTTTTGTAATGGATTTATTTTCTTCCTTCATAAAAATTCTTATCTTTTAAGACATCATCCTCCTATTTCTTTCCATAATCCATGATATACTCTCCAAGCAGTCAAAATACATTGAAGCGCACCGGATCTGATACCAATTTCTAGAAACAATGATCACTATTGAGAGGCGGGGTGAATAAGTAGTGATGGACTTTATATCAATTTTCACCAAATTAAAAAAATTTCCACAATGTCAAGTATCCATGTACATACATCCACAACATTGGTTCAAAAAAACATGTAAGAAAAAATAAAATTAAAACATAATATCCACAAGAAAAAAAACCATGAGAAATATCAGCACAAACATGCACACATAATAACACAAGCAGTTCTAGTGGAAACCCTTTCAAGAGAAAACCACCCTGTTGTTGTTGTGCTTCTCAATTATTTATTATTTTACAGAGAAAATCATACATGGATTAGATTATACCCATAAGCCATAGTACTTAGCTTCCTCTATAGTATGCTGGCATATATAAGTTCTGATTTCTTTTTTCTCACGGGTCTATGGAAAACTATCCGTTGGAAGCTCCCATGACCAACGATCCTTGCCCAACTACCATTTCATTGTATAACTCCTAATGGATGGAGAAAAATACCCCTAATACTGAATTCACCAAATCATTGTTTATATTGAAGCCTTCATGCCTTCACTTCGTCCATGTAAACCATGTTTCATAAATGTTTCATACTGGGCTCTCAATTCGCTCAACAATGAGAAACTCATTAGCTCCATCCTTCTGCACATAAATTTTGAATCAAAACATTTCTCGAAGAGGGATTTTTCTTCTCTTCTACTCACACCAAAGAACAGCTCTCAAACACACCACAAGCTGCAAATTTTCTACTACAAACTACACACGAATTATGAATCTTCTTCTCAACTCTTTCTCTGATTTTCGCACATAATTCTCTGATATATCTCTGCACAAACTATGTGAGAAAATGTTGCATTCTCTACTCACTCATAATGCCCTCACAATGGCATACTCTCACACTCTCAAAACAACAAATCACACATACTCAAATCTTTCCTCTACTTATCATTTTTCGATGTTGAGTAACTCAGTAAATGCTACAAGTTATGGATCACTCAACAACTCTTTTCACATGCTTTAGATTTAGTTGAGATTGGCTTATTAACCAAATCAACCACTAAAACCACTAAAATTTTGATATATTCAACCATGATCAGCTTCTAGAGGATCCATTACCTTTTCCGAACATATGTCGAAAATTTCTGACCAAGAACATCACCACAACACCAAAATTAGTTGAGAAACGTGAGGCATGTGCATAAAAACTAGCGTAAAAGTCTCGGTCGCACGCACAACCTAGGCTCCATGCAAGTGGAACTCCTTAGAAACTCCCATAGGCTTGCTTTCCAGTGACTAGAGCTTTTCAGCCACTCCCATGACCCAACATCGATGCGACTGGGGAGAGGATAAAGGAAAACATTTTTCCTCAGCTTAGAAGCTGCTCCACCTTCTTCCAGAGCTTGACAAACCTCTAAAACACTTCGCCAAATCACTGCCACATCATTATCATCATCATCAATCCAACTAGGTTGACTAGGATGCCAACCAACAACCATACTAAACATTTGGGCCATCAAAATTCTTTACAACATATATGCCATCAATGTGCAGCTCCAGAACATGTCAGAGATCCTCCAACACTTGTACCAAGCATCCAATGACACAAGTAGATCCTCTCCAAGCCTAAAGTATAACATCATCAACGTGGGAGACCTAATCCAGGACATGGAGACCAATCAACAAGGCTCCTCAACTCTAACTCCTGTAGAAGCCACCAATACAGGTATGCATCAACATGATCAAGAGGATCATCACATCTCCAAGCTATTCCAAGCTAGTAGACATCCTAAGGACCATATACACCTCAATCATATAAACTTCAACCATATGTAGCCACACATACACATGCATAACCAACTCACCTACAACCCAAACAACCAGGTTGGCATAAATGCCAAACAACAAAACACCTGCAACACTGCAACATACATCAATGGCAACAATTATGTTTGAAATATAGTTCAAGTGACATCTCTAAGATGTGGTGGTGAAGAAATCGATGTTTGCAATATTCCATGAGTGTTCATGAAGATCAGTGAGACAAAGATCAATTATATTGTTGTAATATGTGTTATCTATATTGTAATTTGTTGTTTATGTAATAATGTAACCGTTAAGAGAGGAACTTGGAAATAACGCTTACATTAATAAATATATAGGATTGATTTGTTAGTTAGACTGGGTTGTAAAGATATTCTTTCAACAATATTCTCCTTGCTTGAAATCCGTTGCATCTCATGAGCACTATTTATATTGGTTGTATTTTGTTTTGTGTGAATAATATACGAATTAATTTGAGTGAATATGTGCACCATATCTATTCCTCTAATTTTACCTCAACAAATAGTGGATCTCATACTCACATTATACAATGATATTTACCAATATGAAGATAAAATAAAAATATTGATACATATTCAATCACTTCATGTTCATGTTAAATGTATTGAAATGCTTAATTTTAAATATTGAAATATGTTTAAATAATAAATATAAATGTATAAAAAACAAATATAAATATAAATTGGATTATGAAAAAAAGCACGCAAAAATAAATATAAATCCGTGAGTATCATGTTTTTTATCACATCATGTTGAGATATACTTGGACTTATAACTTTTAATAATGACATATTTTTAAATATGAAGAAATTACTTTATTAAATATAAAAATTATTGTGTTAAAAAAGTTTTTAAAATTTTAAATAAAATTATAAAATTTAGAGTTAATATTTATAAATAATAATATTAAAGTCTATATTAATATAAATATAATGTTAATCATTTTATCTTTTATATAAAAGTATAAATATAAAATTGTGAATAATATATGAATTAATTTGAGTGAATATGTGCACCATATTTATCTCTCTAATTTTAGAAGGAATATTTATAACAAATAATATTAAAATCAATATTAATATAAACATAACGTTAATCATTTTATTTTTATATAAAAGTATAAATACAAAATCGTGAATAATATATGAATTAATTTGAGTGAATATGTGCACCATATCTATTTCTCTATACTTATACCTATAACTTTTAATAATGACATATTTTTAAACATGAATAAATTACTTTATTAAATATAAAAATTATTGTGTTAAAAAGTTTTTAAAATTTTAAATAAAATTATAAAATTTAGAGTTAATATTTATAAATAATAATATTAAAATCAATATTAATATAAATATAATGTTAATCATTTTATCTTTTATATAAAAGTATAAATATAAAATTGTGAATAATATACTATTTAATTTGAGTGAATATGTGCACCATATCTATTCCACTAATTTTACCTCAAAAAATAGTGAAGAAATATTTATAAATAATAATATTAAAATCAATATTAATATATATATATAATGTTAATCATTTTATCTTTTATATAAAAGTATAAATATAAAATTGTGAATAATATACTATTTAATTTGAGTGAATATGTGCACCATATCTATTCCACTAATTTTACCTCAAAAAATAGTGAAGAAATATTTATAAATAATAATATTAAAATCAATATTAATATAAATATAATATTAATCATTTTACCTTTTATATAAAAGTATAAATATAAAATGGTGAATAATATCCGAATTAATTTGAATGAATATGTGCACCATATCTATTCTTCTAATTTTACCTATAACTTTTAATAATGACATATTTTTAGATATGAAGAAATTAATTTATTAAATATAAAAATTATTGTGTTATAAAGTTTTTAAAATTTTAAATAAAATTATGAAATTTAGAGTAAATATTTATAAATAATAATATTAAAATCAATATTAATATAAATATAGTGTTAATCATTTTATCTTTTATATAAAAGTATAAATATAAAATCGTGAATAATATGTTAGGGTCCTATAATAATAGGGTTCATAAATTTTGAATTGACTTCGATAGTCTTGTAAATATGTACATACCTTTCTTTTTGCAAGTTGTTTTCCCATATTTTGAAAAAATGAAAAAATAATAAAAAATAAAAAAAGAGGGTAAAAAGTCCTAAAAGAAAAATCAAAGAACTTACAAAAATACAGACCCCAAAAGAAGAAAAATGAAATAAAACCTGAAAGTGAGCAAGTCCAAATGCCACTAGTTTTACTTTTACCGCAAGAATAATGATTATGTGCATAGTGTCAATAAATGCCACTTTCAATGATTAGTTAAACAGTTTAATCTTAACTTTTCATGTTTTCAATTTCATGTTTTAGATAGTGAATAAAGATTTGTCAAACAATTTAAAATTGACAAATCAGCAGATAGGTAGAGAATAATGAGGAGCTCAACAGTGTAATCTGAGCCCTCGGATGAAATAAGGTAGATCTAGATAGTTTTATGCTTTGAAAGAAAATGTTTTAAGGTTGCAATTCTAAATGCACCTACATAATGAAGAAATAAATGTTAGAATGTTAGAAATAAAGTTGGGTAGGTAGAAAGTAGTGGAGCAATCATGTAAATAAAAAATCATTGGGCGGAATCACTAATTTCCCCTCCCCTATGAGTATTTAGTATTCTAAGCTATCAGTCAAACAGGCTCAGAGCATTTCTCTGACTTTTGTTGGGACTGAACCCAAGGCTTGATGACTCGTTAGTTAAAAATATTGAGTTGTTATGTTAAACCCACATTTATCATCATTAACCCTTCATTCATACATTAAAACCCTTTTTTCCTAAGTAAAGGCACATTCTTACTTAGTAAAATGGTAACCCTAAAATAATTAACTTCATCCCTTCAAAAGCATTCATAAAACCCAAAAAATACAATATGTTCCAAGTTAAAGTGTAAAATATTAAAAAAGACAACACTCCTTTGCTTTGTCTATCATATGCACTTTACTTGGAGATAAAATGTATTTATATTACATTTCACTACCCTTTCATATTAACTTTTAACATATTTTTATTAAACCCCTAAGAAGTACCCTCCCGTATTTATTAATTACCTTATATTTAAAATACCCCAAAAACCCACTATTTTAATGTTTAAGACCAAAGTCTATTATCCCCATGTGCGCAAATTAAAAAAATCCCAAACTATAAGCCCTTTGGTCTAAAAACTATCATTATTCAAATACCCTGCCCTTATGGTCTTTAAACTATTGAAAAGGTTTAAAAACTATATAATAAACTAAAACCCGCCCAGCATATGTTTCATTAAAAACATTTTATAAATGTTTTGAATGTATTATATTTCTTCCCCCGCCATATTATATAAGCCTTAAGACTTAACTTCTATTAAAATGCACTTTTATAAAAGTTAAAGCTCTTTCCACTATGTATAAATTAAACCTTTACTCCTCAAATATATCATAAAGGTTTAAAAAGTATTTTCACCCATCCGCTTATATAATAAAAGGCCTGGTCCCACATCACATTTCAAAGTAGCTCCCAAAATGATCTCGACCGTTCGCATCCAAATCTCAGATCTAACGATCCGAAGCCAATATCGCATAGAAAAGATGCAAGACCACCCAAACGCCAAAGCCATGCGAAATGGGTGGTTTCGCCCATTCCATCTCCTCCACGTGCCCTTCAGCCATTGGATTGCGTGGGTTTAGTTTAAAACCGCTTACCACCAGAAACCTGCGTGATAACCACCGGTTTCCTATCCCTTTGAAATTTCGAAATCGCCCTCCTGATAAGACCTGCATTCAATGCAATTGTAATGTTTTAATAAAACCTTTGGTAAGGCATTTATCCGTTTATTTTTGCATTTAAACCCACTGCATTGCCTCTCCCAAATGTAAAAACCCTGTTAAAAGCCCCTTGTTGCCATTTTTATGACTGAAACCTTTGAAATTTACCAAAGTATGCCTTTGAAGACTGCTGAGAAACTGCGCCTTGCTCCAGATAAGCAACTGTAACCATCAGCTCAACCAGAACCTCAGAAACCCTTCAGAAGCCGATACCTGCATCATACCAGGTATTTTTCTCAAAATTGAACCTGCAATCAAGTTGGAAAACCATTTTTAAATAAAGAGAAACATTTTTAAGTTAAGAAATTAATTAATTAAGTTCCCCAAAAGTCCCAAAAATAGGCCAAACTCTGGCAATATTTTCCCAGAAATCCTGTTTGTCTGCTATGCACTATTTCAAGGAAATTTATCAATTTTTTCACAGTTTAATGATCCATTTCAAGATCTAAAAGGCTAGAAAACCTTTGCAGGTACCCTGAACCCTTTGTAACCATTTTCAACAGAGTTTTAGCCCCATTTCTTAGTCAAGAGACTCAAAAAAACCTTGTTTTCTGTTTTAGACCAGTTTTAAAGCCTCAGAACTTCTTTGATAAACCTAATTGAGCATAAAACCCAAAAAGAGACTCTATTTTGCCAAATTTTCCCATTTAAGCCTCTGTTATAGTAAAATTTCCTCTGCAAATTGTTTAAACTTGCAGAAGCAGACCAAGATGCCTAAACAACAGAGTGTAATCAAGCCTGAAGGTTCTAAAACTCCTAAACCTACTCCTTCCATGACTCCAAATACTGCAATTGTGGTCAATCCATTATAACCCCCAGTTGTTGATATTGAACACATTCCCCTTGTAGATACTGATTATAAAATAACTGATCCCATAGTTGAATTCAGCTTGTTAGATATCCACAATTGGTGCTTTGGGAAGTCTTTAGATGATCAAGAATAAGTTCATATTTGGGAATCCAATTTTCCAAAATATGTAGTCCCATTGACTCACCCTTGTCAGAAAATTATCAGATTATGTCACCAATACTATATTCCTGAACAAAGAGCTATTGTGAATGCCAGTAAAGAAGTGGTTTTTACTATCATTGTAGAGTCAATTAACCAAATGTTGCAGCTTCAACCAGACCCCCAAGCAGTCCTTTTCTTTATTGAGGCCCTCACCAAGCTATACATTGGCCTAGATTTTCATAAGAAGTTCATGATTTTTCAGACTTTTATGCCTCTACATGTAGAAATTCCAAAGTTAAATTCTCCCTATTCTACTGCTAAATTCCCTGAAGGATCAAGGCATGTAATTTCCATGCTCTCTTTCATACTTGGATATTTCACTGATGAGTCTATTTTGGGATTCTTGTCCACCTTTTCTCCAGGTCAACCATCTTCAATTATCTTTGATTATGTTGGTTTCATTGCTGATAGTATTCACTATCAATTGACTAATTTACAACTTGAGGGAGTATTCAGATATACCTCCTATCTTTGCCACATGTTTCTTTACTTCCAATCATATAGCTTTTCAATTTCATTTCAAAAACTTGACATAGAGTCAAATCCTCTATCTGTCATATTTTGGACATCATTACTTAGAAAAGAATGTATAGATTTCAACTATTCAGAGTTTTCATAGTTGTTTTTACATTCAGTGATCACCATGTTGACCAAAACAGAGCAACCTAGAAGAAGTGAAGAAATGAAGAAAATATTGCAGTTATCAGAACATAGTAAGGTTGGTGATTGGTACTTATATGAGAAATTTACTGAAGTCAGAGTTTTTGGGACAAACTTGTTGCCTTACAAGTTACCCAAACATCCTCCAATGAGGATCTTTGCCTTGGAGTATATCAAGCAGATCCTAAAGTCTGATTCAATCAAATTCATGGCAGCCAAGAAGAAGACCCAATTCAAACTTAAAAATAAAATTGGGCCATTCATATGCAGTCACAGGGATGCAGAAAAGGAAGCAGCAAATCAACTATTGGAATATAAATTTGAAGAGAGTTTCCGTTGGAACTATGATCCACAAGGGATCTTGAGCAAGCTAAGGATAAAATGCAAATTAACACCCTTTATACATGAAGCTAAGCCATAAATAGAAAATTTTTCCAATCATCTTGAATGGATTGAAAACACATTAATAGCTGCAGTAAGCAAAGGTAATACTAGTCATACCTTAGAGACTGCAAATCAACCAGAGAAGTCAATCAAAAGAATAAGAGAAGAAGGAACATATGTGGCAGAGACTACAACAGAAACAAAGTTCAAGATCATTTACAACAAAAGGCCAAAATTATATACAACAGGTAAAGGTAAAGTGACAATAGATGTTGAAGAAATAGAGCCCTTGAATACCAACACAAGTTTTCCAGAGACAAATGTAGCTGTTGTAGTTATTAGTGAGCCAAATCAGAATGAAGAATAACTTTATAATGATGATACACAGATGATGGAAAGGAAACAAAGTATGGAGGCTTCTTCCTCACATCCAGTTGAGGAAAAGGATTTGGATATTGAGGAGAAATACAAGCAAATCAAGTTGAAGAATGAGGAAATCAAAACTAAAATTTACTCTCAGTTTTTGAAGCTAGAACCAGGTAACCAAAACAGATTCCTATCAGCATTTGATTACTCAAGTAAAAAATTGATTATTTCAGTATTACATCCCATAGTATCAGTGCCAAATACAGTTGCTAACTATAAGAAAGTTGATCTAGAAGTAGTTACAGACAATATTCATGAATTAGATCACATAGAGTTTCACAAGAAAAGCTCTGAGATGTTATATTCCACAGTAACAACAAAATCTATGAGTGCTCATAAGCTACAAAACACCATCTCTCATATGCAAGATCAAATGAAGATGGATAAAGCTTCATTATATGCCAAGGATCTAAGGATTAAAGCCTTAGAAGAATTAGTTTTGCAGATAGGATATGATCCTACAAACATTAAAGCAGCTGAAGCATTGGTAAAAAAGAAAAATGAGGATATAGCAGCCTTGAGGAAACAACTCAAGCTTCCTCAAAGTGAGAATCCTCAGACAAAGGAAGTCTTACAGGAACAAAAGGAAAAAGATGAAATGATGAGTTTAATTCTTCAGCTAACAGCTCAGATTAAGGAAATGGAAGTACAAATGGACCAACTTGTCCAAGAAAAGGAGACAGTAAAAGAACCAATGATTCCTATTGTCATCCCAGTCATCACTACAGCAGTGCCTTCAACTTTAGGAGAAAATTTGGCACCCAAAGGACCACTGGCCACTGCAGTGCCAGTGACTTCTTCCACTACATCAGCCACTAAATCATCTACCACAGCAGTGCAACCTACAAATGATGCCAGTAAGATAGTAAAAGTAATGGAAGAGATGTCTTTGAAGACAAATGAGATAAAGAGATTGACAAAAATGGTTGAAAATCTTGAAAAATAAACTAAATTAGCTCAAGTAAATACTAAGACACATGAACAAAAAGCCAACAGATTGAGTGAAGAGGTAAAAAAGTTACAAAAAGAGTTAACTCTCAAGGATCAGATATCATACATAAAAAATTACCTATGGAATAATGTTATTGAAGCCATCCATGATGTATGGCCTTCAATTCAGATAATTTTTTAGCAAAGAGAGTTATTATTGGCAGCTCAAGCTGAAATCCAAAAGACTCAGACTGAGTTGGTTGAAAAACTAGAACATACTATAATATTAATCAATTTCCTCAACAGAAAAAATAGACAGGAATTAGAGGAGCTCAAAATAATAGACATAACTGCCACCATCCTAGAAATCAGGAAAGTCACCACAAAGAGAAATTTGATGAGGCAGCTTGAAGAAAAATGTGAAGGTATGAATATTGTCATAACTAGATTTATGGTTAAGTTCGCAAATATAAGACAAAAAGGACTTCCTGATATCATGGTTATTAACGAAAAATTTATGCCTCAAAATGATTATGACAAGAAGATAAGAGAATATGGCAAGGAACAGGTAAACGAGCCAATAGGTCAAGGCATCCCCATAGTAAAAGTATTGCTAAAATGTTTTGAAGATTTGTTTTACTTACAGTATGAGATCAAGCACTTATTTTTCATCAAGCCCACATTTGCTAGACATACATAAGTTGATGAGAATTTTAGGAAATTAAAGAATATTCAGATTCCTAAAAACGAGGATTGACAAGCTCTCATAGATTTAATATGAAGGATAAAAACAAATAGATGAAAAGAAGACAAAAAATAATTTTCAGAATGACAGTCAAAACAGATTTTATTTATAGCAGTAAACAGTTTTGACTAAAGGTTAAAGAGTATCAGTTCAAGAGTATAAGTGAATAAAGAGTATCCTAGAAAGAGTATTATTCAAGGCAAGTCAAATTTCAAAAATATCTAAAAGGCCAACAAGGAGGACACCAAGGGAGCCACCTACTTTATCCTCAAAACTGTTTCTTTTTCTTATGGATAAAATAGGACAACTTGGTAATTTGTTAAGCAGCTATCTCTATTTTTATTGTAAAGATATTTTATTTTCCTAAGTTAATTCCTAGAAGTCATTTAGGATATTTTGTAGAACATTATGTATAAATACTTCATCTTTAGAAGTATTTTGTGTGGAATAAAATTGTTGGGATTGTTATAGTCATTTCTTCTTGGACTTTAAAGCTTTTCTGTGTCAAAACTTCGAGTAGCAGGCTGGATCAAAGAAAATTGGCATCATACTTCAGGATCCCTTTGATGAGATATTTGGAGTGAATTATTTTCTTCACTTGTCATTGTTTCTTTTCTCTGTTACATGCATCCATTTATGTTTATGCTAAATCTGAATGCATAACTAGGAGTATTAATACAGGATATGTTAATAACACCTTGTTTTTAACTAGTTATCATTTATATGTTTTTCTCTGATTTCCAGTGTAGTGAATTCTTAATTTCTGCCTCATTCGTTTGACCTCTCCTAATACTTCCCTTTTTTGGATTTAAGGATTCTTAAGTGCCTTTTATCCCGATCATACCACCTCACAAAACAACTTTCCAAGATCTACAAGGGTTATCTATCTTGCCCTTAAGACATTTGACCTTTTTGCCCTAGATCCTAGTCCTGTTAGCTTGATTTTGACTCCATAGCCCGATGGACAAATACATTTCCCACTATTCATCCTTTCAAGTGATTTTTTCCCTCCAAATCCAACAAAATTGAACCAAAACTGCACTTTCATAGCTATCCTCATATTCACAAATTAAAACAAAGTTAAACTTTAAAGGGAGAGCCCTCTTTGAACCCTAGGAAGGCTAGATCCTAGAGTTTGAAGTAGGTTTGTAGTTACCTCTAGAATTCTTTCACTAAAAACCAAAAACACACAACTTAATTACTAAAGTGATAACATAATATACAAATTAATTTGAGTGAATATGTGCACCATATCTATTCCTCTAATTTTACCTCAACAAATAGTAAATCTCATACTCACATTACATCATGATATTTACCAATATAAAGATAAAATAAAAATATTGATACATATTCAATCACGTCATTCATGTTAAATGTATTTAGATACTTAATTTTAAATATTGAAATATGTTTAAATAATAAATATAAAAATAATGTATAAAAAATAAATATAAATATAAATGTGATTATGAAAAAAAGTACGCAAAAATAAATATAAATCCGTGACTATAATGTTTTTGATCACATCATGTTGAGATATAGTTGGATCTATAACTTTTAATAATGACATATTTTTAAATATGAAGAAATTACTTTATTAAATATAAAAATTATTGTGTTAAAAAGTTTTTTTAAATTTAAAATAAAATTATAAAATTTAGAGTTAATATTTATAAATAATAATATTAAAATCAATATTAATATAAATATAATGTTAATCATTTTATCTTTTATATAAAAGTATAAATATAAAATCGTTTTAGTGTAAATAAATTTAAAATACATACCCAATCAAACATTGTATTGTAGATACATTTAAAATATATAACAAATCAAAATATGTTAATTAAACTTGATGAATATAAAGATATGAAATCCAAATTCAAGTTTCAATATAATATTTATAAATATTATAATTTTTTTGGTAAGTGAACGTCATTATTATTATATTCTAAATATTATTATAACTTAGTTAATTTTTTTTTGACAAGTGAAGCTATTAATTATTAAAAATTAATGATATTAATTAAATTATATTTACACCATCAAAATAATCATAATATATACTTTTATCAAATAAAAATAATTTTCATCACATTACTATAAATTAAAATTAATAATATTAATTTTAAATTATTTATTTATTAAGCTTTAATTAAACTTTCTTGGTATTCTGTTGGTTGTCCATTTCTTTCTCAGCGTTCACGTCTTTCACTCACTTGTATATATCTCATCCATTCTCCTCTTTTATTCTCCAATTTGTGTCCTGATGACGAGTCTTGGTTAGACTCTAAACATAGACATAAAAATGAATACTATAGAGATCCCCAATCTCAAAAGTGGAGCTATTATTAATAAATTTTAAATATTATATTTTTTTGACAAGTGATCAGTTAATAGAAGTGATGTAACTAAAAATATCATAATATTTTACATAACACATTTACCTATTTTGTTGAGTAAACTACTTCCAAGATTAAATTATAAAACTATCAATAAAAATCCAATGTGAAAAGTTAAATTTTTATTTAAAAAAAAAGTCTTTTAAATATATAATGGGTAAAAAATATAAATGAAATAATAAAATTATATAGAACAATTTTTAAATTAAAAAATATTTGAAGGTTAAATAAGTGATTTAGTGATGATAAAATTTTTGAATGTCTAATTTATTATTTCTTAAATTAATAATTTCATTTAAATTGTAATTGAAAAAACTATATATTATAAGTTCAGATAATGAATGTCTCAATAAAAAAGAGCCATAAAAATTAAGTATATGACCCTTAGAAACCAAATTGTACATGTTTTTTTATATACATTTCAAAACTATCCACTATTCTATAAGTCGAGTTCATTAAATATAAGCGTATATCTTATGGTCTTTTGTTATAAAATCTTGTTGCTCCTCTTATCTCATCTTATAGTCTACTGACATGTTGAGGTCTAGGAGATTAAGATTCTCCATGTTCACTAACATGGTTGAGAGGAGAGTGCCATGTATCATTTAAGGAGAAGTAGAATTCATTCCTTAATTTGAGCTTTGATTTATTCCAATTAATCTTCAATTCTACTTTTGGCTAATTTGGTACTTCATAACCATAGTGTAATATCCCAAAATAGGGACAGCTTAGCAAGCCTACTGAAATAACGCACTTCTAAGAATTCTGTTCAGATAAATGAGTTTGCAGCTCTTGGATCACTTATATCAGCTCATCTAAGACCAAAATCCAAAATGAGAGAAAAAAAAAATCAGACTAGGTGGGTTAAACAGATCTCCCACAAACTAGTCTAGCTGAAAATCACCCCAAAGAGAGGGGCTGCAGCTATATGCGAGGGCTGCTTCAGAAATAACACAGATCCACTAAAGCATAGTAGTAGGATGATATGGAGGTTCAGAAATTAGATGTATAACAGAAAATCAGATGTACTTTACAGCCCATACATTGTACAAGAGAAAGAATAAGACAATACAAGAAAATTCCTCAGAAATGAGGTGCTACAATCAAAAGAAAAGATTGCATAAACATGACAGCATTATTTTTAGGGGCTGAAGCAGCAGTTTATTAATACTCATATCTAGAGCAGATCTGTACATAAAAAGATAGATCTAATTCAGATATGTGTACAAGAAAAGCTCATATATACATTCCCCTTGGGGTTTTGTGCACAACATGAAGCACAGAGAGTAGATCTGAGATCTAAAGTTGCAGATCTGCAGAAATATTTATAAATTTCTGAAGCATACAATAGGAAAGTAGATAAGATCTGAAACAAACATGGATTGGGTGGCCAATCCATGGATCACCACGGTGATAGGAAGAATCCTAACACTGGAGATCTCTCCTCCAAAATGCAGACAAAACACCCTGCAACTTCTCCTTTGCAAATAACGCAGTCCAGGGAGAGAAACTGCACTGTAGGCTCTAAGAATTCTTTGGCCTGATGCCAAGGTCTGGATTTGAAGCTCAATCAGCTAATGCACTCTTCCAGGAGGTTAAAAGACACACTCACTGAGAAGAGCCACTAGTATAGTCTAGATATAAGAAGCTCTAGTGTCTTCCACTGCTGCAACTCGCAAACCCAACCCTCAACAGGATCAACACTGTAGGTGTAAGGTGAAACTTGGCCCAAGCCTGATAGTGGACAAGATAGCACAAGTCTCCTCCACGAGCTTCTTAAGGAAGGAGGTGGGATTCCTAAACAGGAAGACCCAACAAGGGATGTCTGAGCAGACAATACCTTCAGAAAATAATCACATCAACAAAAACCCCCTCTTGTTTTCCTCCTCCTTCTTTTATAAGATGATAGCCTTGCCAAACCCTAAACCACTTCATTAGTTTAGCCTCTTTCACATGTAGAATCCCCTTCTAGAACTGCGCTGTCCCTCAAAGAGGTTCAATGCATCTAGACTGCACTATAGATATGGTCATGGTTGACTTGGTCAAGTGATCAACCTCTTCCACACTCAAGGTGTCTTCAATTTAACTGGCTAGCTTGATTTCCATTCACATTGAGCTGTCTTTATTTAGGATCCACTCTTTGAGAATAAATGCTGTTGAATTGGTCAAACTTGACCTTGTCCATATAGTTTAGAAATTGTTCACACATGTGGATGCTTGATCTGGTTATTTCATGATCCCTTTTCACACTATAAGGGATTTTTAATCATATTTGAGCAATTCATGAGCCTCCTTGCCCATTTATTCATCCATCTAGTCCTTAAAGGAAAAATTAATATTCCTATTAGCTGCAAGCTAATTTAGGAATATTATAGTCTCCCCCTCCCAAATGTTGCTTGTCCTCAAGCAACTACAAGGGTGCTGCAAAATCTCCCCTTCTTCTCTTGTGGCCTCCTCATCCAATAGTCTCCACCATTGCTTTGAATTCTCTGCAATAGTTCTATCTCCCAATGGCCCTTCCTCAATGTGCAAGTTGGCCCTTGGTAAATAAACCCAATGGCTTTCATCATGAAAGAATGGAAGGTTGTTATGGAAACCATTTTGCTGATCCATGGCCTCCTCAAGATAGAAGTGATGACAATCATGGGGAATTCCATTATTCATGAAAGGCTTCCATCTCCATGCTATCATCCAAATGAAGTGGATCACCTTCCAGCTTGGAAATCCATAGAAAAACTCCTCCCCAATAGATATGAGAGGCATGTCCCCAACAAACATATGACTCACTCTACAAAGAGACCAGTGATCTATCATAGTGGCCATACAATATCTCATGCTCCCATTGAAGCATGCAGTGTAAAAAGAGTGGGGAACTCCTTCCCCCAAGGACACATCCCACCAATGTGCCTCTCCTCCAACCATGTTACCAAGAGCAAGAACATTTCCAACACATGGAATCATGATTAGAAGTATGCTAGCTTCCATGTATGATAAAGGAGAAGGAAGATGTTCCCTCATGTGCAACTAGCACAATTTTACCCTTAACTGCCATAGAATAGGATAAGACAAGTGTCTCCCCCAACACTTGTTTCCTGCCCCATTCCTCTTGAATTCTTGGAGAATGTGCATCATAGTTCGTGTAAAAGAATCACACCATGAGGACAAAATAACTTCCCAAGATCCTCCAAGGAATGACCTGCATCAACATAGTTCATGGCTTTGAGTGGTCCATGAAACCCATCATAAATAGTGCCCCTTCTTGGAGCAATGTTCTGCAAATGAGTGTTAGAAAAATATAAGCATACAAGAGATACATTATAATATTCAGAAATACAAGTCTCTCTATATACTTGTTTTACATCAGTGAGGTAGCTCATGGATGAGTTCCCTCTCACACTCAATGAGTAAGGAGATGTGAATGATGGCTCTTCCCGAGAGCTATGTTCCTCCTCATCTAGCAAGTAATCCATGCACATATTCATATGAGAGTGCACCCCTTCCTTGAAAGCTTCCCATATGAATCCACTCAAGAGAGTATGATATGCTCTAATGAAACCAGTGGATTTGGAAAGCAGGATCTCATAGGTTGCATCTAGTAGTCTCTCCTTGGGCTTGGAGTCTCTAACCAAAAGGATAAGATTATAGAAATAGATGACTCCATCAACTACCTTAAACCTCCTATCCATTACCTCCCCATTAATAATCCCACATGTGAAAAGGTCCTTGGAGTATTCCATCATGAGTTGGGAATCCCAATAAGGATCCAGGCTTCCCAAGAATGACAGCACTGTAGAGGTTTGAAATGCAACCCCTGTCATTCCATGGCTCCCCTCTTTGACATCCTTGATATCAAAATCACATGTTGGAGCATCATAATCTCCCCTTTTCTGCCTCATTTGCAGCGGATCTTACTCAAGACAAGATTGAAGCAGATGGAAATCAACTTCCCCTCAGAAAGTCCTTGTCTTCCAATACTTCCTCATTTTGGCCCATGCATGCAAGAGGGTTAGCATCCCCTTTCCATGTTCATAAATCTTCCTTGTGAATGAAGATATCATGGGCTTACCCAAAGTTATGGAGTTTCCATGTATTCCCATGCTCATGCCATCATAGACTTTTGATTTCTCCTCTCTCAGTGCAGATAACTGAGTGGGAGATAGCAATGCCCCTTTTAGGAGATTGCTCACCTCTCTTCTGAATTCATGAGAGATTATTTGTGCTGTGCTGGCTTCTCCCAAGGCTCCCTCCTTAGCCAAGTATGCAAATTCTACCCATAGTTGAGAGAACACTTTATTTTCCCTCCAATCAAGAGGTCCTCCTGGTGAAATGCCTTCTTGCAAAGAGGCATCAAGGCATAGAGTAGAACGTGGATGCAGGTGGACAGATTTTACCCTACCTTTATTGCATAGGTTCTCTTGCCTTATTTATTCTTCCAAGCTTTGAAATAGATAAGGGTTCATGCTCTTCATATTTTGATGCCCTTCCTCCTCATTTCCTCCTTCTATCCTTAAGATCTCATCATTTGACAATGATGGTACATGCTGCTCATGTGTTATTCCAAGAGCTTTATGTGTGAGACCTTTTGGAATCCCTTGCAAGAGTGCAAGAGTTTCTTTCCTTGGAGAAAGTGTTCCATCCTCCTCTTCATGAAGTGCTTGAGGTGCCATTGTCATGACTACGTTATCATCTCCTCCCTGCCCCTCCTCCTATTCGATAACTGAAATTTCCTCATCATCAACAAGAGACCTTAGATCTTGGTCATCTGATGAAGGAGGAATCTTCATGCTTTCCTCTTGAGAAGAGAGCCCTTCATCCAAAGGATATATTTCCCTTGGCAAGGCATCAAAAAAACTTACACCTTCTTCCATGGTTTTCAGAAATGGATTTGGATTCATAGACCCTTCCAACTCATGCAAAATATTTGTTTGATATGGTTTGATAGTTTCAACAGAAGATGTTACACATGGAGCTTCATCAAACCTTTCCACTAATATTTCAATAAACTTTGCATAAGTAGGTGTATTTGCATTCCTTAAGGAAAAATATTCAAACAACCACCAAGCATATGCTTTACCTTCAAAATGCAGCACTACCACTTTGATGGCTTCAATATCTGAAACTTGATGTTGTTGCACAAAGTTGTCTAGCTCCTCCACCCAAACCCTAACTGGACATTTAGGTGATCCATCAAAGGTAGATAGATAGAACCTACCCATACCATGATGCTCCTCCTTTGTGCTTTCATTCTCCTTGACCTTACTGAATCCTTGGAAGTTCAAGTCATTTTTGAACTCCTTAGATTGACCTTCATACTCCTGCAAATACTCTCCAAGAGTCTCCTTCTCGGGTACACCTCTTTTCTTCCTCTTCATGAAGAAATAACTGAGAGAACGTTGAATATTTGGTGAAATGGCTGAGTGCACATATCCATGAGATGAGGATTTAGAATTTTCCTCATGTATAGGTATTATAGAGCTGATCGGAAGATCTTCCCGCTCTTGAAACTCTCTAGGAGTTTCACTGCTCCTTCTCTCTTATTCTTGTTCAACCCCCTTAGAGAGGTTCTTACTGGATCTAAAAAGTGATGAGAGTAAGCTCATCCTCTTCATCATTCTGACCTTTCTCTTTTATTTATAGCACTTTGGCTTGAAGCCCACAGGCTGAGCCAAAGATCTTTCTTTGATACCACTGTAATATTCCAAATCTAGAACAGCTCAGCAAGCCTGCTAAAATAACGAACTTCTGAGAATTATGTGCACAGAAATGATTTTGTAGCTCCTGTATCCCTTATATAAGCTCATCTAATACCAAAATCCAAAAGGAGAGCAAAAATAAATCAGACTAGGTGGGTTAAACAAATCTCCCACAAACTAGTCTAGCTGAAAATGACCCCAAAGAGAGGGGTTGCAGCTATATGCAAAGGACTACTTCAGAAATAACATAGATCCCCTAAAGCACAGTAGTAGGCTGATATGGAGGTTCATAAATCAGATGTATAACATCAAATCAGATGTACTTTACAGCCCATACATTTTACAAGAGAAAGAATAAGACAATACAGGAAAAATCCTCAGAAATGAGGTGCTACAACCACAAGAAAAGACTGCATAAACATGAAAGTGTTATTTTTAGGGGCTGAAGTAGAAATTTATTAATACTCAGATCTAAAGCAGATCTGTACATAAAAATATAGATCTAATTCAGATTTTTGTACAATAAAATCTCATCTATACATTCCCCTTGGGGTTTTGTGCAGAACATGAAGCATAGAGAGTAGATCTGAGATCTAAAGTTGCAGATCTGTAGAAATATTCAGAAATTTCTAAAGCATACAATAGGATAACAGATCATATCTGAAACAAACATGTATTGGGTGGCCAATCCATGGATCGCCATGATGAGAGGAAGAATCCTAACACCGGAGATCTTTCCTCCAAAATGCAGACAAAACACCCTGCAACTTCTCCTTTGCAAATAACGCAGTCCAGGGAGAGAAACTATGTTGTAGGCTCTAAGAATGCTTTGGCTTGATGCCAAGGTATGGATCTGAATCTCAATCAGCTAATGCACTCTTCCAGGAGGTTAAAAGACACACTCACTGAGAAGAGCCACTAGTATAGTCTAGATCTAAGCAGATCTAGTGTCTTCCACTGCTGCAAATCACAAGGAAAACCAAACCCTCAACATGATCAATGTTGTAGGTGTAAGATGAAGCTTGGCCCAAGCCTGATAGTGGACAAGATAGCACAAGTCTCCTCCAAGAGCTGCTCAAGGAAGGAGGTGGGATTCCTAAACAAGAAGACCCACCAAGGGATGTCTGAGTAGAAGATACCTTCAGAAAATAATCACATAAAAAAAATCCCCTCTTGTTTTCCTCCTCCTTCTTTTATAAGATGAGAGCCTTGCCAAACCCTAAACCACTTCATTATTTTAGCCTCTTTCACATGTAGCATCCCCTTCTAGAACTGCTCTATCCCTCAAAGAGGTTAAATGCATCTAGACTGCGCTGTAGATATGGTCATGGTTGACTTGGTCAAGTGATCAACCTCTTTCACACTCAAGGTGTCTTCAATTTAACTGGCTAGCTTGATTTCCATTCACATTGAGCTGTCTTTATTTAGGATCCACTCTTTGAGAATAAATGTTGTTGACTTGGTCAAACTTGACCTTGTCCACATAGTTTAGACATTGTTCACACATGTGGATGCTTGATTTGGTTATTTCATGATCCCTTTTCACACTATGAGGGATTTTAATTCATATTTGAGCAATTCATGAGCCTCCTTGCCCATTTATTCATCCATCTAGTCCTTAAAGGAAAAAATAATATTCCTATTAGCTGCAAGCTAATTTAGGAATATTACACATAGCGAGGGAAAAATTTAGATATTATGGTGAAGTTGAAGCCTCAAGATGGTGATGTTCACATTATCTTCTTCATCCTACATCAATGCAAAAAATTCCAACAAATGATCACTGAGACTAAGACCTTCAATGATGAACTCCTTAATATTTTTGAGACACATCACATGGGGCTATTATATGGAGAAGATTTGGAGATTTGGAATAGGATATGAGGACTTTCAAATATTTCAGAATGATGCTGCAAGGAATGGGAAATTTCTAGAGTATAGCACAAAAGGATGGCAGAGGAGAGGAACTGATGGTTGCCTCTTTTTATCTTCATCCAAAAAACCCATGATGCCAACTATAGGGAGAATGAACATGAGGCAAAAAAAATGAATGCAAATACCACCTATGGGGAATAGGGATAGAAATATACATCTATAAAATTGGTTGGGGAAAGAGACCTCTAGAGATCATGAAAATCCATGATTTCGTATAACACCATAATTCTTTCTCTCTCCTATTATGGAGTGAACCTTTCCACTTCCAGGAAATTATTTCTATGATCATTTTCCTATCTTGTCGTATAATACATGTATGGAAATCCTTGATGAACCATAACTAAACCATCATGAACAAATAGTTTCTAATCATGTAAATTAGCTAGGAAATGCAGATATGGGGGGATAAAATAATGTTGGCCACCAATGCTTCCTAGAGGAGACATAAGCATGTGCCCACCCATAGCCATGATGCTATAACCTTTTTCCACCTTTGTCGTGATTCTTGGGGCCTATTATGACTATGCTTAGAGTGATGCTCAATGAATTTATGGGATTAGAAATTTAAAGTTGTGTTTGTTTATTAGATGGTCTCCCCTTCCTATATTTACCCTTTGACTTTCTAATTGGTTTTCCTCCATATTATTATGTCATAATACGTGAAATGCTTCAAAATTCTTAAGCTTATGAAGAAAACCTTTGATCCATAGGAGAGGAGTCTTGAGTTTCAAATTATTAGGAGGGGAATATATTTCCAATAAATAAGAAGTAAGGAGTCCCCTACAACATTTAACCTAGGAGAAGGCCCTAGAATGGATTGTAGGCTTCTTCTTGATTGTTTGAGGGTAAACCTAATCCCCAATAGTACAAAGATTCACGTTTTCCTCTAGGGAAATAGATAAAAACAACTCCCCCTCTCCCACCACTCATGGATTTGATTTCAAAGCCCTATCAAAGCGAAGAAATGGATGATTTTTTCCTATCATCCATTAAACAAATTCCTCATTTGAAAACTAAGATTTCCAAAATATTTTGTCTTCACTCTCAAATTGATTTGTTCCTCGATATTGAAGTTTTGAATCCATATTTATTCCACCTCATTCATTTCCTGTGGGGGAAGAGAAGTAGGATATACTAAACATTAATGCTTTATATATAAATATGGAAGCTTTTATTGCAATGTCTGTGGGGATTGAGAATTTATTTTAGAATATATCTAGATTTTTGGGTAGCTTCATTTTCCAAAAAATAAACTTGGGAAGGGACCACCATATTATTTAAAAAAAAGGTTTCCCTTTTTATCTAGGTGGATATTGGTGTCCACCTACCTATTCCACGTGGATCCCCACCATTGTTTCTTTTAGTCTCCTTAGTTGTAGCACAACTTACAATTTTTGGAAAATTTTCAGGTCCTAAACTTTAGAAGTCGTTTAAAGGGCCTAAAGGACATTTTTTTGGAAAACAGAAAGACCAGAAAAGTGTGAGATCAATTTACACATTTTTTTCAGTCGTATATTAGAAATCCTAGAAAAAATGTGTTATGATAATCAAATGAAGATTATATTCCAAAGTTATGACCCTGGGAATTTGACATTCCAGCTAACCCTAACGGGACCCACAATATTTTGTCGCTTCATCTCCTAGGGTCAGGTTTTTGGATTTTTAGGGTTTCCATTGTTTTTTAATGATAAAAAGGCCTCCAGGGCTCATTATACCGTAGTTCAGAATGCGTGTAGCTACCACATATCTTCTCAGAGATAAGCTACCATTGCCCAAACTAGTTTACTTCCATTCTGATTGTAACAATTTTTAGTAGTTTGTTATTAACGAATTAAAGTTTTTTTTCATTATAGATCTATATTTTTGTTTATGTTTGTATTTCATTCCGTTCCTGCATTAAATAAAAATCAGTGGTATGATATCGATATGATCTTTCCCTTTTTTTTTGCATGTCCCCAATGAGGTTTGGGTATAAGGAGTTAGGAATTGAATTGGTTTAACAATTGAATACCATCCCCTCTGACACCAACAACTGCTCATGGGGGAAGAAAATAAAGAGGAGAGAGAAGGATATCCTATCAAACTGTTGTGCAAAGAATCCTTCGAGGGGTAAAGGAATGAGATGATGGATAACTTTTCTCATATCCATTAGCGGATTCCAACATGTGATGCTTCGTCATCCAGTAGTCACTTTGGAGGCGCCTCCCCCCTTCAAGGTACAATTTAACTTTGACATCCCTATATTTGAAAGTCAAATATATGTAGATGTCGTAGATAAATGGTTAAATATGATGGTAGTATATTTTTTGGTTCATGATTTTATTGATAGGAAAAAGATTAATTTTTCTCTTCTTAAAGTCGCCCACTGTGTTAAGGACTCATGGGAAGCCTACTCCGAGTAGAAGGATGAGAGGGAAAGCTCACTATTTTTATCCGCACCCTCTTAAATTTACTTCTGAGACACCATCAATGATCTGTTGGATCAGCAAAATGCTCAAAATTCAAAGTGATCGAAACTTCTCAAAATTGGCGCCAAAATGAATATCTCATCATCCTGAATCCAATGAAACTCATTTCACTCAAAATTGATATCGTATGCTCCTGATCTCGCATTCTGGCTGATTTGTTAAACAAATAAAATTTTAAAATTTTGAGTTGTAGGTAGCCAAGTGAGCAGTCCATATGCTAACTAGGCATTTGACTGGGAAATTAACAATATTTTTGTGGGCCAGTGGTTTGCTGACAAGTGGAACCTTTAGATTGGTCATAATCGTGTGGTTTATATTGGTTCATTGTTCATGAAGTGGTCCAATTAGGGAGAGCCACATGGGCTATTCCCTGGAAGCCATGTGGCCTCCTATTGGCATTGAAAAATTTTGGTGGAAGGTCGAATGGGCCTATCAGGAATCAAATCGTAGACCAAATGAGTGGTAGGCTAGCACTTTACCATTTTTTTTCCTTGTGGTGCTTATAATACATAGTTCAAAATAAGTATTTAAAGTTTATTACAATTTTTTTTGGGGATCGGGGTCAGGGTTAACCCCTGGTCCCTGGTCCACCCAACCCATGATGTTGTAGTTCAGGAAGCTAAAGATGCAAGGTAAACCCCAACCCAAGATGACAGGGAGCAGTTTGATTGGATTTTTACTGGAGATCAGTTAACTGACCCCAAAATATATGTTACATACCCCAAACCACAAGTTAAAACCTATGGCAGTCACAACACATTGCAAGCACCACAGTCAAACAATTGGAGGTTAATTATTTTGTGGGTCACAGTTCAAATGGGCACGAATTTTAAGATCCACCAGCAGCAAACCAAATCAAAACATCAACACCAAACCATATTTCACGGTGGGTCAGTTTGTTGGGAGTTGGATCCTATCCAGTGGGGTTCCAGGAACCCAACCCACGATCAAACAACAAGTCACAAGACCAACCACATAGTTTATTTAGTAGTCGAAACAAGGTCTTTACCTCTAAAGAAACCACATTTCATTGAAGAGTTGAGTTGTGGGTTAGTTTTGGCGCGAATTTGGGAACTCCACCTTAGTCACCACACCAAACCCTAGTCACAACCAGAGATAATTTTTTGGTGTGTTTTTTTGAACCGCCCAAAATCAATGGTATTCATAGCGCTAAGTGGCCTATCATGATTTTTTTATGGTGGGTACCCAACATTTAAATGGTTTGAAAAATTTCACCTGAGATGGAGCAAATCATGTCTACACAAGGAAAATTTTTCGCTCCACATGGCTGAAAAAGGTAGAATTTGTAGAATGGCTAGAAAGTGGGTACAAATTGAAGGAAACTTAGCAAGAAAACTTCTTTGGAGCATAAATCAGTCAATTTTTGACCTTTTTGAGTGAAAAAAGAGGCGAGCTAGGCTAGTGGTTGTTCTAGAGCCATTGGAGACAATATTGTTTTCATTTTGAGCATTTCCAATTGATGTAAAAACATATGTATGGGCATAATGAAAGGTGCCCAACATTGGAAGCTGGACTAGGAGATGTAGCCCAGGAGGGGTGAAGTCCTTCATCATTTGATGTTTTATGTTTGTTGTTATGGTACTATTGTTTCTATTATTTTCTACAAAACTGAGATAAAAATCATATTTTATGTGTTAATGTAATTTACATAATTACAGAAAAACCCTAATCATTTCACTTGCAATTTTCATAAAAAACCTTCAAGTTTACATTTATAGATAAGTTTGGTATCAGAGCTTAGGTTCTTTGGTTCTTTGGTTGTTTTGAGGGTTTAATTTTGTTGCAAATTCTTTTGATGCTTACAAGGTTGAAGCTCAAAAGAGGAGAAGGAAAACTTGGGGAAGTCCTCAAGCTAGTGCAAGGATCACATTTTCCATAATCTCCACCATAAGTTTCCCCAAAAGGCTCGCTAGTCATGGCACATCAATGAGAGCTTAATAATATGATTGAGGATGAGAGAGCCTTGAGTAAATCATTCTTTGACATGACTGAGATGGTGAGAGTTCTCTATGAGAAGAGAAATTCAGGGTTACAAGGTGAGATCTCAAATCCTCCAAAGGGAGATGGAGGAAATGGAGACAAGCCTCTAAAAGGGAATGGAGGTAATGGTGATAAACCACCTCTAACTCCACCTTTCTTGTTATTAAACTAGCTCCAAAATTAGAAGAAAAGAGAGATCAATGCCTTAGAAATAAGCCACTTTGAGGGGGCAACCTCATTTACATTATATAAATGAACAATTCTTGGATGATACAAATGAAAAAACCTCATTTATATATATAGGAGTCTATGGGGTCACAATATAATCCTAGCTGACCTAACAATAATAATGTAAGGGCACAATAATAACAATATGGGGGTTACAGGGGTACAACAATAACAATAATGGGGGCTACACTAACATAATAAGGGACTACACTAGTAATATAGGGACCTAACATGCCCCTCTCCTTCAAACAAGTGTTGTCCTCAACACTTGATTATTTCTTGATGCTTCTGTATAAAATTTTCATCCTCCCATGTGGAATCCTCAATGGGAACATTCTTCCACTTGTTGAGATACTCTAAAATTGATCGATTTTGTACATGTCAAGTTCTTGTTTCTATGACTGCTTTAGAACTTCTTTCATTGTGATGTTGATTTTCCTGTTGTTTCATTCGATTCAACACCAAAAGTTAGGTTATCCTTTGAGAGTTGGAGAACTTGTTGTTGATGCTCGATGTGATCTTTCACTAATTCATTATCCATATTATATTTCATTTTATCCTTCAAACTTTCCAACTTATCCTTCCAACTTATCCTTCATTTTTTTATTTTGAACCATATATGTCATCTTTATTTCTCTTTTTAAGATCGAAATTTGTTGCACTTGGTACCATAATGTTGATATCTCATACCACAATTCTTCCTCTTCATGCGTCATAGTATAGATTTATGAGGGCTTAATGTGTATATAATTACCTTTTGTAGGCATTATAGAACCCAATACTAATAAAAATTCTTCAATATGCCCTTGGAATCACTTCAAACTGCTTTTTCAAACAAACGTTATGCAATTTTAAAAAACCAATACACACCCTTTTCTTTCTTTTGAGGAGCTCGATATTGAAACTGAATTATCTCTGTGATTTCAGATCCTAAAAATCTAAAATTTTGTCTTGTAGTATCCTTCTGAATCTTCTTTCGAATGCCATAGATCTAACCTAACTTGGATTCTTCAAGGAAAAGTTGTGACCAATCTCCCACAATGAACTAATTATGGATTGGTCCAGTAGAGCGAAATTGTATGGTGTGCCACGTGTGATTGTTTCCTCCTTCAGCTCTCAAATTGATACACAAGAAACTAAAATCTATGTAATTGTGGCCACTTTTTACATAATTCCAATCCAATGCTCAGATAGAGAGTTATGATGATTTTCCCACGGTCACCTGTTTGAGATGAAATTCGGGAGCCTAAAATAGCCCTAATTTCCACAGATCATATCTCTGCAAATATTGAAAACCAATAGCTGAAATGTTTACATGACATTCCTCAATATTTCAGCTTCACTCTAAAACAATTTTAGCTTTTGAACCTTAGTATAACAAAAGGTATAGCAAAAATTCCACAATGACTTGTTTAGGTGAAATTAGGGAGCCTGAAAAAACCCTATCTTCCATAGATCATATCTCCTAAAATATTGTGAACCAAGATCTGAAATTTTTACACGACGTTCCTTAGGATTTCGGCTTCGATCTATAAAAATTTCAGCTTCTAAAACTTTGTAGAAAAAACATTTATCGCGAAAATTATGTGATGACCTATTTGGAGCAGTGAAACCTTAGAATCCAAAGCTCTGATACCAAATGTTATGAAAACAACTCCAAAAATAGAAGAAAAGAGATATCAACACCTTAGAAATAAGCCACTTCGAGGGGGAAAACTCCTTTACATTACATAAATGAACAATTCTTGGATGATACAAATGAAAAAAACATCCTTTCTATATATAGGAGTCCATGGGGTCACAATATAATCCTAGCTGACCTAACAATAATAATGTAAGGGCACAATAATAACAATATGGGGGTTACAAGGGTACAACAATAACAATAAGGGGGGATACACTAACATAATAAGGGACTACACTAGTAATATAGGGACCTAATGTTTCTCCTCACCCTCATCTTCACCATCATCATCTTCTACATCAACCCCTTGACAAACACCTCCACATTCTCCAAGGGGACATTAGTAAAACTCCATTTTTGAAACTTGACATAAATTTTGAATTTCCTATGTATAATGGAGAGGTAAATATTGAGAAATTAGATAATTGGGATCGTCAGCTTGAAGTGTATTAGATGATACAAAGGATCAAGGATGATGAGACCAAGATTCAACTTGCTTCATTAAGGTTGAAAAGTGCAACACTTATTTCGTGGGGAGCCAAAACTCAAGAGGACATGAAGAAACATGGTAACATTTTATCCTCTTGGAATGATTTTTTTGTTGCATTAAGAAGACAATTTTATCCTTTATCATACATGCAGAAATCTATCATGGATTAGCAAAAATTTAGGCAATTAAAGGGTCAAAGTGTGCAAAGTTATACCCAAGAGTTTAGAAGGAGAGCATTAATATTGGGTGTAGAATTATCCTCTCAAGACACTTTACTCAAATTCATTGAAGGTTTACATATCTACTTGAGACACACCATTCTCATGTTTAACCATTTGAGAGTTAGATGAATTTTGTGTACATGAAACACATCTAGAATCAAGAGGGAAGAATGTTTCTGATGAAATAAGTGAGAAATCCTTTGAGTCTGGAGACAAAGGAAAGGGGAAAAATAATGGAAAAGGAAAGATGAATGCTTCCATCAAGATGGAGAAATAAAAACTCACATGTAAACATTGTTCCAAAGAGGGCCATGATGAATACCATTGTTGGAAACTTCACCCTTAGATGAGACCCAAAAAGTTTAAAAACGAGAAAGAAAAGGTTGTTTCAACTATACAACAAGATTTAGGATCAAACTTTGGGGGTGAAACAAATATCACAACAATGGGACTAAAGGTAAGGACATTTCAAGAAGTATTTCTTCAAATAGTATTAATGATACTGAATAATAAATAAATAAATAAATAAATAGAGCTTTTCCACATTAGCGTCATTTCAAAACATACCAAGATAGAAACATTGTTTTATAGTGGATCACAAGAAAACCTAATTTTTGAAGACATTTTCAAGAAGTTTAATTTTGAAACGATCCCTTATCCTAAACCTTATCCTTTACGTTGGGCATGTGAGAATGAAAAATTACAAGTGACAAGGAAATGCATACTTATATTTTCCATTACTGCAAACTTCTTTGATGAGGTAGAAATTGATGTAGTTCCTCTTGATATATGTGGTATTTTTTTGGGAAGCACATATCTATATGATAGGAGAGCCATTTTTCATCGCCTTGAGAATAAATATCATTTGTTCAAAATTGGAATTGAGTACATTGTTAGAGAACATAGCAATAAATTGAGTTTATCTCTTGTGAATGTTGGAAAAATGAAGAATATTGTTAATTTTAGTCATAATTTTAAATCGTTAATGTTAAAACACAAAATATGTTGAGGAAACTAAAGCCTCTCAAGGATATGAATCAAGTTTCAAATATGATTTTATTGGGGTTTCTAATCCATGTGACAAGATGTTTCAGGATTCTAACATGTTGCCTCCTAAAAGAGTAAAACAATATGAAGTGAAATTGCAATAGGATGCATCATTGTTGAACATTGGTGTAAAAAATATGTCAGTGTTAAATAATGCAGGGGTCAAAAATAAATTGCAAATTTATTTGAAAAAGAGGAAATTGGTTCTAAGACATCTTCTTGTGGGTTTCATAATGTTTTTTCTTTAAAGAAGGATGGTGCATGGCAATGGTGATCACGTTTGGTAAAGATTTGATCTGAATATGGGAAAACTAATTATTGTTATGCTAGCTCCCTCATTAGTATTAAAAATGTGTTTAAGGATCGGCTCAAGTTGGCCATTTTTGAGGGGGTTTATTGTCAAGTTTCATGTGTCTTTGATTATCAAATTATGAGTTAATTAGATTTTTAAAACTGATAAAAAACAAATGAAATGCAGTAAAATAACTCACAACAATCACATAACACAATGGATGATAATGGAGTTCACCCCTCCTGGGCTACATCTCCAAGGACCTGCTTTAACTAGCTAGGCCTTCTTGGGATTATGATTCAAATGTCCAATTACAAGCATATGTGATCCTCTAATGAATTTTATGACTGCTCCATTGGCTTCAAAAGACATGAAAACCCCAAAAATGACTATTCGATCTCTAAATTTGGTTACCAACTCCTCTAGGCTTGACCTCCCATCTTGGTGGCCCTGGGCTTGTTTAATCTCCAAAGTGAAAAAATCACCTTCATATGTCCTCCAACGCCTCTAAAGATTGTACCACTCTATTCATAGCATCAAATACATCAAAACTTGACTATTCATTCACTCCATTTGGCCTTCAGCTGATCTGGGTATGACCTTCCCTCCTGGTGGACCTAGGCTTCAAAATTATTAAAGTGACCAAACACACCTGTATATTTGCTCCATTTCCTCTGAAAAGTGTTCCATTGGATTCATAGCATGCCAATCTACTAGGAATGACTATTCCTAAGCCCAAATTGGTCAAAAATTGCTCAAGATAAGCTTCAATATTAAAGTTTCCCCAAGATTCTGCCTCTAAATTTGGAAAACTACCAATTAGCTCCGCCAAAGTTGGAAATTCTGCCAAAATTTGGGAATTTGCTAAAAATCAACCAACTGTTAAGCTGATTTAATAAAGGGCTAACTTCACTTCATGGTGTGATAAGTGCTCACTAATATGCGCTTAGTGGGGCACATAAGTTGAGGTTATATGAGAGGGTCACATGGAGGAGGGCTAGCCCGCGGGGTTAGCCCCTTCCACTCTGCCATCAGATTCTGTAACAACATAAATAATATTTGGTTTCCAAAATTCAACAAGAAAAATCACCTTCATATGTCCTCCAACGCCTCTAAAGATTGTACCACTCTATTCATAGCATCAAATACATCAAAACTTGACTATTCATTCACTCCATTTGGCCTTCAGCTGATCTGGGCATGACCTTCCCTCCTGGTGGACCTAGGCTTCAAAATTATTAAAGTGACCAAACACACCTGTATATTTGCTCCATTTCCTCTGAAAAGTGTTCCAATGGATTCATAGCATGCCAATCTACTAGGAATGACTATTCCTAAGCCCAAATTGGTCAAAAATTGCTCAAGATAAGCTTCAATATTAAAGTTTCCCCAAGATTCTGCCTCTAAATTTGGAAAACTACCAATTAGCTCCGCCAAAGTTGGAAATTCTGCCAAAATTGGGGAATTTGCTAAAAGTCAACCAACTGTTAAGCTGATTTAATAAAGGGCTAACTTCACTTCATGGTGTGATAAGTGCTCACTAATATGCGCTTAGTGGGGCACATAAGTTGAGGTTATATGAGAGGGTCACATGGAGGAGGGCTAGCCCACGGGGTTAGCCCCTTCCACTCTGCCATCGGATTCTGTAACAACATAAATAATATTTGGTTGCCAAAATTCAACAAGCAACATGTCAGGCTCATTGGTAATGGTCGGTAGTGGCATTTGGGAGGTCATGGGGTTGAACCCCAGCCTCGCCCCTCCATCACATTTTTGCAACACATTTAAATATACGTGCCCACCAAATAATTATGTTGCATATAGTTTAACCCTAAGTTTGAATAACGCATACAAACCTTTGTAATGTGACTATTTAATATAGCACTCCTATGAAATTTGTCTTATGCCACCGTTTAAGATATATATATATATATATATATATATATATATATATATATATATATATATATATATATATAGATATATATATATATACTCCAAACTTTGTAAACGCCTCCCATTATAATCAGACCTTTGTAATACAATTGCCGCCATATGTTAACGCAATATGGCTTTAGGATATATCAATGCAATGCCACCGCAATAAATAATTTGGATTTCAAACTTTGGGGTTTAATGAAATATGTGGAATATATAACATAAAGTTTGGATTTAAATATAATAAATATAATATAATATATGATTAATAACCATATATATATATATCCAATCCTTCGTTTAAAAAAATAACTTCAAACATAAAAATATTCATGAACCTAGATTCAACCTTGGAGGACATTGGGCAATTTTCACCTTCACAAACCAAACTGGCGAGTCTCACAATGACACTTCTCACAGTCCCATTGGAAAAAAACTGAATAATATTCTCGGCATGCTGACTGGGTTGCCATGTCATGAGTTGTACATGTTCTGAACGGTGATCAACAGATCATAACTTCTTCATTCGAACTCGGTTTTTGACGAAACGAGTTGCGTTGGATTCCTGGAAACTGGTCATTCGCTATTGTTCTAGTTTGGTGCAATTGTGAGAACTTTTAATTTTGAACTATTTTTTTCCCCTAATCCAGATTTCGATCACACCTTCCCACTGGCATGCTTTTGGACCCACAAAAGTTGGTTATCTCATGAGTGTTTAACACTCTTCTATTTCCCAAGTTATATAATCTTGATTCTACTTGGAAAATTCTCTATGACAACCACTTGGTCACTGACATGCCTTGCCTTGCCTTGCAAATCACTTGGCTCTTCAACCACTATTCTCCTTTTTCTGCTAATCTAATCCAACACTTGTTGGCTGCTATAACACTTTTTTTGTACCAAATTTATTCCTTAGTGCTTGGAAAAATAACTAATTTCCTTCCCATTGAGAATCATGTTCCTCCTTTTTACAATGAGTGAACTACAACAATGAGTTCCAACATTAGTAAAATTAAGAAAATAAATGACCATTATTTTACCTCCATGGTTCCAAATTCCACATCTGGAAGAATTAATTCACCATCTCCTTCCCTTCTTGGCATCAACACATAAAATGTTTATAATGGCTTCAAACTTTCTTTGACATCTTGTCACAAAATACACATACTTGAAATCTGAAAACACTTCATGCAAAAACCATAACTTGACGGCATATCCTCTTGCTCCTTAAAAGCAAAAAAAATTCACATCATGTGAAAATCGCCATGTACTCTCACATATTGGTGTAAAAATTCATCGACTAAACAAAAGTTGACAAAACATGCCTCTTTAAAGAACTGACTCTCAAGTCAAGCATAAGCATGTATAACAACTTGACAATTCTTTTCCCAAAACAAAAATAATTTCACATCTCATGAAAAACTTCATCAAAATCGCCCTTTCATCGTTGGAGACCAAATCAACCCTTCCAAGTCAATGTGACATGCATGCAACACATAATCGATCAACAAAAATCGACACTCATGCATGTGCAAATGATCAACACTCTCAAGTAAACAACATACATGTTGAACAAAGAAATCGTCCAACACAAGTCAATTACTCATGCATGTTCAAGCACAATGAAACCATCAAAATTCCACTATTCATACACATAAACTCTCATGCATATACACAATTATTCAACTCTCTCACAAGTACAATCATAAGTTCAAGAACTCCATTCATATGTACATGTACTTAAAGAGCTAAAATGAACAAATTCATCACTGCCTTGTTGAAATCATATTTTTCTTCAGGTTTGGAACATGCCTTACCTCCTTTAATAACCATTGGTTTCCATTCTAATTTTTTACAAGAACTTTACCCATCCCAACTATTTTAAAGGATTTATCATCACCCAGATGAACCTGTACAAAATCTCCTTGAACATATTCATGAAAATGTTTCTTATCAGGTATGGCATGGAATGAGGCCCCTGAATCTACCACCCAGGCATCAATATCATTTTCTAGAGAAAGAATCAAAGCATATTGTAACACATCACCTGTCACATTTTCTTCATGATTGTATTCTTGTTGTGTGTATCATTCTTTTCCCTTCTGAGACTTATAGTCTTTCTTCAGGTGTCCTTTCTTCCCACATTTCCAGCACACTATCCCTGATCTGGACTTGGATCTAACTTTCCTTGATTTACTGTGATATCTTGAGCTCTTTCCTCTTTCCATTTTTCTTCCCCTAGTCTCTGCACTCAAAGAATTTTCTAATGTCTCATTGGAGCTTTTCCATTGCATTTCCTCACTAAGGATGGCGCTGATAACATCATCAAACTTTGAAGTACTATATCTAGAGACATAGTTACTAATGGCCATAACTAAACCATTCCAACTTTCTAGTAATGAGCATAGAAATAACATAGCTCTAACTTCATCATCAATTTTTACCCCTACATAACTTAACTAATTGGTAACCGTATTAAATTCATTTAAATGGTCAACAACAGATTCACCTTCCTACATCTTCATATTAAATAAATGTTTCATAATAAATACCTTATTTGAGGCCGAGGGTTTTTCATATAGTTTCGACAAGGTCATGATTAAACCCTCTATTGTTGTTTCCTTCGAAATATTGAAGGCTACTGATGCTGACAGGAACAACCATATTGTTCCAAGCTCCTTTCTATCGAAAATCTCTCATTATTCTCCTATCATACCCGACGGCTTCTTTGTTTTCCACTCAATGCTGGGTACATATATTTTTGATATAGATAATATTCCATCTTCATCTTCCATGGTTAGTAGTTTTAGCCATTAAATTTCTCGACCCTAAACCTTCCATTTTCCAAAAATTCTCCCACTTGAACTAGGAACCCTTCTTTCTTGTTAGTTTATCAGCCAAATATACCTTCGGCTCTCATACCGATATTTATATAGTTATATATTACAAAGAAATGGAACACATAAATTATGTGGAAACACAAACACATAAATAAAATATAAAATAAGAGAGACACATATATATGTGGTTCACCCAACTTGGGCTATGTCCATGGAAACAACTATTCCTTCCTTTCTATTATCCAAAAAAATGAAGAGACACAACCTACAACAAATCCGTTGTAATATCCTCTACTCTCTCACACAGTCCCCATTTCTGGTTCTCGCTCAGAATATACACTCAATACACAACCATAATTTAATACCCTCATACAAAATGAGGGGTTTCCTTCTAGGGAAAAAACCCTACATTAAACATAACTTCTACCGTCACATCATCCACCTAATGAATGATCCAGATTGACTACGAAATTACAATATTTTACAAGGAAATTTTACATTTTTTTTTAGCTTCGGGGGCACAACCCCCAAAACCCCCCACTAGGGTGGGGGGCTTTGGTGGGGGGGTGGGCGGCGCTCATAAAATCATCGTTGCCCCCACTGAACCCCCCAAACTGTTATTAAAAAATGGGTGGCGTTGTCGGTCCGTTAAGAACAGGGATCCAATGCTGAAATACATCTAAATAAATAAGATAATCAAGTTCCACACCGAAAAAACACTACATCAACACCAGACCCTAGTTCACGATGGGTCAGTTTGTTGGGATTTGGCACCTCTCTTGCGGGGTTCTCGGAACCCAAACCATGATCAAACAACAAGTCACAACACCAACCACGTAGGTTAGATAACAATCATAATGAGGACTTAACCTTCGAAGAAACCGTTTTTCATTGAATATTTGAGTTGTGGGTTATTTTTAACATGCATTTGGGAACTCCACCATAGTCACCACACCAAACCCCAGTCACAGCAGAAGTTAAACGGTTGGTCGGTTTTTTTGAACCACCCAAAATCAATGGTCTTCATAACGCCAAGTGGCTCGTCATGATCGATTTAGGGGTGGTACACGACATTTAAAGGTTTTGACAAATTGGACCTGAGGTGACGTGAATCTTGCTGGCGCGGGGAAAATTTGTCACCCGACGTGGCCAAAAAATCTGGATTTTGTAGGATGGATAGCATGTGGGTGCGAATTGGAGGACAGTGAGCAGGAAAAATTCTCTAGAGCATAAATCAGTCATGATTTGACCTTTTTGAGTGCATAAAGAACCCTTACTATTCTCGAGCCATTGGAGACAATATTTTTGTATTATGAGCATTGATAATTTATGTAAACAGATATTTTTTAGCATAGTTAAAGAGGCCCAACCTTGGAAGTTGGACCAGAAGATGTAGCCCAAGACGGGTGAACTCCTTCATCATTTTTTTGTTTTTTGTTTTTTTTTTATGGTAATATTGTCTCCATTATTTAATGTAAAACTGAGATAAAATGTAATATTCCCAAATGGGGAAAATTAGCAATATAGGCACCAAAAACACATTTTTTCAGAAAATTATATTATAACAGTAAATAATAGCCCATGGATCCATTATTTTATACATAATAGAAACAAAATATGCAAGGAGATTAGAAAAAAATCATTTTTTCTTAGTTAAACAAGCCTCCCAAGCCCAGAACATCCCAAAAACACTGCAACCCCATGACTACTGCAACACATAAATTATGAAGCAAGTAACAGCTCAGTTTTAATGAGGGTTTATATTACAAAAATAAAGATACAAATGGATATGCTCATATATTACTCAAGAGAGCTCAAAAAATGAGATCTAGTCTCTTTTACACAATTCCAAAATAACCCGGCAAGGGTTTCTTGATAGACATGAGATACAAGAAGTATATGTTGAAGATCTATGGCTGAATCATGTTGTCTAGCTGAAGCTCTACATAAATATGGCTAGAAATACAAATAAATTTATGTAGCTCCTCCTTACTAGCTCTCTGCGTGAAAGGTTGATCCTTTCACTAGGAAACTAGCTCACAATCAGGAGTTTTGACCCTCCCACTGCAACACCATGAAAAATAACGTAGTTCCTCAAGGAGACTACGATGTGGTTGTAGGTGAATGCTTGGCCCAATTTCAGATGGTGGAAATTAAGCCCCTAATCCTCGTCTCAGATTTCTTCAACAAGTCCTCCAAGAAAGAGTGGGTAATTCCCGCATGAGAATACCCTTGTACTGAACAATACAGCAAACCCAGATAAACAGATAAAGCATGCAATAAGTCACAAGACTCAAAAATTAAACAATATTGGGAATACCTCATATGGCTTCCATTCCCTCCATTTTATACTTGATGAGGTTCCTCACCATGGGTCCCACCCATTTATAAGGTTACTTCCATGCAAAGACTCCTCCAAAACTACGTTGTCCCACTAGCTCCACTCTCTCATTTACAACACTGTTTGATTTTGATAAAAATTGACTTAGTATCCATGCATTTTCTCCTTTCACACCCAAGGAGGCTTTATTATGACTATCTAAACTGATCCATGTTCACACTGGGTTGTCTTTATTGATGATTCATTCCCTCCATACTAGTGTTGTTTGACTTGTTCAAACTTGACCTTGTCCACATGCATTAGCCCTTGTTCAAACATGAGGGTGTTTTATCCATCTATGAATATGATACTTTTTCACATTAAGAGGGATTTTATGCCTAGTAAAGAGATTTATGGGCCTCCTTACCCATTTATTCATCTAACTAGATGTCAAGAGCAAAATTAATATTCCAATTAGTTGCATGCTAATTTAGGAATATTATAATCTTCCCCTCCCAAATGTTTCTTGTCCTCAAGCAACTGAAAGGATATATATGCAAAATATATGGATTCTTCATCCCCATGTGAAGCTCCATTCTCCAAGCTATCATCCATATAAAATGAATCACCCTCCAGAATGGTAATTCATAGAAAAACTTCTCCCATGTGAGAGTCTTCTCCCAGAGACATAAATAAATCATATGGCTCCCTTTATAAGGAAACGAATGGTATAATGTAGCAGCCATAGAATGTCCCATACCTCCCTTGAAGCATGAAGAAATGTGGTAAGTTTCATTCCCAATGGACACATCCAACCAATGTGTCATCCCCCTAATCATGTCCCCAACAATAATGAGAACATCATCAACATAAGGGATCATAATCAAAGTCATGCTAGCTGCCATAAGTACTAATGGAGAAGGACAATGGTCCCTCAAGTGAAACCAACATAGTTTTACTCCTAACTACTTCAGAATATGGCATGATGAGTGGTTTCCCAACCACTTGTTTGCTTCCCCAATCTCCTCACAAGCTTGGAGAAGATGTATGCTATATGGTGCAAATTGAGCATACCATGCATAAGATATCATCTCCCCAAGATCTCCTAGGGAGTGGCCATCATCAATGCTGCTTATGGCCTCATGTAGACCATTAAGTCTAGAAGAAAGAGTGCCCCCTCTTGAAGCAATGCCCTACACATGAATGGTAAAGAAATGAAAATACATATTAAATGAATCATGATGTACAGAAATACAATGTTTACCGTGTACTTGGTTCAAAATAGTAAGGTGGATCATAGATACGCCTTCTCTCACTCTCATTGAGAAAGGAAGTGGTTGTGATAACTCAACCAAAGGTTCAGGTATCCCCTCATCCTCCAAATAAGCCATGCATCTCCTCATATGATGGTGCATCTCCTCTTTGAAGCCTTCCCAAATGAATCCCTCCAAGATAGTACGGTATGCTCGTATAAAACCAGTGGGTTTGGAGAGAAACCCTTCATATGCTGCATCTAGTAGCTTCTCCTTGAGCTTAGAGGCTCTATTCAAGAAGACTTTATTCTGAAAATAGATGACCCCATCTACCACTACATATCTCCCATCAGATAACTGGTCATCAAGCACTCTGCATGAAAAGAGATCCTTGGAGTATTCCACTAATAGTTGGGACCTCCAATAAGGGTCAATACTCAATAATAGTAGCACTACTGATCTATCTTGTGGAGCACCTGTCATGTTGCTACTCTCTTTTTTGACATCTCCCATGCCAAATTCATACACGAGGATGTTGCAATCTTGCCTCTGCTACTCCTCATATAGTTTCTCATGTTCTAGAGAAGGTGGAAGTTCTTGGATGCTAGCCTTCCTTAAAAAAATATCACCCATCAAAACTTTCTGAACTTGGCCAATGTAAATATGTGTGGCCACCAACTCCTACAAAATATGAAAGAGTCCTTCCAATGTGGAAGTATCTTATGATTCTCCAAAGCCATGGAGTGGTCTCCTTGCACCTTGATGGTGCCATCCATCCCTGGAAACATCTTGTCTTAGTGCAAGATGTTTGGTGAGAGTGGGTAATACTAATATTGGAAGAATGTCTCCCTCCTCCTTGAGCCTACCCCAAACTCTCTGCGCTGTGTTAAGTCCTCCCAGAGTTCTCACCCCTCCAAAATACAAGAGTGGTGCAACCAAATTTGAAGCATCCCTCATCATCTCCTGAAATGGTGGTCTCCCTAGTGGAATGCCTCCATGCAATGAGACATCAACCTCAAGATTAGACTTCATATATGAGTGGATTTCTTTGTCCTTGCTCCCACTACGCAAATCAGTTTGCCTCCTTTGTACCTCAACCTTCTGAAATAGATAGGGGTGTGTGCTCCTAGTCACATGATTTTGATCCTTCTCCCTATCCTCTTCTTTCATCTTCAAGGTCTCATAATCTATCAATGGTATCACACGCTGCTCATGGATTGTGCCTTGATCTCCACATGTGAGACTCTTTGGAATTTCTTGTGTACATACAATAACTCTTCTCATTGGAGCAAGTTCTCCTTCTCCCTCTTCTTGAGGTACTAGATATGCTCCTGTTGTGACAGAGTTGTTACCCCCAATCTTATCCTCCTCTTAAACATTAATAGAAGTTATCTTATCATCAATAAGAGGGTCCTCTTTTGAAAAAGAGACCTCCGTATCATCTTTTTCAAAAAATTGTTCTTTATGAAATAGGGATCTTGCCTCTAGCAAGGTATTCTACAAAATTTCATTCCCCTCAATATTTTTCTGAAATGGAGTGGAGTTTATAGATCCTTCCAACCCATGCAAAGGTTTTGTTTGTTTTGTCTTAACTAACTCAACCAAAGATGTTTCATAATGTTTTTCATCAAACCTTTTCACTATCCTCCTAGTGAACATTTCATAAGTAGATATATTTTCATTTCTTAATGAAAAGGATTCAAATAACCACCAAGCATAAGCCTTACCTTCAATATGCAATGCTGCTACTCTAATGGATTCATCTTCTGAAACTTGGTGTTTCTACAAAGTGTCAAGCTCCTCCACCCAAGCCCTAGTTGAACATTTAGGTGACCCATCAAAAGTAGATAGGAAGAATCTACCTTCCTCATGTTGCTTGCACCTTGTGCTTCTTTCATAGTTGCTAGGTCTTTTATCCTCCTTGATCTTGCAAAACCCTTGGAATTTTAGGTGATATTTCAACCTCTTAGATTGAGATTCATACTCTTGCAAATAATCATCAAGAGTCTCCTTCTTTGGCACATTTCCTTCCTCCATCTCACTTGCTATGAACATAGGCCTCGTAAAGCGTTGTAAATCTAATGGTGTGGTTGAATGCTCACACCCATAATATGAGGAACTGAAGCTTTCCTCATGTACTAATCATGTTGAGTTATCTCCATATCTTTCCCTCCTCATTTCTTTGATGTATTTTCTAATACACTGCGGAGTTCGAAGAAGAATTTTTGAGAACTCCTTCCCTCCTGATAATAAAATTTTGCGTTGATATCTTCTACAGATATTATCCTTCTTATGAGAAGCCTCATTAAATGACATAATGTTAGAAGTACACAGGTTGGGCTCAGATCATAGTTCTGATACCACTGTAATATTCCCAAATGGGGAAAATCAGCAATATATGTACGAAAAATGCATTTTTCAGAAAATTATATTATAACAGTCAACAAAATCCCATGAATCCATTATTTTATACATAATAGCAACCAAATATGTAGGGAGATAAAAAAAAAATCATTTTTGCTTAGTTAAACAAGCCTCCCAAGCCCAGAACAACCCAAAAACACTACAACCCCATGACTACTGCAACACAGAAATTCTAGAGCAAGTAAAAACACAGTTTTAATGAGGTTTTATACTACAGAAATAGGGAGACAAATGGATTTTCTGATATATTACTCAAGAGAGCTGAAAAACTGAGATCTAGTCTCTTTTACACAATTCCAAGATAACCCGACAAGGGTTTCTTGATAGACATGAGATACAAGATGTATATGTTGCAAATCTATGGCTGAATCACATTACCTGACTAAAGCTCTACATAAATATGGTTGGAAATACAAAGAAATGGTTGTAGCTCCTCCTTACTATCTCTCCAGGTGAAAGGTTGATCCTTTCACTAGGAAACTAGCTCACAATCAGGGGTTTTGACCCTCCCACTGCAACACCATGAAAAATAATTTAGTTCCTCAAGGAGACTACGCTGTGGTTGTAGGTGACCACTTGGCCCAATGTTGGATGGTGGAAATGAAGCCCAGAATCCTCCTCTCATATTTCTTCAACAAGTCCTCCAAGAAAGAGTGGGGAATTCCCGCATGAGAATACCCTTGTACTAAACAGTACAAAAAACCCAGCTAAACAGATGAATCATGAAATAAGTCACAAGACTCAAACATTAAACAATATTCAGAATACCTCATATGGATTCTGTTCCTCCATTATATCTTTGATGAGCTTCCTCACCATGGGTCCCACCCATTTATGAGGTTACTTCCATGCAAAGACTCCTCCTCCAAAACTATGCTATCTCCACTAGCTCCACTCTCTCATTTACAGCTCTGTTTGATTTGGTCAACCTTGCCTTAGTCTCCATGCATTGTCTCCTTTCACAACCAAGGTGGATTTATTATGACTATCTAAACTGATCAATATTTACACTGGGTTGTCTCTATTGATGATTCATTCCCTCCATACTAGTGTTGTTTGACTTGGTCAAACTTGACCTTGTCCACATGCATTAGCCCCTGTTCACACATGAGGGTGTTTTATCCAGCTATGAATATGATCCCTTTTCACATTAAGAGGGATTTTATGCCTACTAAAAAGATTTATGGGCCCCCTTACCCATTTATTCATCTAACTAGATGTCAAGAGAAAATTTAATATTCCAATTAGTTGTGTGCTAATTTAGGAATATTACATAAAAATCATATTTTATGTGTTAATGTAATTTACATAATTGCATAAAAACCTTAAACATTTCACTTGCAATTTTCATAAAAAAACTTCAATTTTACATATATAGATCAAGGAACAGTATTACCCTATCAAGAGATATGAATATAAGTACAAAAAATGGATGACACTATGACAAGAGGGGACCAAGGCATGTTGAAGTTCATAAATATTTTTCATACCCTTTGCATGAAGTTGGGTATCAAGGATTCTGAGTATCATCTAGTACTCAAGTACTATGAATTTCTACACAAATACATCTAGGACGAGATGGAGTTCCTGGACATTTCCTCACTCGATATTGCATACTAAGACACTATCAATATCGAGTAGAAATTAAAATAGAAGAAGCAATACTTTGGATATTTTAATCCAAAGACAAGAAAAGGTTCCACTAAGCCACAGAAAAAAGGGCAAAGCAAAGGCGGGGTGACCCAAGACAACCCACTGAAGCCACAAGAAAATAATAGAACAATGATTACAAAAAAGGACACAGGAAATTGGTGTGAGTTCCACAAGAGCCCCACTCACAACAGAAGTGAGCATCATGCCAAAAAATTCACTAGACTTGGTCGAGCTAAAGGTTTAAGAGTCAGATGCATGTTATGACTCTTAGTCAGGCATTGATAAGGAAAATGAAAAAGAGAAACAAATTATTGTTGCAAATCCCAGTGCCACCATTGACACCACTAAGTTCTACAAGATTGAGCTCAAAGACTCAGAGGAAGGGGAGTGTCTCTTCCACCCACATGTGTGGGTGAATGGGTCTCCATTGTAGTTCATTATCAATAGTGAGATCCAAAAGAACCTCATCTCAACAGAAATGGTTAAGCAGTTGGGCTTGTCAACCACACCAAACCTATAGCCATACACCAACAAGTGGCTACACCAAGGACGAGATCTTTGTGTCAGCCAACACTGTCGCCTTCCCTACTACATCAAACCCTTTACATATGAGGTATTGTGTGATGTTTCCCTTCTTGAATTTTGTGATGTATTATTAGGTCAACCATAATTAGGCAAGCATCTTATTGTGTATGATTTTGGACCTCGCACTATTATTATTACTTTGGGAAATAAGTTATACATGATACTTGAGGTATCCCCGCCAACCACCATATTTTTTATATATGTTAAGCAATGTAGTAATATCATCTCCCAGATCCAGATTATTTTTTTTCTTTCTAATTCACTCTTAAAATAAGGGGAATATCATGTTCACATCCATGGCCCCTAGAAAGGGTTCCTCCATGTGGCATAATTAAGTGGATAAGGTCATGGAAGAATATAGGGACATCTTCTCCTCACCCAAAAGGGTACCATTGCACTACCACGTTAATAATTTGATAGATATGACTCTTGAAGCACCTCTACCCAATGGATCGATATACTTCTTATTTTTTCTAGAAAATGAAGAGATCAAAAGGAAGATCTAGGAGTTTTTGAAAAAAAGGCACATCCAACCAAGTTCCCCACCTTGTGGGAGCCCAATTGTACATGTATAGAAGAAGGATGGGACCTAGAGTCTTTGCATTGCATATTAAGCACTAAACAAAATCACTTTCAGGAATAGGTATTCAATCCCACGAATTTATTACCTTCTGGACCATCTCAAGGGGACCAAGTATTTCAAAAAGATTGATTTAATGTCTAACTATCACCAAGTACCAATAGAGGCCACAGATATATGGAAGCTTCTCTTCAAATCCATGGAAGGCCTTTTTGAATGGTTGTTCATGCCTTTCAGGTTGAAAAATTCCCCTGCAACATTTATAAGTTTGATGGATGACATCATCTAGCCCTTCACCAACTTGTGCATGGTTGTTTTATCAATGACAACCTCATCTTTAGAGAGAGATGGGAAGAGAACTTGCAACACAATTGGAAGGCCCTTTAGACCCTGCGATGACACAAATTGTGTGCCAACTCAGATAAATTCCCCTTTGGCATGCCAAGTAACCCATATATTGGACTTGGCATGCCAAAGGGGAATTTATCTGAGTTGGCACTTGGCATGCATGTGGATCCGACTAAGATCCAAGTCATTCGGGACTGACCAAACCTGACCACTCTAATAGATCTTCATATATTTTTAGGCCTTGCTATTTTTTATCAGAGGTTTGTATTGGGATTCTTCCATATCACTTTTTATTTGGGTTAGATTACAATGGGTGTAGTGAAACTAAATTTTTTCTAGTCTGATTCCCAACAGAAGACATTCGTTGAACCAAAGTAGTGCATCTTATCTACACCTGTACTCACATTGGAGGACCTGCAGCTGCCATTTGAAATTGAGACAGACACCTCTGACTATTCTACTGGTGTATTCCTCACCCAACAAGGACATCTGGTGGCCTATCCTAGCGAGACACTTTCATATACAATTCAGAAGTACCCCAACTATGCTAAAGAGATGTATTATATCGTGAAGGCTTGCCTGAAATGGACGCATTACATTTTGGGGAAGGAGACAGTCATGCATAGAGATCACCAACCTCTTTAGTTTATATATATGAAAGGAAAGTTGCAGAATGATTTTCATCAAAAGTGTTATACATATATACACAATTCCACTTGAACATTAAATACAAAAATGGAAGCACCAATCATGTTGCATATTTCCTTAGTTGGCCCCTAGTTGTAGCATTGATTGTTGTTATCAAATCTTATTCTCAACTCTTGTGACCATGAGCCCTTTGGATGGCCACAACTGTATAAAAATGATCTGCCATTCACCACCACATACTAGATGCTCATGGATGGAAAGAAAGTTCCATATTTCGACCTCTAGGATGCATTATTATGCTACTTGGGCTACCTTTGTGTTCCTTCAAGTGAGTGTGCCAAGCTGATTTAGGAGGTGAACTATAGTCGAGTTGTAGGACACTGGTGTGGAGAAAATTGTGGTCATATTGCAAAAGTATTTTTATGGGCCCTAACTCTGACAGGATGTTGGGAAATATATTAGATCTTACACTGCATGTGTCATTGTCAAGCCAATCCTCAAGAAGAAATTCTTGTACACTCCACTTCCTACTCCAAGCAAGCCCTGGGAATCTATCTCCATGGACTATATGTCTAGCCTCCCTTCTACCAATCATGGTAATGACTATGTATTTTTGGTCATGGAAATATTCTCTAAGATGGATATATTGGCGGCTTGCAAGAAGAGTATCACAATAGAGGACAATGCCAAACTCTTCTTTGAATGAGTGTGGGTACATTTTTGGATCCTGAAGAAAATTATATCATATTTGAATAGAAGGTTCCTGAGCACATTCTAGTCAAGAATCTAGACACTATTGGACACCAAGCTCACCAATTCGACTAAATTCCATCCCTAGACTGATGGCCAGACAAAGGTTTTTAATAGGATGATAGTGCTTATACTCTACATGTATAACTCCAAGCATCCACGAAACTAGCATGAGAGCCTTCCCTGTGTGAAACACAATTATAGCAGAGCTCTTTCAAGTGGGTCTGGGATTTCAAACATTATTTCTTATTTATTTTTCTATGCCTCATTTGACTACACAAATAAAATCCACACATGTAGAATTAGAGGATGATAAAGCAAACAAATTTATTGAAAACATCCACTACATCTTCACAACATCTTGGACAAGTCCAATGCCAATTACAAGCAATAGCATGATCAACATCGGGTGCCACATAAGTTTTAGGTGGGAAAAATTTTCAGTTTTATTTGCAAAAAGAATGCCTTGTCAGAGCCCATCAGAAGATCCAACCCCATCACCAAGGTTATGGGTGACAATGCCTTCAAGCTCAGTATTTCCCCATTCCTTGGCTTGCACCTAGTTTTCAATTTGGAATGCTTTCGACAATTCTTTCCACCATTTTTAGACACATCAGACATTGCAGAACAACTAACACCAACAGAGATCAACCAAAACTACATGGAACATGCCACAATTGATTATATTATGGAAACATAGATCAAGAACACTCAAAAAAATAAGATCCAACTATATCTAGTCATCAAAGTTGGCCAACTCTTGCACCATAGCAAGTGGCTCACCAAGTACCAAGTTTAGTAGAAGTTTCCCCATATCATGGAGGCATTCAACGTAATGGGGACCATTGCTTCCTAAGGGGGGGTACTAATAGAAGTGGGTATTGGTGGCCATCCTATTATTCCACTTGCACACCCATTGTTTATTCTTTTAGTTTCCCTAATTGTAGCACAAATTACTATTTTTGGCATTTTTCCGGGTCCTAAACTTCCAGAGCCGATTTGAGGGCCTAAGAGACGTTTTTTGGGAAAACAGAGAGACGAGAAATGTGAAATCCCATTTTCTCATCTTCTTTAGCCTCTTCTTAGATATATTTTAAATGAGGTATTATGATATTCAAATAGAGATTGTATGCTAAGTTAAACCCCCAAGAATTTGACGTTCCAACTAACCCCAATGGGGTCCACATGCTTTTGGTGCTTCATCTCCTAAGGTTAGGTTTTTGGATGTTTAGGGTTTCCTATTGTTTCTTAATGATAAAAAGGATTCTGAGACTCATTGTAACATAGTTCAGAAGGCATGTATTTTCCACATATCTTATCAGAGACAATCTACCATCACCTGAACTACTTTATTTACATTCCACATGTAATAATATTCATTGTTTTCTTATTAATGAATTAAATTTCTACTTTTTGTGTAGCTTAGTGTTTATGTTTATGTCTATATTCCTTTTCATTCCTGCATAAATATGGATTAGTGGTATCAGAGTAGTCAACTCTTTCTATGTGTTTTTTTGCATGTCCCCAATGAGGTAAAGGTATAAGGAGTTGGGACTTAAGTTGGTTGAACCCTTGCAATACCATCCCCACCGACATTGATGGCTACCCATGAGGGTAGAAAATAAAGATGAGGGAGAAAGAGATCCTATCAAAATTATTCTCAAAGAATCCCTTGAGCGGAAAAAGAAAGATATGATGGATAACTTTACCCAAATCCTTTAGTGGATGCCAACAGGTGACATATCTTCATCCAGTAGTCACTTCAGAGGCACCATCCCCTTCAATGTATAAGTTAAATTTGACATCCATATATTGGAAGGTCAAATAGATGTAAATGTCATGGAAAAATGGTTAAATTTTATGGAAGGATATTTTTTGGTTCATTATCTATTCGATAGGAAAAAAATTACTTTTTCTCTCGTCAAAGTTGCCCCCCACATATAAGGACTAGTGGGAAACCTACTATAAGTAGAAGGATGAGAGGAAACCCTCAATTTTTTCAGTCACACTCTCTTGGAATTCATTCCAAGATGCCATCAAGGAATAGTATTACGCTGTCGGGAGCTATGAAGATAACTACATAAAATGGACCACACTGCGACAGTGAAGGGACCAAGATGTGCCAAAATTCACATATATTTTTCATACCCTTTGCACGATGCTAGTTATCAAGGAATATGAAAAACATATGGTACCCAAGTACTGAAACTATCGACACAAGTACATCCAGGATGAGATGGAGTTATTATACATCTCCTCTCTCTATGTTGCATACTGATACGTTGTCAAGATAAAGCAGAAATTGAAATAGAAGAAACAAGACTTTGGATCTTCAAATTCGGAGAAAGGAAAAGGCTCCCCTAAACCATAGAACAAAGGGAAAATCCAAGGCAGGGTGACCGAGGACAACCCATCAAAGTGACAAGCAAAGAATAAAACCATGAAGACAAAGAATGAAACAATGAAGTGGTGTGAGTTCCATAAGAGCCCCACTCACAACACAAGTAAGTGTCGTGCCAAGTAGTCACTAGTGGCTAAGCTTAAGGCTTCAGAGTTAGATGCATGTTCCAACCCTGAGTCATACCCTGAAAAGGAGAATGAAAAATGGAAGTAGATTATTGATTTAAAGCCCAATGCCACTGTTTCCACCATCAAGGTTCAAATATTGAACCTAAATACACAGATGAAGGGGAGCATCTCTTGCACTCAAAGATGTGCGTGAAGGGGTCTCCATTGCAGTTTATTGTCAACGGTTAGAGCCTAAATAACCTAATATCAACAGAAGTCATTTTTATCAGCCTATTTTGTTACCCCTACATCATTAACCCCTAGCCCTCACTGCTTAATGAATTTTCCCTTGTAGGAGGGGCTTGTTTCCTCAGTTTTGACCCAGAGATACATGCTAGTAGGCTTATTCCTGTGGCCCAGGGGCTTGATTTGCTACCAATACCTCTTTTTACCATGTCTCAAGCCCTAATACATCAATTTGGAGCCTGCGATGCAGGGAAATTTCCAGATTCTCTGAGTCCCTATGAGATGAACTCGATTAATCACTTATTTGTGCTGGCTAGGACTGATCCATTAGAAGTTTCCTTAAATTTTCATCATCTTGAGCATCTACATTCATCCTCCAGAGACATTTCATTCACCTATTTATACTGGACAATTTGAGAGGATCAGGCTAGTCGTAAATTTAGTTATAGAGAGATTGAGTTTTGGAGAGCCATGTTGTAATATTCCAAATTGGAAATAGCAGCAATATAGCTCATAAAAATGTAAAACATAGAAAATATTAATATGACATAGGAGAGATCAATATGTAGCCATAATTATATGAATATATCAGCAGAAATATACTAAAATATCACGAGGGACAAGCCACTCAAGTAATGGGAACAAGCCTCCAATGATCAAAACAATCAGCACATGAGTTGCTGCAACTGTATAGAATGTCACAGAGCAGTGACAACACTTTATATTTCAGTGTAGCTGCTGATGAGTACATATTTAAATGAAATGTGGCTGATAGAAACAGAATAAATGCCCATAAAAGAAGATGTGGGCTCTAATACAAGATTTCTAGCCAACCTGAAAAAGATTGCTAGAAATACCAAGAACTATACAATGTGACAAATAACCATGGGGTTAATATGTCACTGCATACTGGATCTAAAGAGAATGAGGCTATGACAGATCTGAAATGGTGATGTCTTCCTCCAAAGGTATTTCTAAATAGAAGGCAGATCTATCTACTGAGAAATAGACCCTCCTGATGAGCTCCATGAACTCTCCCAGCAACTGCCTCCAAAATAACGCAGTTTAGAATTGTGACTGTGTTGTGAGGGATGGTAGATGGTTGGCTTGATTCTAAAGATGATAAAATATTCCCAGGAGCCTTCCTTTCTGATCCTCTAATGGATATGCTACCTCCCCATTGAAAAACAAGCCTAGAAACAACTCTATGTGATCCTCCATTATTGCACCCTACAACACAACCCAACTCTAAACAGAAACTGCGTTGTAGTTGAAGGAGGTAGCTTGGCCAGAATGTCAGAATGAGGAAATACAGATCAAAGAACCTCTCCTTCCTTGAGGATGAGGTAGGGATTCCCGATCAGGAACACACTTGTGCTAAACAGCACAACAACCTTGCTAAACAGCAAGAGGAAGCAAAAGTCTAAATAGACCAATATCAAATGATAAACTAAAACATGAATAACAATTGTTGTTATCCCCTCCATATATAGCATGAGAGCCTCCTCACATTGGGTCCCATCCATACTTGCCACCAAGTTCATGCAAGTTTTCCTCCACCAAAACTACGTTGTGTCATCATAAAGGCCACTTCTCCATGACATCGCTATTGATTTGGTAAAAGTTGACTGAATCAACATGATCCAATCCCTGTTCACACCCAAAGGTGCTTAATCCAGCTTCTTATTCTTCCTCCTTTCACATTAGGAGTGTTATTATTCCTTCTAAATGGGTTTTATGAGTCTCCCCACCCATTTATTCATCTACCTAGTGATAAAACAACTATAATATTCCATTTAGATGAAGTCTAAATTTTTGGAATATTACACATGTTGTTGTTGAGATATTAACACCCCATTTCTATCTTGTCATTATCTTGAGAGCTTGTGATGTCTCATGCTATAGGATATTGCTCTTCATATTCTCGTCTATTGGGGAAACGTGACCAAATTACAAAGAGGAGAAGCTGAAAGTAAGGTATTGAAGCGACATTTTATATGTTAATGAAGGTCTATGTTGCCTCCTTAATATGATTGTATGTTCATATATTGCAATTGTTTTATGATATAGTTCATCTAACAATCTTCCGAGGAAGATCACTTGTTGTCTTTGTATGGTTGTGAATATTTGTATGTGTTTTATCGTAGGAAGATCAGATATATCGCTCGTGTGGAGCCCAACAGACCGGCATCGAACTCAAGATTCGTCCCGAACTTGCAAGGAGGAAAGGTAGCTTCTTCTTCCTCATAGTATTAAATGATTGCAAAAATTCTTGTAAATCATGAAGTATTGGTAACATTGAATGTCTTCTTCATTGCTCTTGTGTCTTTCTAGTGATCTAATAGACACTAGGTCATGGGACAACAACTCCTTGCATTTTTCCTACAATAGAAGTGATGATTTCAATGAGAGCACACTCCCTTATGTGTCTAATTTTCGTTAGATCCTAAATGGATCCTCCCATATATGGTTTTTGAGCTTCCTTGCATTGTTGTGATTGTTTTCGTCTATTTTAAAAGGTCATTAGCTTTTTTTGATGGTTTTATGATAATGATTGCATGAGGAAATAGGAATTTTCCTCTTTGGAACCTTAGCCATGACCTTCTAAGGCTCAGCCCGCGGCCCAAGAGTCTCTGAGCTGATGGCTAGTAAGACTATGCCTGTAGCTAGCTACTAGCATGGAATTCTGAGCCTATGGCCTTAACATTTTTCCTTATGAAAATTGTCCCTTTCAGTTTGGTTTTTCTTTTTCTGGATTTGTACTATCTGGGTTTATTGTTTTCTTTCTGGATCTGGTCCATATCTGCTCTTGTTTTCAGTTTTCTTTTGATTGGATAGGCGCCTCTTTAGAGCACCTGATATCTTTCATTAGGCATCAAGATTGTTGATTTCTTGCCAATCTATTGAAAACATACTTAGATCCCATTACTTCTTGTAGTTGATCAGTAATCCTATGGTCCTGATATGATCTATTTAGATCAATTTGTTCAAGGTCTCCCTTTGTTTATCATCACTTGAGTTTCTTCTTGAGTTTTGGCTGGCTACCTTGGATTGAGGTTTGAGTTTGATTCCTTGATTACATTATCAGTTTGGGTAGGTTGTATTCAACAGTTGATTGGGTTTGATCTATATTTTTCATTCATATTTGGAAATTACTCCTCTTTTCATTCTTGCTTGTTGAGTGATCAATTTGTTTTTTGATCACTAGAGTCACAAACGGTGGTGTTGTGACTCGTTGTTCAGCTGTCACTCTAATCAAATTCTATTAAGAGTGTTTTTTCACATTGTATCACTTATTTTCATATCTTTTTTATGCCTCTTTACCTCTAGGGTGCACTTTAGTCCCTTGTAGAACATTGACTCTGGTGGAGCCATTGTGCTATAGCCCTAGCTTGATTGACATTTCCATATTTTGTTTCCACTTAGGATTTAATTTTTTACTGCTTTGAGTGTGTTTTTGTTTGGGTTTTGTTTCCCTATGTATTTCTCTTTTACATTTCTTTGTGTTCTTTCTTGGGAGACTTATTTTAGTCTCTTTCTCAGATTTTTTTTTGGTGTGTTTTTGGGCCTTTAATTAAAATTATTGGGATAATTTTCATTCAGGAATACTTAATGGAAAAGTGCATATTAGTAGGCATTGGTGTGTTAGATAATCTGTTTCCCTCTCATAGTATCATTCATCAAACAGAAAACAGAAAATTGCATATAGTTGCATTAGGGTGACTAACTAAGATTCCTACACACCATTTCAGTTTCACGTCGCTTCCTACTTGAGTAAACAACAACCATTAAAAGTAATGCGATAAAAAAATCAACGTGATTTGTCTTTTATTTTTACTGGTAGTACACTAACATTATCTTATGCTAGGGTCTTAGAGGTAGGAGTGTGAGTTAACCACTCCAAGTCCACGAAATTAACTAAGAATCTTGTGGTAGGGAGTGAAAATATATTTGGAGTAGCGCGGTTTGGGAATCCCTCCTACCACGTGGGTTGATCACAAGGTCACACTAGGGCTAAGAGGGGTGACACAATCCTACTCACTTAGTTTCAGGTGGCATGATATAGCAGAATTATCACGCATAGAAATAGTTTTTATCACTTGGGAGGTAACTGTCAAGGGGATTTCGGTCTTGGACCCTTTTGGGGTTAAGTTTCCTACCCTTGCATGTTGGTTTGTCCTGCGTCTATCCCCCCAGGCCGTGTTATTGTACGTGGTGACCATAGTGCCCTTTCTTTCTAGGGCTTATGCACAGGTGCAAAGTTGGGTTTAACTTCTATGCATCTGGGATTAAAATTACCATCCTCTCTCAGTCCTTTTGGAGCGTGTTCCACTTATGGGGGACCTTGTACCGAGTCCGTAGCTAAAAGAGCTAGGAAGTAGGTCACTAGTATAAATATTCCACCGCTGACTTCTTTGTATTATGTTTGCATTGGCTATATTTTAGGAAGTTTTTAGAGCATGATCTTTGGTTCAAGTCAGTAGTTTTGGCCTTAGGGTGTTTGCACTAACTTAACTATGTTTTATTTACCATCACCCTCACTGAATTTGCATGTCACCTTCAGGATTTACTTCCTGAAATAATTAGACTTATTTCTCCTACACGAAGAGTTCCCATCGATATTTGTGACTTATACCACCATACAGTGCTAGAATCTGTGTCTAGCCCCACTGATAGAGATTTGGTTTCTATTGAGACTTTCGCAGATGATTCTGATGTTCCTACCAACCCACCTTTGACTGATCCTTTAGGGCCTACCTTACTGCAGCTGAATCTTGACGGTTCTACACCGGCTTTCACTTACGTGCCATTATCTACAATTTACCCTATGGCAGAGTCTGATACTTCCCTACCATCTGCATCAACAGTCTTGGCCGCCATGATAATGTTGCCATCTCTTAGCATGGATATCTCTACTCCTCTGTCCACACCACTTACTTCTTCCTGGGGAATTCCACCTATCTCATATATGGCTCTCACTAGTTTCTTGAATTTTACTATGCCCACACCTTCCTTTATGTCAACTATGGTACCCCAACCTAGTTAGCCAGTAGGTCCAGTAATTTACACATCGTAATTTCCCAATCAAATATTCATGTTCCTCAATTAGGCAGAGTTACTTCCAGAAATCCATGGGAGGGATCACCAGTTGTCCCTACTTATCTTTGGGGAAAGACAACATTTATTATGATGCAATCTTAGTATAGTTCACTCTTTGTATGTATGCCGCCTACCAGTGATTTTACTAGAGGGGCTATTTTACTTGGGGGAAACCCCTCTGCCAGTAACATGTCTTATCCGGGTCATTTCCATTATGTCAATCCTATTGTGCAATATGGTCCTTCTTTTCACCCTGGGAACAACCCCATTAGCAGTTAATGTATCGGGGGTCCATTTCTCTCTGGAGATTTTTACCCTGCGAGACAACATCCATCTACTAGTTACACTGGCCCACAACAACCATTTTCTGGGGCGAACCCTTTTCACCACCAGCAAGATCATTCATCAAATCCTTTTATGGGGGGATCACAAGGTTGGTCAGGGGCTTCTCCTGCCTATGAACCATTTATTCAAAGTCATAATATGTTTCTACCTTCTCTTGACTTACTCAATCTTTCCAAATTGACTAATGACCCCATTCGTCAAGATCCCTGGTGGCCACCAATGCCCGCAAAATTACCATCTAATATTCCCAAGTTTGAAGGGAACCCTGGGGAGAATCCATTCACCCATATCACCACTTTCCATTTATGGTGTTCATTGAATTTGGTGGTGGATGATTATGTAAAACATTTCTTGTTCCAAAGAAATTTAATTAGGGATGTTACTAAATGGTACATCAAGTTAGACACTGTGTCCTACAGTGATTTTTCCTCATTATCTCAAAATTTCCTCACACATTTTAAGTTTCCCACCCAGTATGATCTTGACTCTGAAATTTTCTCTAACTTCAAACAAAATGATTCCACACTTATCTATGATCACATTCTGTTGTGAAACCAGCTCCAAAAATAGAAGAAAAGAGATATCAACGCCTTAGAAATAAGCCACTTCAAGGGGGCAACCTCAAATACATTACATGAATGAACAATTCTTGGATGATACAAATTAAAAAACCTCATTTCTATATATAGGAGTCCATGAGGCCACAATGTACTCTTAGTGGGGCCACAATGTAGTCCTATTCGACCTAACAATAATAATTTAAGGGCATAATAACAACAATATGAGGGTTATAGGGGTACAATAATAACAATAAGGGGGTTACACTAAGAACAATAAGGGACTATACTAGTAATATAGGGACCTAACATTCCCCTATCCTTCAAAAAAGTGTTATCCTCAACGCTTGAGTAGCTCTGGGTGCTTCTGTATAAAATTCTCTTCCTCCCATGTAGAATCTTCAGTGGGTAAGTTCTTCCACTTGATGAGATACTCTGAAATTGATTGATTTCGTAGTTGTTGAGTTCTTGTTTCCGTGACTGCTTCAGGTTCCAATATGATTTTTCCTTCCTCATCAAGTTCTGGCAATATTTTTTGAACTGGAATATTTTCACCTATAACCTTCTTTAAGCATGAAACATGGAAAACTGGATGCACTCGTGAAGAAGCAGGAAGCTCCAATTTGTATGCCATAGTACCGATCTTTTGCAACACCTTGTAAGGACCATAGTACTTTGGTGATAATTTATTATCCTTCTTCGATTGCTTGAGGGACATTTGTTTGTATGGTTGTAGTCGTAAGAATACCCAGTCTCCTACATCAAAACTTCTCTCGCTGCGATGTTGATCAGCCTGTTGTTTCATTCGATTTTGTGCCAAATTCAGGTTATCCTTTAAGATATGGAAAACTTCTTGTTGATGCTCAATGTGATCTTCCACTGATTGAACCTTCAAATTTTCTCTTAAATATGATGTGATGAAGGGTGGATAATATCCATAAAGTGCCATAAATGGGGTCATTTTTGCTACAGTATGGAAGGAAGTGTTATACCACCATTCAACGAGAGGTAACCACTTGACCCATTGTGTTTTTTTATCAGATACAAAACAATGAATATATCCTTCCAAACATTTATTTACTATCTCAGTTTGACCATAGGATTGAGGATGATAAGATGCGCTATGAGCTAATTGAGTACCCAAACAAGAAAATAACTTCGTCCAAAAATTCCAGTAAAAATCGGATCTCTATCGCTCACAATAACCCTTGGGTTTCCATGTAGCTTTTGAATTGTGTCCATAAATGTAGTAGCAACTGTACTTGCTTTAAATGTATGAGATAATGTGCAAAAGTGTGCATACTTGGTAAGTCTATCAACTACCACCACGATGACACTCTTTCCTTCGGACTTAGGTAAACCTGTGATAAAATCCATTGAAATATCCTCCCAATGTTGACTTGGAATGGATAAAGGTTGTAGAAGACCTGAGGTCTTAATTTTCTCAACTTTATTCTGCTAGCAAATAAAACATTCTGCCACAAACTTTTGAATATCAGATTTAAGGCCATCCCAAAAAAAATCTTTCTTCACCCTGTGGTAAGTTTTTAAAAATCCTGAGTGTCCTCCTAAAGGAGAAGTGTGCAATTCCAAAAGAATATTTTGTTTTAGTTGGGAATTATTACAAAGATATAAGCAATCTTTGTACCATAAAGAATCATTTTTCCAACTAAATGTATCAGATGTACTAGGATCTTGCTGCAACTTTTGAATGAGTGTCCATACATCTTTTTCCTTCTTCCATTCATCTCTTGCTTCAGTTATCCAATCTGGTTGGATAATAGAAATGGAACAAAGCAATGCTTCCACCTCTTCATTCTTTGTTGAGAGTGCATCTGCAACAACATTAAGCTTTCCTTTTTTGTAGATTATTTCAAAGTCATAACCCAACATCTTTGTGACCCATTTTTGCTGCTCTTCTGAAGATAGTCTTTGTTCCAAAAAGTGTTTTAGACTATCATGATCAGTTTTTACCTTGAAGTGTCTTCCCATTAGGTAAGTTCGCCATTTCTTTAGTGCATGCAGTATTGCTAACATTTCCTTCTCATAAATAGGTTTCTGTAAATACTTTCCTTTGATTGGACGACTTTCAAAAGCAACGGGTCTTCCTTCTTGCATTAAAACAGCACCAATTCCATTTCCTGAGGCATCACATTCCACAATAAAGGATTTTGTGAAGTCTGGTGTAGCTAAGACTGGTGCTAGGCACATTGCCTCTTTAAGATGTTCAAAGGCCTTAGTTGCTTCAGGAGTCCATGAAAATGCATCTTTCTTCAATAATGTTGTTAGAGGTGCTGCTATTCTCCCATAATTCTTAACAAACTTGCTATAATACCCTATTAACCCGAGAAATCCTCGCAACTGCTTTATGATTTTCGGGACTTTCCATTCTTTAATGGCTTTAATTTTTTAGGGTCTACCTTAACACCCTCGTGAGATACATATGAACAAAATATTCCACCTCTTTTACTCCAAAGAAACATTTGGATGTTTTTGCATATAATTGTTTCTCCTGTAATAGTTTGAGCACCCTGTCAACATGTTGAACATGATCCTTCCAAGACCTGCTGTAAATTAGTATATCATCAAAAATACTAGCAAAAATTTTCTAAGGAAGGGTTTGAAAATGTTATTCATCAACCCTTGAAATGTAGAAGGTGCATTGGTAAGGCCAAAAGGCATGACCAAAAATTCATAATGACCCTCATGAGTTTGAAATGTTGTTTTTGGAATATCTTCAGTCTTCATTCTAATTTGATGATATCCTGAGCGAAGATCCAACTTGGTAAAATAAATTGCTCCATGTAATTCATCCAATAATTCATCAATCACAGGAATGGGAAATTTATCTTTAATGGTGAGCTTATTGAGCTCCCTATAATCCGAACACATGTGCCATGATCCATCCTTCTTGTGCACCAATACTACTGGAGCAGAGAAAGAACTTTGACTAGGTTGAATTATACCAGCCTCTAACATTTCTGCAATCATACGTTCAATTTCGCTCTTTTGGACATAAGGGTATCTATAAGGCCTGATGTTTGGAGGAACACTTCCTGGAATCAAATGAATAGCATGATCATGATCACGAATAGGTGGGAGTCCTTTGGGAGTTTCAAACACCTTGGAATGATTGTCCAAGACTTGTTGGAGATCTGCAGAAATAGATGATTTTGATGTCGGAACTTCTAGAGAGCATAATTGTGAAATTACGCCTCATTGTTCTTTCTTTAGAAGCTTTGTCATGACATTAGAGCTTATTATCCTTCCTGGCTTCCCTTCAATACCCCGTAATTCGACTTCCTTTCCTTCTGAAAAAAATTTCAAGAAAAGTTCTTGAAAATTAAAAGTTACCGTCCCCAAAGATTGTAACCATTATACTCCTAGTACAACATCAGCACCTCCCATAGGAATGGCAAGCATTGGACTAGTCAATACATATTCCCCCATGGTTAGCTTGATATTATGGTATTTTCTAGAGCAATTTATAGTTCCTCCATTTGCAACCATCACTTGACATTCTGGTGCTGGGTATAGGAAACAATTTAATTCCTTGGCTACCTTACAATGAATAAAATTATGGGTGCTACCTGAATCAATCAACACTATTACCTTTTTCTTCTTGATATGTCCTTCTATCTTGAGAGTTTGAGTGGTAATTCCTGCCAGTGCATTACACGACATGGTCGGATTCATTTCTTTCCCTTCTATGGCTGGTTCCTGGTGTATATCCTCTTCTTGTTCATTTTCTTCTTCCTCTTCACAATCTATGTAAAATAATTTCTTCTCAGCACACTTATGACCTTTAGTGTATTTGCTATCACAACTGTAGCAAAGCCCTTTTGCTCTTTTTTCTTCCAATTTTTGTGGTGTCAACCTTGGAGGTTGTGGAAATCTAGGAGTAGCAACACTTCCCTCTTTATAGAAGTGAGTGGTAGGCTTCCTTGTCGCCATAATTTTACATTCAATTTTTCTTGCCAACCTAAATGCCTTCTCCAATGAATCAGGTTCCAAAACACGAAATTCATGTTGGATGTTATCCTTTAAAGTGCCTATGAAGAGATCAATCTTGTGTTCCTCTGGAATATCAGTTACCCTTATATTCAATTTTTGGAAGTCCTCAATGTGCTCCCCCACTAAACCCTTTTGTTTGAGATTTATCAATTGGCTAAAGAAGTTGTTGCTCTTTGTATCCTCATAATGTGCTATCATTTCCTCCGTAAAAATTGACCAAGTGACAATTTTTTTACGGGAGCAAAGCCATCGATACCATACAAATGGATTTTGTTCTAAATGTAAAGTTGCAATGCGTACCTTTTGTGTGTTTTGCACATTATGGAGATCAAAATATTGCTCCATCTGTAGTATCCATGTTACAGGATCCTTTCCATCAAACTTCCTCATATCCATATTTGGAATATGGTGGTTCTTCCCGCCAACATTAGAGTTTATGAAATCATAATTAACATTTATTTTGTTCTCATCATGAGGTTCTTCTACTATCTTTTCACCATTAGGAAACCTTTCTTGTATCAACTTTGTCAAACCTTCCATGTCTGCTTTTAGAAAATTCTTCATGTTTTCCATTTTCTCATCGATCTTAGCTTCCATGTCAGCCATCTTAGATTCCATGCCAGCCTCCATGCCATCTATCTCAGATTCCATGCCATCTATCTTAGATTCCATGCCATCTATCTTAGATTCCATGCCTTTCTTCAAACCATGCATCTTAGTTTCCACGCCTTTCTTCAAAACTTCCATGTCATTTTTTGTTGCTCTTCATGAGAGAAATTTTTTGCACTTGCTCTTGTAATTTTGATATGTCACAGTTGCCATCTTTCGTCTTTCATGAGTCATAGTAGAGCCTTCTAAAGGCTTAATGGGTGTTGAATTATTTTTAGGGGCCATTTTAGAATCCAATATCGATATCTATTCTGCAATATTCCCTTGAATCAATTCAACTTGATTCTTCAAAAGACTTATGCAATTCAGGAAAAACATACACACCTTTTACTCGCTTTTGAGGAGCTCTCTATTGCAATTGAATTGTCTTTGTAATTACAGATCCCCAATATCTAAAATTTGGTCTTGTAGTAGCCCTTTGAAGCTTATTTCAAATGTCATAGGTCTGACCTAATTTGGATTCTTCAAGAAAAAGTTATGTCCAATATCCCACAATGACCCAATTATGGACTCGTTCAGTAGAGAGAACTTGTATGACTTGCCACGTGTCATTGTTTCCTCCTTTGGATCTGAAATTGATAGAAAGGAAACTACAGTCTATTTACTTGCAACCGCTTTTACAGAACTCCAATCCGATGCTCAGAGAGAGAGTTATGAATATTTTCCCACGATAACCTCTTTGAGATGAAATTCAGGAGCCTGAAAAAGACCTAACTTCCACATATCATATCTCTGAAAATATTGTGAACCAAGCTGTGGAATTTTGCGACGATTTTCCTCAGGATTGCGGCTTCGCTCTCTAAAAATTTCAGCTTTTAAATCTTTGTAGAACAAAATTTATAGCACAAATGCCTTGATTACCTGTTTAGGTTAAATTTAGGAGCTTGCAAAAATCCCTACATTGCACAAATCATATCTTTGAAAATATTGTGAACCAAGCTCTAAAATTTTGTAAAGATGTTTCTCAGGATTTCAACTTCATACTCTAAAAATTTTAGCTTCTGAACCTTCATAGAAAAAATGTTATAGCGAAAATTCCACGATGACTAGTTTGGAGCAACGAAAACCCTAGAATCCAAAGCTCTGATACCAAATGTTGTGAAACCAGCTCCAAGAATAGAAGAAAAGAGATATCAACACCTTAGAAATAAGGCACTTCAAAGGGGCAACCTCCAATACATTACATGAATGAAAAATTCGTGGATGCTACAAATTACAAAACCTCCTTTCTATATATAGGAGTCCATGGGCCCACAATCTAATCTTAGCGACCTAACAATAACAATTTAAGGGCACAATAATAACAATATGGGGGTTACAGGGGTACAATAATAACAATAAGGGGGTTACACTAACAACAATAAGGGACTATACTAGTAATATAGGGACCTAACACATTCATGAGTGGCATCATTGCAAGAGGTTAGTAATAACTAAGTTACCTATTGAAATTCTCAGTAAATGGTTCATTAGATCACTCTGGCCTCAAATTACTAGACATGTGTCTATGTTTCGAGTCGTCACTGAAGAGAAAGCCATTTTAGCTACTCAATAGTTATATCTCATATATTCACAGTCGAGTACGATATAAGAAGTTTTTCCCAATGCCCCTAGCCCTTCCATTGACCCACCAAAGCTTGTTCATGGCCCACGTGCCGACGGTGTTATTGGGTCTATTTCTGATCCCATGAACGAAATTGATGCCCACCTTGGGAAATTGAATGTTACATCTCAAACCCCAACAAGTGCATCTAACTCTGCTAAATCACCCCCTCCTGAGTAGTGCACCAATGTTCTCATGGTCAAATCTACTCAACCGAAGAACAACTCTCAACCTAATGGTAAAAAGAACAAGAAAAGTAGAAAAAATAAACAACAAAATCAAACTTCCCAGGAGTCTAAACCCAACCTTGACAGTCAGGGAGGAGGAACCAATTAATGTTTCCAGAAATTCAAGTTCCCTTTTAAATTTTTTGAGGGCAATCATCTTACTCATGAGTGTCCTCAAATGGATGAAGTTCACATGCTCATTTCACCATCATCTTATCATCAACCTGTTGTTTTAAATCATCCATTCCCTATGCAATCACAAAAACAAATGGTTGATAAACCTACTATACCTATGCAAGGGGGAAATGACGGGTCATCTTCCCATCCCCCTCACAATTATGTCATCTTTATGTGCAAAGATGATGTCAATGTGACCATGTGATCTAAGTCCTATGATGCCCCTTAGTCGAGTTCTCCTTACAAGGACTCACCATCTCCACATAGTTCAACAAGAACTCTCACTCTAGATAAGACTATGGAACTAGTCTATCCCCCCCCCACCAAGGGTGTTATTCATAACATGACACACAACCCTTCCACCGGGGCCACTCAGAACTATAGTATTATTGAATATCTAGCCCAGGCACCTTGTATTATGTCTTCTTTAGAGGTTTTGCAAAGTTTTCCTCAGCAACGCAAAGAATTTTTTTCTGTTATCAGTGGATTTGACCCATATGACTTTGGTTTCATTGCTTTTAATGCTAAGAAAGTTGCTCCTCGTCTTGCCCATCAAATTGATTTTTAGATTATAGTGTGGTTTTCTCAAAATAAAATCCATCAAACTCTAGTAGATGAGGGCTCTTCCACCTGTTAGAAAGCTATTGGCTCTCCGACTCTCACCAAGTCTAATAGCACTCTCCAAGCATTTAATGGTCATAATTCCATTCCTAAGGGGGTCCTCCCACATTTTTCCATCGAGTTAGGAGGTAAAATAGTACATGTTGATATTGAAGTTGTCAACGCTCCTTTAGATTATAACTTTCTCCTTCATCATAGTTGGTTTTATGTCATGAATTTCGGAGTATCATATGTGTTTCATTTACTTTTCTCTCTTCATGAAGGAAATATCATTACTATTGACCAACCTAATTATTATGTGCCATCGGAATAGCTTTATACTACCACTGTAACCATTTTTCTGATTGTGGTGGAAAATCTTGGTCAATTCCAGAGTGTTGGTGCGGGCCTCTTAAAAAGTACCACTCTTATGGGGGTTTTTCCCCAACTCCCTCCACCCAATGCTCCCTGATCTCCCACCACTACTCCTATGTATATGATCTCTTTTGGCACCTATGGACCCCATAGACCTCTTGATCCATGGGTGGTGTCATATTTTACTATAGAAGATGATCAAACTAGTGAGCACCCTCCGCCACTTGTTGAGGAAAAAATTATCCCTTCGTCAGTCCCGTCAGCACCTCCTGAGGTTGGTCAAAAACTACATCCCAATATGGAATAATTTTAGTTTATTTTTCCCACACAAGCTACCTCTGCGCTTGTTCCATATGAATCCCTTGATGAATAGCCTCCCTCGTTAGTCAACCTGGAGGTCATGGATCTACCCATTGATAATCATAGGGAGGTTATGCCTCTTTTTTCCTCTAGTCTCCTTGATTTGGAACATGTAGAGCTCGACATATTAAATATTGAATCAATCGAGGGGGTATCTTGTCGAAATTTCTTAGAAATTCCACCCATGGAAAAAATTTAAGTCTTGGTTTTCAAATTCTCAACTTTCCACTGAATCGTCCAACTCCTCACCACTTGTCGACAAGCGTATTGTACCTCCTTTAAGTCCACGGGGCATTTTTTGAAGTATGACTATGTTAGACTGGCCCTAGCATGGTCAAACTTTATGGATGGGGCAGTTTGACTTCACTTGGCATGGATTTACACATGTGAACCATATGGTCTCTTCTTCCCATAATTTCGCGTATAGAAACCCTTGGCCTGTGCCCGGTTGTGAACACGCTTTAGCATGACCTACCAGACTGAGTTGTGCTTATACATACTGTACATAACAGTGTGATGCTTTATCCCTTTTTTGGTTTAGTGTGTGATGAGAGTATTTATCATGCATTATTTATGCCAAAAATTTAAAAAAAAAATGTATAAAATTCAAAAAACAAAAAATATAGGTCTTGTTTTTCCCTTGTCCATGATTATTTCTTTCATTATGTGATTTAACCATGGGTCTAGTATTTTTACATTGTTTTTATAGGATAGGGTGATGTTTCTATTGCAACATACATTGGACCTTAGGTGTGTTTCTCTTGAGCCATGGCTTGAATCTCATTCTCAAAATGTTGCCTCTACCTCAATTCCCATACCATGGTTTCTCCTGCACCCACATCAGAAATATCAGTCGATTAATTTTTACAGGGAAACACAGAAAACACGGATCTATTAAAGAAAAGTATAAGAATTTACTATTCTATCCCTGGGTCGCAACCTTGAGATAGGTAGCCTGCAACCATAGTCGCTAGTTACCCTTAGTAAGCCCGCGGCCGAGATTTATGGGCCACCTACTACCCGTGGCAAGCCCACGACCAGGGAGATTTTGCCTCTACTATCAAATTCCACTACTTTTAAATCTTAGTGACTCGACCTCTGTGTGCATAAATGACTGAGAGGGAATGAATTTAACACTTGCTTGAGATGACCACTTGCTCCACTTTCCTCTACCTTGCCCCTTCTTGCTCTTGCCCTCAAACCCTTGGAAGCTCATTCCTTTCTCACAAACTTTGCAGTGAGTCAATAGAGAGGTATAAGTTCATTTTATAACCCTTTTCTACATATTTTGGATATATTATAGAATTTTCCTTTTTTAATATTTGGGTCCAAGTGAGTTTTTGAGCTTTATGATCTGTTTTGAGTCTACCTTTTACAGGATGACTTGGGAGTCACTTTTGATTTTATCTTGTGAGGATAATTTTTCATTACATTGGACCTCAGGTATGATTCTGTACTGGCATATAGGGGTAGGTAATTTTCACCAATTTTGCATTTCGACCATCAGCACTATTTATTCCTTCAGTCAGGCTCCATCAAGCCGCGACTTTTGCCACTTCCTATATGCATCTTGTAGATCGGTGGTAGAGCTTACTCGATCATGGATACTCTAGTTAGCACCTTCTTGTCATCTCGATTTCCATGCAGTAAATTTTTATCTCTCACAAAATCCCTCCTTCTGACCTCCCATGACCTCGAATTTGAGCCTCATGTCCTCTTCTTCACTGTATTTAGGGCCATACCCCAGGATGATTCCACATTTTTATCCCTTGTGATTGCAACTTTTATCAGCCTGATTTTGTAGATTCGAGCCTTGGTTTCTTTCATCCATCGTCATCATCTTCTTGGCTTATCATTCATATTCACTTGTTGTTTTACCATGTCTTGAAGGAACTGCTACAATGAGTGGTCTTATTAGCCAGCCTCGTGTCCACCTTATTTCAGGAGCAGTTCGACCATTACCAGAACCTGTTGCTACCTTTTAGACCACACATTCCTCCAGGAGGAGTCTTTTTAAGCTCTTTTTAGAATCCTTAAATTAGAAAATATTGTCGAGTGAACTTGTCTACTTCACACTAATAAAACTAGCTGAAGTGTTGTCTACCTAGTATAACTTTAACCCTTTTCCATACTAGGATATACTAGTTATGAAAAAGGAATACCCTAGTATACTGTGGATAGGAGGTTCCCCCTTCTATACTTTTATCTCTTTTCCGAGCTTTGGGGACATATTTACGAAAAAAGAACTTATAAAAATAGAAGGGAGGGAACATATATCATAATTTTTCATCCATTGGAATTTTCAATTGCGTCACCCATGAACGCATCACATGTCTATTTGTAATGTTCCCAACTCGGGACAGCTAGCAAGGCATGACTGGAAAATGCATTTTCCAATAATGGCTACTACAGGATTTGAAACCAGGACCTGGATGCCTTAGAAAAATGTGTCTAAGTGCTAAATCCAAGAGGAGGCTCCAAATAAATCCTTCTTGAGTGGTTAAACAGATCTCCCACTACTAGATGTCCTCAAAAAGTGCCCGATGAGGGACTGCAACAAATGTAAGCACATATAATGGAATGCCAACGTTATTCTATAGTTGTGAACACATGAAGATATGTATAGAAAAAAATTATATGATATAGAAGCAAATTTATATAATGTGTGGATGAATCAATCACTCCAGCTAGGCAATGGAAGCCTCAATGTGACATATACATGAAAATGCAAGAGCATTGCTACACATGAAAAGCCTTGGCTAGAATAACACAGTTTATATGAGAAATTGCAACAAAATACATGATATGACAATGATAGCTCAAATAAATGAGGGGGAGAAAGCTCTCAATCCATGAAAACACTAATACAACAATAATACACAATTCTCGGGAGGATTGGCTACAATATACATCAAAATGGAAAATCTACAGAAATGCCAAAGTTGCTGGGCAGTAGCTACTACTCAATACTAGAAATACATGGAGATGGATGAATAATATGTGCAATCTGAAAGAAACCTCTTCCAATGTATCTCTAAATGCAAGGCTGATCCCAACACTAAAGATCTTACCCTCCAAGAAGCTAGTGCAACCTCTCACTGCAATGGTGCACTGAAATAACACAGTCTTGAGGATGGACTGCGCTTTCTATGATGGGAGATGCTTGGCCTTGATGTAAAATATGCAATACAACTCAAGAAACCTTCCTTACTAATCTTCCTGAGGAATAGAAGCTCCTTCCTTTGAAATATGAGACAAGGAATGGTGTTGTGGAACCCTCCACTGCAACACCCACCAACACTGCGTTATACTTGAGTAGAAATAATGCTTTGAATGAATAATGGCTTTGGCCTTGAGCCAATATATAGATAAAATGAAGTGCAATCCCTCAAGAGGCCTCTCAAGAAGGAGAGGAAATCCTAAGCAGGAATCCCTCCTGCTAAGCAGCACTACAACTCTACTGAACAACCAGAGTATGCAATTTGTCTGAATAGACAAATAATCAAATGATCCAAGATATCTCACTATGGCTGCCTCCTCCTCTTCTTATACAAGTGAATGCCTCTTTTCCATGGACCCCACACATTAGGATTTCATCCACAAGGAATCTTTCTCCCTCCAAAACTGCGTTGTCTTCTCATGCAAGCCACATCTCTTAGGCAACACTGTTGACTTGGTCAAACTTGACCTTGTCCTGATGTAAATTGCCCCTTTTCACACTGGAAGGTGCAAAATAAGCTACTCCAAATGATCCTTTCCCCATTATGAAGGATATTATTCATACTCATGGGCCTTTTACACATTTTATTCACCTCATAAGTGAAATTAGCAAAAATTAATATTCCAATTTGCTGCATGCAAATTTTGGAATATTAGAGTCCTCCCCTCTCAAATATTGCCTGTCCTCAAGCAAGTGCAAGGATAGGCTGAGTTCATTTATCCTCCTCTCATTGTAGCATCCATGTATGATGATCTCCTCCAAGGAAAGTGATGCTATCTCATCAATCGCGCCTCCACATTGCCCCTCCTTAGCATGCAAGTCAGCTATCAAGCTATCATCATGTGAAAGTGAAATACTCAAGAGGATGACAAGGTGATGTCTAGAGGTCCCCTTGAAGAATGGGATCTGAAATGAAATGGGAACTATCTTTCCCATATGGATCCTCCATCTCCAAGCTACGAGCCATGCAAAATGAGTCACCTCCAACTAGGCAACTCCTGAAAGCTATCATCCACCTTTGGCTCCGGTAAAGTAGGTGGGATGAAAATCTGCACATGGTAGGCTATGTAGCCTACCCCACGATGTCCATCTCTCCACTTATGACAAGTGTAGAGTGTTGGCTGTGTTAGCCCCCTATGAATTCCTTGATAAGCAAGTAAGGGGCTAGATTGTTTTGTGAGCCTTCAAGGAATGAATTTCTCTTGAAAACACATCATCCTTGAAGCCTTTTATGTCCCCTACCTTTGACTATTCCCCTCTACTATTTTTGAGTCAATAAGCCTCACGGATTGCAAAAAATTGTGCTCCAAATGGCCTTTATTTGCCCTTTGCATCCCTACAGAATGCCCCATTTTACCCCTTTTTCCCCCTTTGTCAAAGTCCCCCTTTTTTCCCTTAAAGGTCCTCCTTTACTCCTAAATATCCCAAAAATCCCCTTTAAATTCTACCCTTACCCTTTGTTTGGCCAAATTCCCTTTTTTCCCCCTTATCATTACCCTTTCCCAATCTTAAATTTCATTGAAAAGGGCTCAAAAAACCCACTTTGAAACATTATAATATGGCCTAGCCCCTTTTCTGCCAGTCCCCAACCACTTCCCCACGTGACCCACACCCAGGACCAAGCATTTAAGCCCTGGGCGCTCATCGCAATCGGAGCCGCCGGGCGGGTGTTTTCCTTTGTTACATTGAAAAATCCCAATGCAATGGGTTTTCGTTAACAAGTCCCGTGATGTGTTCAATACTGTTGATCTATCACATAGATCCGATGGTCGAGCGCCAATCGCACTCCCCGCCAAATCACAATCGGGACCTCCAGTGATGCCGCCCCTTGTGTTCCTCGATTGCGATCTCCCGACTGCATTCTCCACCGTCGATCTCCCCGTCGGATCTGACGGACCAACGCCAATCGCATTCCCCGCTCCGATCGCAATTGTAGAAATTTGCTGAATAATGAAGATTTATCGACTGAATTTATCCTGGTCACACATTAATTCGAATTCATGCATAACACATAACCTCTTCTACAATTGATCATCAATTTGCGGAAATAGAAACAGTGGCATGCGCACATAAACACAATATGTAATGGGGAACTCTTATAGCTGAAAACCCCCAGCTATTTTGTATATTATAATAGAAGAGAACATGTAACAATCTCAGTACAATACTCCTCACAAGTACTCAGTACTGTCTCCAAAAGTTACACACAAACTAGCTCAGTTTTGAACAAGTCACAGGTTCAAAACTCATCCACTAATTTCCTGCCTCTACTGTGCAATCCAAGTTGGTTCAATGAGAGATCCAAGTTTGAATCTCCTTGGCTTCAACTGCGCAATACTCATGGGAAATCTCCTCCAATGCTTGTGCAAATCTCATGCACAACTGATGTCGCAACTAATAGCAAACTCACCCTTTCATCTACCTCTTCCACTGGTCTTCACTGAACTGTCCATTCATTGTAGTAAACTGATGTGTTCTTGAGTTGAATAATGAGTTAATAATTAGTGAATTAAATAATATTTAATTCACTCAACTCATCACTAGTGTATTAGCTAGTTAAACTAAACACAACTAGTTGAACTAAGTTAAACCGAACACAACTCCACCAATTGTCTCATCAACTCCACCAAACTCCGCCACTTGAGTTCTAACTGAAGTCAACCATGCATGAGCTCACCAAACCCCTAGGAATAGCGTAATTCCTTCTCTCAGGTGCATGAGCCACATCCGTAGCTCCAACTGAAGTGCTGTAAGAGAATAAACTGAAGTTTAGAGTCCAAATATTAATAAGGGCTAATAATATTTGACTGACCTATTTTTAGCCAGGCAGCCTAACAATAGAATTCAACCTATATGTCTAGAAATAGAGGTCCATCTATTTTTACCAACTCGACCAATCATCCAAGAATAGCATACTGCAACTCCTAGATCATGCTCCATATGTCTAAAATAGACATAGTCTAAAAATATAGAAATGTGCTGAATAATGATTAATTATCCATCGAGACTATCCTGATCACATACAATTCGAATTTATGTGCAACACATAATCTCTTACACTCAAATCATCACACATGCGGAAATAAAACAAGCGATAGCACATCAATTCATCATACACATTAACACAGTATGTATGGGGAAAGATTATAGCTGAAAACCCCACAGCTATTGTGTATATTATAATGGAGAAATCATGTAACAAAATCAATACAATACTCCTCACAAGTACTCAGTACTTTCTCATGAAGTTACACACAAACTAGCTTGGTTTTGAACAGGTTACTGGTTCAAAACTCACCACTAATTTCCTTGCCTCTATTGCGCAATCATGGCCTGTCTATATAGAGATCCAAGGTTCGAATCTCCTTGGCTTGACAACGCAATCATCATGGGCAATTCCTCCAAGTGTGGTGCAAATCTCATGCACAACTGATGTCGCCACCGATAGCTAACTCCACCCTTTCATCTACCTCTTTCACTGGTCTCCACTGAACTGTCCATGCACTGTAGTGAACTGATGTGTTCTTGAGTTGAATAATGAGTTACTAATTAATGAATTCAATAATATTTAATTCACTCCACTCATTACTAGTTGATTAGCTAGTTAAACTAATCTCAACTAGTTCAACTAAGTTAAACCGAACACAACTCCACCACCTGTCTCATTAACTCCACCAAACTTCTGCCACTGAAGTCCTAACTAAATTCGACATAGTCTAAAAATAGACTTTGCGCCAGAATTTGCCTGCGGGCCCACTTAGTGAAGGCGACTTCATTTCACTAAGCTCCATCATCTTGCTGCATTTTCAACACTCCCTCTCAGCAAGATATGGATTATCTGCAACCCCTATCCTGCCTCTGTGGAATTCAAACTTGCTCCTGGTGAGCGCCTTCGTCAGGATGTCGGCATCCTGATCCTCCGTGGGAACATATGAAAGCATCATGATTCTCCGCTGAACACAATCTCTGATATGATGGTACTTGATGTCGATGTGTTTGGATCTATCATGAAATACTAGATTAGCCGAGAGTTTAATGCAACTCTGGTTATCACAGTAAATCACTGTAGGCTCCAAATGCAACCCGAACAATCCTACGAGGATCTTCCTCATCCAAATAGCCTCGCATGCAGCCAAGCTTGCTGCCATGTACTCGGCCTCTGCTGAACTGAGTGCCACGGATCTCTGCTTCCTGCTGTACCAGGAAACTGCCGTCGACCCAATGCTGAAAACTCCTCCAGATGTGCTCTTTCGGTCCGTTGGGCTCCCTGCCCAATCTGCATCAGTGAAGCCGGAAAGCTTCGCTCCATCCTCCTGTCTGTACCATAGACCATATCCCGATGTGCCACTAAGATAACACAATACATGCTTGCCTGCCTTCCAAAAGAGCTTGGTAGGCTTAACCATAGCTTGCGAAAGATGGTTAACAGCATAGCATATATCGGGTCGTGTATTGACCAGATACATAAGCGACCCCACCAACTGTCGATAGACAGTGGCATCCACTACCTCCGCTGAAGTAGCATCCTCCTTCCTCCAACCACCAGGAAGAGGAGTGTCAACAGGCTTGCAGCCTTGCATGTTGAACCTCTCCCGAATCTCCCGGGCATACTTGCCCTGAGAAACAAACAGTCCTCCACTGCGCTGCCAAATCTCCAATCCCAGGAAATAATGAAGGATGCCCAGGTCCTTCATCTCAAACTCTCGTGCAAGATCCTCCTTGCATGAAAGTATCAATTGCTCATCGCCAGTCAAAATCAGATCATCTACATACAGTACGATGATCAACAGCTTCCCCTCCACCACAATCTGGTACAGGTTTGGATCCGCCTCACTCTTGGAGAATCCAAGCAATGTGAAGTAGCTGTCTATCCGAGTGTACCAAGCACGAGGTGCTTGCTTCAGCCCATACAGTGCTCTCTTGAGTCGGCACACATGCGACTCACTGCTGAAGATCTCAAAACCTTCAGGCTGCTCTATGTACACCTCTTCCTCAATAACTCCATTGAGGAACGCAGTCTTCACATCCATCTGATGAATGTGCCACCCCATCTGCGCTGCGAGAGCAAGGATCGTCCGTATGGAAGAGTACCTTGCGACAGGTGCAAAAGTCTCCTCATAGTCAATCCCCTCGATCTGTGAGAAGCCACGGGCGACAAATCTCGCCTTGTACTTCTCCACACTCCCGTTAGCCGCCTGCTTCACTTTGTAGATCCATCGCGAACCCACCACTGATTTCCCCTCCGGTCTTGGGACAATCTCCCATGCACTGTTTCTGACGATTGAATCATATTCTTCGATCATGGCATCTACCCATGCGGGTTCCTCCACAGCTTCCTCAAAAGAGGATGGCTCCGTCACGACACATTGACTCACAAGAGCCATGTATCTAGTGTACCAATCCGGTGACTGCCTCTGTCTGCGCTGTGCTGTAGGTGGTCCTACAACCTTCTCTGCATCTCGAGCCAGTCGCTCAGCTTCTGTAGTGCGCATGTGCCCTCTGATGGTTGGCGCTGCATGGGTGGTTTCTTCCACCTCCTGAAATTCCTCTTGTGGCTGATCCACATCCGGAAGCTCCTCCTTAGGAACTAACAGCTCCTCATCTGCATGCAAGTGTAGCTCCCTCTCAAGCGAACACTGCATGGCTTTCTCCTCCCGAAATTTTATACCCCGTCGCACAACAGTCTTGCGACTGTCTGACAAATACACCCGATAGTTGTGAGGTGTATCAGTGTACCCCACAAATATTCCAACCTCGGCAGTTGGATCCAGCTTCCTTCTCGCATCCTTCGTCACATGCATGTAGACAGGAGAACCAAAGATCCGCAAATGGGAAATATCAGGCCTCTTGCCAGAATAAGCCTCCTCCGATGTACTCATGCCAAGAACCTTGTGAGGACAACGGTTCTGCACATACACTGCTGTATTGCATGCCTCAGCCCACAAGTGAAGGGGTAGGCCCTGATCATGCAACATCGCCCGTGCAGCACCCACGATCGTTCTGTTCTTCCGCTCAGCCACCCCGTTCTGCTGTGGGTTATGGGGTGCGATGAGCTCTCTCCAAATCCCTTCTGCACTGCAGAATTCCTTGAATTCAGCCGAGATGAATTCACCACCATTGTCGCTCCTTAGAGCAATCACCTTCTTCCCCGACTCCTTCTCGACCAGTGCTTTAAACTCACAGAACTTCGCGAATGTATCGCTCTTCTTCTGCATGAAGAAGATCCAGCACTTTCAAGAGAAATCATCAACAAATATCACATAATACTTGTGCTTTGATGTCGAAGCAACTGAGAAAGGACCACACACGTCCGTGTGAACTCTCTCAAGGATCGTCGTGGCGCGACTATCCTTCTCGTGAAAGGTGGCTTTCACATACTTCCCTAAAGTACACCCCTTGCACTGATCTGACTGCGCAAGGGTGCCCTTAGGAAGCCCAGTAGAAATCTGCTACAGAATCTTCAAATCTCCATGGTGAAGGTGGCCCAATCTCCTGTGCCACAGTTCGCCCTCATCATCCCGGCTCACCACTTCTCCCACCTTGCATGCCATTGCTGCGCAGCCATCTACCTGCAACTGATAAAGGTTCTTGGTTCGAACCCCTATCTTCCGGGTCTCTCCAGTAGTCTTACTGCGCAAGAAGGCTTTTCCTTCGCTGAAGACCACATCATACCCCTTATCCTCCAACATCGCCACAGAGATCAAGTTCTTCTTCAATCCAGGTACATGCATGAAATCCCTCAATACAAAGGGTTTACCAGACTCCCTCTAAAAGGATATGGTACCGATACCAGTCGCACTGTATCTACCATCATTGCCCATCTCGATGTGCACACCCAAATATTTGTACTCCAGATCTGAGAACAACTCCCGATCTCCCGTCATATGAAATGACGCACCGCTGTCCAAGAACTACACCGATCCCAACACACTTGAGACCAAGCATGTGATCAGTGAAAAGTCAAGCTCGAACTGTGAAGCCAAAGCCTCTCCATCTGCAGATCTTCCCGCTTGCTTATTTTTCTTCTTCTTTGGACAATTGGTAGCATAATGTCCATGATCATGGCAGTGAAAACACTTCACTTTCGCCATATCCTGCTTCTTGCCCTTTGCACCAGAATGAGAATTTTTCTTACCCTTCCCCTTCTTTACTTTGGCAACCAAAGCGCAATTTTCTTCATCAGCTCCCTTTGATGAAGATCCATCCCGAGTATTCCTCCTTATCTCCTCCTGCATGAGATCCGCCCAAAGGCGCTCCCATCCTGGTAGCTTCTCCCGACGATTGAAACTATCTTGATATGAGTGCCAAGCCTTCGGAAGACCAAGGAGAGCCAGGTCGACCATGTCCTCGTCTTCGACAGTCACCCCCACACTTCCCATCTCATCTCTGCATTGAGTGAACTTCGTGAGGTATTTGGCGATATTGTCGCCTTTCTCCATATTGATGTTCCTGAGCTTATCTTTGAGCGCCAGCTTCCTTTGGTCGCTATTACTCTGGAATAGATCTGTCAAAGCTTTCCACATTAAATATGGAGAAGCCTTTACATGCAGGCTGGATACAATATGATCCTTGATGCCCTCCAACAGGATCCTTCGACATTTCGCCATCTTCTTTTGCCAAGCTTCGACTTCAGCAGGATCAGTGGGCCTTTGGACATCCGTATCCATGAACTCCTTCAATCCATTATCTTCTAATACTACCTCCATGCGATCCTTCCATGCAACATAATTCGCACTGCCTTCAAGAGCATATTCGAGTCGCAAACCGTTGAAAGACATTTTCAACACCGGCACCAAGAAAACAAAAACTGCTGCAAGATTTGAATTCCACCTCAAAGCTCAACCGCTCTAGATTTGTGAGAAAAAATTATTTCTATCACAGAGATTGACTGCAAGGGGCATTTACTAGATATATCACCTTTCAAAGAAAGGATGGATCCAGAGGCTACCTGGCCCGCATGCAGACTCTGTCTACCGAAATAAGTTTGTAATCATTGTGATGATCAATCTCTGCTTCAATAGCTCTGATACCATGTAGAAATGTGCTGAATAATGATTAATTATCCACCGAGACTATCCTGATCACATAAAATTCGAATTTATATGCAACACATAATCTCTTCCACTCAGATCATCAAACATGCGGAAATAAAATCAAGCGATAACACATCAAATCATCATACACATTAACACAGTATGTATGGGGAAAGCTTATAGCTGACCCCGCAGCTATTGTGTATATTATAATGGAGAAATCATGTAACAAACTCAGTACAATACTCCTCACAAGTACTCAGTACTATCTCATGAAGTTACACACAAACTAGCTCAGTTTTGAACAGGTTACTGGTTCAAAACTCACCGCCAATTGCCTTGCCTCTATTGCGCAATCATGGCTTGTCTATATAGAGATCCAAGGTTCGAATCTCCTTGGCTTGACAGCGTAATCATCATGGGAAATTCCTCCAAGTGTGGTGCAAATCTCATGCACAACTGATGTCGCCACTGATAGCTAACTCCACCCTTTCATCTACCTCTTTCACCGGTCTCCACTGAACTGATCATGCACTGTAGTGAACTGATGTGTTCTTGAGTTGAATAATGAGTTACTAATTAATGAATTAAATAATATTTAATTCACTCCACTCATTACTATTTGATTAGCTAGTTAAACTAATCTCAACTAGTTCAACTAAGTTAAACCGAACACAACTCCACTAGCTGTCTCATTAACTCCACCAAACTTCTGCCACTGAAGTCCTAACTGAAGTCAACCATGCATGTGCTCACCAAACCCTTGGGAATAGCGTAATTCCTCTGTCAGATGCATGAGTCACTTCCAAGGCTCGAACTGAAGTGCTCCAAGAGAGTAAACTGAAGTTTATAGTCCAAATATTATTAAGGGTAAATAATATTTGACTTCCCTATTTTTAGGATAGGCAGTCTAAATATAGACTTCGACCTATAGGTCAAAAAACAGAGGTCCATCTATTTTTACCAACATGACCAATACTCCAAGAATAACATACTGCAACCCCTGGACCATGCTCCATATGTCTAAAAATAGACATAGTCTAAAAATAGACTTTGAGCCAGAATTTGCCTGCGGGCCCACTTAGTGAAGGCGACTTCATTTCACTAAGCTCCATCATCTTGCTGCATTTTCAACAAAAAATAGACTTTGCACCAAAAATATCCTGCGGGCCCACTTAGTGAAGGCGACTTCATTTCACTAAGCTCCATCATCTTGTTGCATTTTCAATACTCCCTCTCAACAAGATATGGATTATCTGCAACCCCTATCCTGCCTCTGTGGAATTCGAATTTTCTCCTGGTGAGCGCCTTCGTCAAGATGTCAGCATCCTGATCCTCCATGGGAACATATGAAAGTAACATGATTCTCCGCTGCACACAATCTCTGATATGATGGTACCTAATGTCGATGCGTTTGGATCTATCATGAAATACTGGATTAGCCAAGAGTTTAATGCAACTCTGGTTATCACAATAAATCACAGTAGACTCCAAATGCGACTCGAACAATCCGACAAGGATCTTCCTCATCCAAATAGCCTCACATGCAGCCAAACTTGCTGCCATGTACTCGGCCTCTGATGAACTTAGTGCCATGGATCTCTACTTCCTACTGTACCAGGAAACTGTTGTCGACCCGATACTGAAAACTCCTCCAGATGTGCTCTTTCGGTCCATTGGGCTCCCTGCCCAATCTGCATCAGTGAAGCCGCTAAGCTTCGCTCCATCCTCCTGTCTGTACCATAGACCATATCCTGATGTGCCACTAAGATAACGCAATACATGCTTGCCTGCCTTCCAGAAGAGCTTGGTAGGCTTAACCATAGCTTGCGAAAGCTGGTTAACAGCATAGCATATATCGGGTCGTGTATTGACCATATACATAAGCGACCCCACCAACTGTCGATAGACAGTGGCATCCACTACCTCCGCTGAAGTAGCATCCTCCTTCCTCCAACCACCAAGAAGAGGAGTATCAACAGGCTTGCAGCCATGCATGTTGAACCTCTCCAGTATCTCCCGGGCATACTTACCCTGAGAAACAAACAGTCCACCACTGCACTGCCAAATCTCGAATCCCAGGAAATAATGAAGGAGGCCCAAATCCTTCATCTCAAATTCTTTAGCAAGATCCTCCTTGCATGAAAGTATCAATAGCTCATCACCCGTCAAAATCAGATCATCTACATACAGTACAATGATCAGCAACTTCCCCTCCACCACAATCTGGTACAGGTTCAGCTCCGCCTCACTCTTGGAGAATCCAAGTCCGGTGAAATAACTGTCTATATGTGTGTACTAGGCACGAGGTGCTTGCTTCAGCTCGTACAATGCTCTATTGAGTCGGAAAACATGCGACTCACTGCTGAAGATCTCGAAACCTTCAGGCTACTCTATGTACACCTCCTCCTCAATGACTCCGTTGAGGAACGCAGTCTTCACATCTATCTGATGGATGTGCCATCCCATCTGCGCTGAGAGAGCTAGGATCGTCCGTATGGAAGAGTACCTTGTGACAGGTGCAAAGGCCTCCTCATAATCGATCCCCTCGATCTGTGAGAAGCCACGGGCAACAAATCTTGCCTTGTACTTCTCCGCACTCCCGTCAGCCGCCTGATTCATTTTGTAGATCCATCGCGAACCCACCACTGATTTCCCCTCTGGTCTTGGGACAATCTCCCATGCATTGTTTCTGACAATAGAATCATACTCTTCCACCATGGCATCTACCCATGCGGGTTCCTCCACAGCTTGCTCGAAAGAGGATGGTTCTGTCACGACACATTTGCTCATAAGAGCCATGTATCCAGTGTACCGGTTCGGTGATTGCCTCTGTCTGCGCTGTGCTGTAGGTGGTCCTACAACCTACTCTGCATCTCGAGCGAGTTGCTCAGCTTCTGTAGTGCGCTTGCGCCCTCTGATGGTTGGCGCTGCATGAGTGGTCTCTTCCACCTCATGAACTTCCTCTTGTGGCTGATCCACATCCGGAAGCTCCTCCTTAGGAACTAATAGCTCCTCATCTGCATGCAAGTGTGGCTCCCTTTCAAGCGAACACTGCATGGCTTTCTCCTCCTGAAATTTGATATCCCGTCGCACAACATTCTTGCAAATGTATGGAAAATACACCCGATAGTTGTGAGGTGTATCAGCGTACCCCACAAATATTCCAACCTCTGCGGTCAGATCTAGCTTCTTTTTGGCATCCTTCATCACATGCATGTAGACAGGTGAGCCAAAAATTCTCAAATGAGAAATATCAGGCCTCTTGCCAGAAAACGCCTCCTCCGGTGTACTCATGCCAAGTATCTTGTGAGGACAATAGTTCTGTACATACACTGCAGTATTGCATGCCTCAGCCCACAAGTGAAGGGGTAGGCCCTGATCATGCAACATCACCCATGCAGCACCCACGATCGTTCTGTTCTTCTGCTCAACAACCCCATTCTGCTGTGGGTTATGGGGTGCGATGAGCTCTCTCCGAATCCCTTCTGCGCTGCAAAAGTCCTTGAATTCAGTAGAGATGAATTCACCACCATTGTCGCTCCTAAGAGCCTTCACATGCCTCCTTGATTCCTTCTCAACCAGTGCCTTGAATTCACAGAACTTTGAATATTTTTCGCTCTTCTTCTGCATGAAGAAGATCCAGCACTTTCGAGAGAAATCATCAACAAAGATCACATAGTACTTGTGCTTTGCTGTCGAAGCTACAGAGAAAGGACCACACACGTCTGTGTGAACTCTCTCAAGGATCGTCATGGCACGACTATCCTTCTCGTGAAAGGTGGCTTTCACATACTTCCCCAAGGTACACCCCTTGCACTGATCTGACTGCGCAAGAGTGCCCTTAGGAAGCCCAGTAGAAATCTGATGTAGTATCTTCAAAGCTCCATGGTGAAGGTGGCCCAATCTCCTGTGCCACAGTTCGCCCTCATCATCCCGGCTCACCACTTCTCCCGCCTTGCATGCCATTGCTGCGCAGCCATCTACTTGCAACTGATAAAGGTTCTTGACTCGAACCCCTATCTTCTGGGTCTCTCCAGTTGTCTTACTGCGCAGGAAATCCTTTCCTTCGCTGAAGACCACATCATACCCCTTGTCTTCCAACATCGCCACAGAGATTAGATTCTTCATCAATCCTGGAACATGCAATACTTCCTTCAATACGAAGGGTTTACCAGACTCCCTCTTAAAGGAAATGGTACCGATACCGGTCGCACTGTATCTACCATCATCGCCCATCTCGATGTGCACTCCAAGATCTTTTTCCTCCAGATCTGAAAACAGATCTCGATCTCCTGTCATGTGAAATGACGCACCACTATCCAAGAACCATACTGATCCCATCACACTTGAGACCAAGCATGCGATCAGTGAAAAATCCAGTTCAAACTGGGAGGCCAATGCCTCTCCCACTGCAGATCCAGCAACCTTCTTATTTTTCTTCTTCTGCGGACAATTTGTGGCATAGTGTCCGTGCTGGTGACAGTGAAAACACTTCACCTTGGACATGTCTTGCTTCTTGCCTTTCGCACCAGACTGAGAATCTTTCTTGCTCTTCCCCTTCTTTGCTTTGGCAGCCAAAGCGCAATTTTCTTCATCAGATACCTTTGATGAAGATCCGTCCCTGGTAGTCCTCCTTATCTCCTCTTGCATGAGATCCGCCCAAAGTCGCTCCCATCCCGGCAACTTCTCCCGACCATTGACACTATCTTGATATGCATGCCAACTTTTTGGAAGACCAAGGAGAGCCAGGTCTACCATATCCTCTTCTTCGACAGTCACCCCCACACTTCCCAGCTCATCTCTGCATTGAGTGAACTTCGTGAGGTACTTGGCGATACTGTCGCCTTTCTCCATCTTAATGTTTTTGAGTTTATCCTTGAGCGCCAGCTTCCTTTGGTCGCTCTTGCTCTGGAATAGATCTGTCAACGCTTTCCACATCAAATATGGAGAAGCTTTTCCATGCAGGCTGGATACAATGTGATCCTTCACGCCCTCCAACAGAATCCTTCGAAATTTCGCCATCTTCTTTTGCCAAGCCTCGACTTCAGCAGGATCAGTGGGCTTTTGGACATCCGTATCTACGAACTCCTTCAGCCCATTATCTTCTAATACTGCCTCCATCTGATCTTTCCATGCAACATAATTCGAACTACCTTCAAGGGCATATTCGAGTCGCAAACCGTTGAAATACATTTCAACTCCGACACCAAGAAAAGAAGCTACTGCAAAATTCGAATTCCAAACTCAAAAACTCAACTGCTTCTGGATCTGTGAGAACAAATTATTTCTAGCACAGAGATCAAATGTAAGGGCATTTACTGGATATATCACCTTTCAGAGAAAGGATGGATCCAGAGGCTACCTGGCCCGTTATAGACTCTGTCTACCGAAATAAAATTGTAATCACTGTAATAGATCCCGATGATCAATTCACTCCGATACCATGTAGAAATTTGCTGAATAATGAATATTTATCCACTAAGATTATCCTAGTCACACACTAATTCGAATTCATGCATAACACATAACCTCTTCTACAATCGATCATCAATTTGCGGAAATAGAAACAGTCGCATGCACACATAAACACAATATGTAATGGGGAAAGCTTATAGCTGAAAACCCCCAGCTATTTTGTATATTATAATAGAAGAGAACATGTAACAATCTTAGTACAATAATCCTCACAAGTACTCAATACTGTCTCCAAAAGTGTTGGGAAAAATACTGAGAGGGGGGGGGGAATCAGTATTTAGGACTTTATCAAAATTTTTACCTTTTCACTCTCTAAAACCCATACGCTACTTTGCTGAAGCCAACTAGCGTATACATGCGGATATACTTCATAAAACTCGCGTATACACAGAGATCTAATTATGCCATTAATTCTTCACGTATATCATTCCATCATTCATTCATTAGATGTTCAATAAACAGTAAACATGTGCAGTAAGAACAGAATAAACCATCACACATAAGCATCACACATGAACACCAGGATTTTAGGTGGAAACCCAAGTCGGGAGAAAACCACCGCTGTAGTTGCTCAGCCTTCAATATTTTATTATAGAGAAAACATCTTACAACATATGTGCTGGTGCAGACTCCTACCAGCACGCAGGCACCCACCTGCGCTCGTTTACCAGCCTCTCCTGGAAGGGAGCTCCAACCCCCTGACTCGTTTACCAGCCTCTCCTGGAAGGGAGCTACGACCCCCTGATCTCGTTTACCAGCCTCACCTGGAAGGGAGCTACAACCCCCTGACTGAAGGCTACGACCCTCAGCACCTCTATGGACCACGTTTCATCAATTTTCACACTGGACCCAACAACTCAAATAGAGTACAACTTGTAGGCCTCGTTTCATCATATTTCAGACTGGACCCACTCCCCACATTTAAGCTCAATCATACAACCAAAATGATACAGACAACTCAGAACTGTAGAATACAGACAGCAGTAACACTGCAGAACAGATCAGACATTTTATACTTTAGACTTCAGCAAACCCTAGCTTTTCATACGCGCTTTCCTTTCACTGATACCGCGTATACACGCGCTTCCATTCACATCAACCAGCATATACATCTGTTTATACTTCAGGGCAGATACGCGCTTTCTCTTTACCAAAACCGCGTATATATGCGCTTCCGCTGTTCCGAACTAGCGTATACATCTTCAGTCATTATAGAGAAGCATACTTCTTCAGATCAGATATTCAGTTCAGATTTAACCATTTTACTTCAGACAGATGTTCGCCTCATCTCAGATCTAAGCATTCCATAAACAGATCTAGCAGATACAAATACATTTCAGATCTAGATTTCCTTCTTCATCATTTCTTCACGGTGCATCATACATTCAAATCTTTCATTCAATTGTAACCCCAACCATCTGATATACTTCAGAGAGAAGTATTCATCTAAGCTCAGACATCTTGCTCCCACACCCATATTTCGTACAATGAATTTTCTCCTTTATATAGGTTTACCCTTTTTCAATACCATGAGCCAAAACCACATTACTTCCGATGGTATTCCTAGACGGGGTCACATAGACGAATCATTACTCAATACAATGGGTCAATACCATGGTGGTTACCCCTAGTTTTTCACTTTATGAGCGCTTTTGCCCATACGCGACTTGACACGTTATTTTCCGTGTGCATACGCGACTTCTCCTAGACAATTCCGCGTATGCCTTGAGACATACCCTTTTCATCATAGATATAATACATACTGAAATCCTTTCTTTATTATCTTCTGTACTCAATGTAGATACATCAGATTTAGTTCATCAAGACATATTCTATCAAGCACAACTTCATCAAGTAAGTTGTCATCATCTTCATCAAGTGGGTTGCCATTCAAGGACAACACTCTATCAAGTGGATTGCCATCAAGGACAACACCCAGCATCATATTTCCAACAAACATCATATCACATCAGATTTACATCATTTACCAAGTCCATCACGTCAAGAATAACTTCATCAGGTGGATTTCCATCAAGGACAACACATGCCAACAATCTCATGTCTTCATCTTCATTAAGTGGGTTGCCATCAAGGACAACACTCTGCATCATATTGCCAACAATCTCCCCCTTTGGACTTGATGGCAACCACGATGGTGTTTGATCACCACAATAGATAGGTACATTAAGAATACAATGACACCATGTCACTCTCCCCATTCTTTGACACCATTCTTTCTCTCCATTTCAAACACCATGTCACTCTCCCCCTTTGACATCAAGGGCAAAGGGCGGATCAAAAACCAACACACTCTCCCCCTTTTCTCCTCATGTAGAAGAAGCGGTCTGCAGATCTGAAGTGACCAAGCTCCCCCTGAGTTCATGCTGAATCTTCAAACATATTTTTTAATGAAGTACATGACTCTATGAACTTCATATCACCAAGGACTCATACTTACATCAAAGATCCAACCAAGTGGATTTACATATTTGACTCAGCTACCCAACCAAGTGGGTTTACAAATTTGACTCAGTTACCCAACCAAATGGGTTTACAAAATTTGACTCAGCTACCCAACCAAGTGGGTTTACAAATTTGACAAGTCCTTACATGACTGAATATTACAATTTTGCACCATAGGTCTCAACATGACCTTTTCATCAAATTACAAATATGACTTGTCATGACCAATACCAGAAAGACCTCAAGAGAGATCATATATCAGAACCATCATAATGCCAACAATGCATTATACTCAGCAAGGCTAATTCTCCCCCTGAATATGTTCATCCAAGCATCCTTTCCATATGACTAAGGCTCCCCCTTAGTTTATGCATCCTGAACACTTTCAACCAATCATCAAGGCATCTTTATCAAAACATCAGAGATCGAAACAATATTATATGAACTGGAACACTACCAGATATACCAAACAGTATCAGAGATACCAAGCAGCATTGCAGCTGTGCTGAAGAAAGCTGACCCCAAACAGAAATTTGTCAGCAACCATACATACGCGGCTTTATGTGCATGAACTCGCGTATATACGCGACTGTGTTTCAGGAAATCCACGTATCCAATACCATCTTCTATATTTTAACCAGATCTGATTCTCTGTGAGGCAAAGACAGTGTTCAGCTTCTTTTTGAGATGTTTGAATGCTTCCCTGGAATACAGATAGATAGAACAGTGTAGTTGTGTCTTCAAGCGTCATCCAATGGTTGTAGCATAAGCACATTAGAAACCAAGCCTTCAGATTCTTTGCAGCATCAATACATTCTTTCCAAGAGAAATTATCATACCAGAACAACATCTTCAAATATGTGTCAATCATCCATGTGGTCCAATATCACCATGATCTTTAAGAAGTAACATATGTAGGGAAAAGATCTCAACCATAGTAACAAACTCTGCATGATCTATTCTTATCTCTGAATCATAAGACTTCCAATTCATCCATGTGTGACCACAAAAGATACTTTTCAGCAAACAGGGCTCAAAATCTCATCGTAATAAATCATGTACCAAGTCATCATCATTTAAGCATGAGTATCACAATAACCAAAGAATAAGCAGTCATAGTGCCAACAATGCAATCATTAGTATTCAACCTGTTGCTCCCCCTGAACAAGTGCTCCTCCTTAACTTGTGCAAACTAAACACCTTCATCAGCAAGTCATCAGCAACAATCTCTGTATGATCTGTCCTTATCTTTGAATTATAAGACTTTCATCTCAGCAACGAATACTCTTCATCAAAAAGCAAACAGGACTCATCCATAATCTTCAACATAAGAAACCAAGTATCATATCATCATTATTTAGAACTGAGAAACTAAGCTGATACAGAGTCAATAATATAGTTATTAACAGTCAGACTGATGCTCCCCCTGAACCTCTGCTCCTGATCTTCAGCTGTCATCCCAATTCTCTTATCATAAATGCATACGCGACTGTGTCTGCTGGAACTCGCGTGTATACGCGACTTTTGTTCATCGAACCCGCGTATGGAAAGTGAAGCATAGAAATTTTTCACATTCCTTCATCTCCCCCTGAACTTGTACTTCCTGTACCTGTCTTCTTCATATCAGATGCTTTGTCAGAAATACATATAACCAGAATAATCAAATCAATCATGAGAGACATCATACATTGCTCCCCCTGTGACGATACATTACTAAATCTCATAATGTATACCACATCATTCCTGCAGTCAATAAGAGAAGTAACCTTTAGAAGTGGATGACTGCATTAGGGTCAAAATTCCCTACGTTTCTGATCGGTCCTCCATCTTTTTCCAGATTTGTTTGAACTTTCTATTTGTGTGCTGGAAGTTATCCAATTTCTCATATCTGTTCATCCTGCATTCCTTTTCCACATGACCATACTTATTACAAGCATAACATCTCATGTGACCAGAGAAGTAAGCATAAGGATCATAGTGTGTTTCTCTGTTCTTCCTCCTATTGCAATCAGCTGCTTTGTGACCATACTTGTTACATGAAAAACAATATCCCTTGAAGAAATCAGAGTACCTTTCTATGTAGGATCTGTTAGTTTGTGGCTGAAATATTCTGCTTCTGCAATTTGCTGCAACATGCCCATAATTATGACATTTAAAACATTCAACATTCTTGAATGATATCCTTTGAGAATTCATGATCGTTGGTTGACCCTTTGTTTCTTTCAACTCTTCAGGTTTTGTATTGACTTCCTTTGAATCTTTAGCACTTCCTTGTGAACTAGATTCTCCTTTAACAGTTTCATGAAAACCAAGACCAAGTTTGATAGCAGGAGACCTTTGATTACTCAGAATATTGTCCAAAATCTTAGTACTATCTTGAAACCTCAAAAGTTTAACTTTTTCTTCTAATTTACCTTTGAGAATGTTTACCTCAACCTCCAAGGCTTGACATTGCTTCGTCATGCTTTCTTCTTTCCTTCTCCCATCTTCTACTTGATTATTCAGATTTAGAATCTCTTCTTTCAACCAATTTTCGTTTTCTTCACAGGTTTGTTGCAGCTCTTCATTCTTCTTATTTGATTTTTCCAGATCTTCTTTGAGAGAGATGATTTCTGCTTCAAGTCCTTCCTTCTTCTTATTTGATTTATCCAGGTCTTCTTTGAGAGAAATGATTTCTGCTTCAAGACCTTCCTTTTCAAATGACTGTAGAGGTTCCTCATTCTTCTTATTTGATGCTTCAAGATCAGCTTGTAGAGAGATGATTCCAGCTTCAAGACCTTCATTCTTCCTTTTGATATTTCGAGATCTGCATTTAGATCATTGATTTCTGCTTCTAGTCTTTTCATTCGATTGGATGCATAAGCATGAAACCTTTGATACTTGTCTATAGATTCATTCTCCTTAGATGAATTTTGCTGATCTTCATCTTTAATCTTGACAGCTTCTTCTAGATCCATACTATTACTTTCACTATCTTTACCTTTGCATATACAGTTAAGTGAAATACAAGAACAACGATCAATACCTGTTTCATCTCCTTCAATTTCTGCTATACCTGATTTCTGAGGTATCTCCTTTCCTTGAGTAACCTTCTTCTTTTGCTTCTTTTCCATGAGCACTTGTAGAGCTTGGTCAAAATCTTCTTCATCTTCACTGGACACTTCATCATCATCTTCATTTGCATAATAATTCTTCCTCTTTTCAAATTGTTTCCCTTTACCATGTTTTTCTCTATAAGGACATTTAGCAGCATAGTGACCAACTCTTCCAAAATCAAAACATTTGAAGGGAAGCTTACCTTTGAATCTTCCAGTACCTAGTTGGAGTTTTCTCACAAAATTCGCTTCTTCTTCTTCGGATATATAGCAGGATTCTTTGACAACTTCCTTTTCTTTTCCTTTTACAGACGCCTTAAAAGCAGCTTCTTTGATTTGAGAAGGACCTCCTTGTCTCATTTCAAAGGTAGTCAGAATACCATGTAATTGAACAATAGTAAGAGTTTGTAGATCTTGCCTTTCTTCGATAGCTGAAACTTTAGAGTCAAATTTTGAAGTCAAGGATCTTAAGACTTTTTCCACCAGAGTAGTATCGGTTATGGTTTCACCCAAATTTCTCATTCGATTTACAATATCATCTAGACGAAGAAAGAAACTGGCAATACTTTCATCACTATGCATCCTCAAATTTTCATATTCAATTCTGAGAGTTTGGAGTTTTGCACTTTTTACCTTTGTATCTCCTTCATAGCTCAGAATGATTTTGTCCCATATTTCTTTTGCTGAATTTAGCTGCATCACTTTAGCAAATTCTCGTTCAGACATGCTTCCTAATAAGACATTCACTGCTTTGGCATTGATTTCATACTTCTTCCTTTCTGTCGCATCAGTAGGAATACTTGCCGGATATTGATAACCTTCTTCCACGATTGCCCATACTTCTGCACCAAGACTTTGCAGATATGCTTTTGTTCATACCTTCCAGAATATCCGATTGCTTCCATTAAATAGAGGTGGCTTTATAGACATTACTCCTTCACGACTTCCCATTGCGACGGATCTCCTTCAAGCGATCAAGCTTCTGCAGAAGGACCTGCTCTGATACCAATTGTTGGGAAAAATACTGAGAGGGGGGGGGGGGTGAATTAGTATTTAGGGAAAACTAAAACTTTTTACTTTTTCATGCTCTAAAACCCATACGCTACTTTGCTGAAGCCAACTAGCATATACACGCAGATATCCTTCATAAAACTCGCGTATACACAGAGATCTAATTATGCCATTAATTCTTCACTTATATCATTCCATCATTCATTCATTAGATGTTCAATAAACAATAAACATGTGCAGTAAGAACAGAATAAACCATCACACATAAGCATCACACATGAACACTAGGATTTTAGGTGGAAACCCAAGTCGGGAGAAAACCACCGCTGCAGTTGCTCAGCCTTCAATATTTTATTATAGAGAAAACATCTTACAACATATGTGCTGGCGCAGACTTGACCAGCACGCAGGCACCCACCTGCGCTCGTTTACCAGCCTCTCCTGGAAGGGAGCTCCAACCCCCTGACTTGTTTACCAACCTCTCCTGGAAGGGAGCTACGACCCCCCGATCTCGTTTACCAGCCTCACCTGGAAGGGAGCTACAACCCCCTGACTGAAGGCTACAACCCTCAGCACCTCTATGGACCACGTTTCATCAATTTTCACACTGGATCCAAACAACTTCAATAGAGCACAACTTGCAGGCCTCGTTTCATCATATTTTCAGACTGGACCCACTCCACACATTTAAGCTCAAACTTAACAATTCATACAACCCAAATCATCATAGATAGATAGCAGTAACACATCAGAAACAGATATCAGCAAGATAGCAGAACAGATCAGACATCTCTCAATTTCAGCAAACCCTAGTTTGCATACACGCTTTACTTTCATTGAGACCGCATATATACCCGCCTTCTGCCATACAAACCTGTGTATACTTCAGTATATATTATAGAGCTAATTTCACTGCGCATACATGCTTTCTCTTCAGCGAAGCCGCGTATATACGCGCTTCTTCCATGTCAAACTAGCGTATGGTTCTTCAGACATTTAGGTCATTGCAATTCCTCAGAACATATATTTAGTTCAGATTTAACCCTTTTACTTCAGACATATGTTCGCCTCATCTCAGATCTAAACATTCCATAAATAGATCTAGCAAATACAAATACATTCCAGATCTAGATTTCCTTCTTCATCATTTCTTCATTGGTGCATCATACATTCAGATCTTTCATTCAACTGTAACCCTTTCCATTCAGATATACTTCAGAGAGAAGCATTCATTCAAGCTCAGACATCTTGTACTCCCACTCATGATTTGCACAATGAATTTCTTCTCTTTATATAGGTTTACCCTTTTTCAATACCATGAGCCAAAACCACATTACTTCCGATGGTATTCCTGGACGAGGTCACATAGACGAATCATTACTCAATACAATGGGTCAATACCATGGTGGTTACCCCTGGTTTTGCACTTTATGAGCGCTTTTTCCCATACGCGACTTGGCACGTTATTTCCCGCGTGCATACGCGACTTCTCCTAGACAAATCCGCGTATGCCTTGAGACATACTCTTTTCATCATAGATCTAATACATACTGAATTCCTTTCTTCATTACCTTCTATACTCACTGTAGATACATCAGATTTAGTTCATCAAGACATATTCTATCAAGCACAACTTCATCAAGTAAGTTGTCATCATTTTCATCAAGTAAGTTGTCATCATTTTCATCAAGTGGGTTGCCATCAAGGACAACACCCAGCATCATATTGCCAACAAACATCATATCACATCATATTTACATCATTTAACAAGATCATTACGTCAAGAATAACTTCATCAGGTGGATTTCCATCAAGGACAACACATGCCAACAATCTCATGTCTTCATCTTCATTAATTGGGTTGCCATCAAGGACAACACTCTGCATCATATTGCCAACAAAAAGTTACACACAAACTAGCTCAGTTTTGAACAAGTCACAGGTTCAAAACTCATCCACTAATTGCCTGCCTCTACTGCGCAATCCAAGTTGGTTCAATGAGAGATCCAAGTTCGAATCTCCTTGGCTTCAACTACGCAATCCTCATGGGAAATCTCCTCCAATTCTTGTGCAAATCTCATGCACAACTGATGTCGCAACTAATAGCAAACTCACCCTTTCATCTACCTCTTCCACTGGTCTTCACTGAACTGTCCATGCACTGTAGTAAACTGATGTGTTCTTGAGTTGAATAATGAGTTAATAATTATTGAATTAAATAATATTTAATTCACTCAACTCATCACTAGTGTATTAGCTAGTTAAACTAAACACAACTAGTTCAACTAAGTTAAACCGAACACAACTCCACCAACTATCTCATCAACTCCACCGAACTTCGCCACTTGAGTTCTAACTAAAGTCAACCATGCATGAGCTCACCAAACCCCTAGGAATAGCGTAATTTCTTCTGTCAGGTGCATGAGCCACATCTGTAGCTCCAACTGAAGTGCTGTAAGAGAATAAACTAAAGTTTAGAGTCCAAATATTATTAAGGGATAATAATATTTGACTGACCTATTTTTAGACAGGCAGTCTAAAAATAGACTTCAACCTGTATGTCTAAAAATAGAGGTCCATCTATTTTTACCAACTCGACCAATCATCCAAGAATAGCATACTGCAACTCCTAGACCATGCTCCATATGTCTAAAATAGACATAGTCTAAAAATAGACTTTGCACCAAAAATAGCCTGCGGGCCCACTTAGTGAAGGCGACTTCATTTCACTAAGCTCCATCATCTTGTTGCATTTTCAACAGCAATCGCATTTTCCAATTGCACCCCCCCTTCTGTGCCTTGTGATTTCGATCCGCTGATCCCATCCTAGCCTTTGATTCCCCCTGTTGATCGGACGGCTCAACGCTAATTGCTCCATCGCAATCGCATCACATCCCCTCCTCTACATCCGCCGATTGCGATCCGCTGATCCCATCCCATCCGTCCATCTGTTCCATGATCCAACGGCCATCACTTGATCACCCCCATACCTCCAATCGCAATCGCACCTTTCTTTGTGCCACCCCTTCCGCTCCTTCCGATTGCGACCTTCTAATCCAATATGAGCTGTCCATCCCTCCGCCAGATCCAACGGCCATGAACCGGTCACACCATCATTCGAATGGATTTTCAAACCTCCCGTTTCTCCCCTCCGATTGAATCGTAACCATCGACCTCCTCCTGAGATCTGACGGTCCTAAAAGAATCGCCCTCCACCCACGCCGGGTCCCACCTCGTACGATCATTTCCATCACACTCCATTGCATTTCGTTCATTTCCTTTGCATTATCACCTATGCACAAACTTTCGTATTTTGCACTAAAGTTTAATGTTTCATATTCACTCTGCCCATCTTCATATACCATCCCACGGATTAATCTCCACCGTTGATCTTCATCACCAGACCATGATCTAACGGTCCACACTCATTTCTCCACCAAAACCCTATTCGTCGCTGTTTACACCATATTGTTGCATTATCCACCATTGTTTCATCTAAAACCACCACCGACGTGCTATCACTCGACCCGCCCTCCATAACGACCTCCTTATGCATGGATTTCATAACTGAGTTTCGTGTTCTATAGGGTTATCAGGTGGTGAAAGCCGCCATGATTCAAAATCTCTGTATAGTCACAGAGAAACAGAAAAGCACCGTGTTCAAGAGCCGAGTTCAGGAAGAAAGGTCTAAGAAGACGCATGATAGGGCTCGCATCAAAGAGACAAAGTTTAAACTCTGTGAAGTCTTCCCCATAGTCATTAAAGCATTGATTTCGCAGTCAAAGACCAGTGTGGAAGCGGCAAAGAGTATCAGCAGGAAAACAGAGTGTTAAGGCCCATAATGGAAGGTTTGAGCCTTAATCCAAGTATTTCAAAGCAGTGTACTAGATCAAATACATCATGGACCTCTTGGAAGGCTTAGCACACAGAAATCAAAACTATCAGGGTCTCACAACAGCAGCTTGTTCTAAAGGACAAAGCGCCCATATTGTTTCCATATTTTACCGTTTTCCTAAAGAAAGTTCCGCCCTAATTACAGTCCCAAGCTACTAGAGCATTTGTTTCACAAGTATGGCAGAATATTCAGTAATTTATTTACCTTTTGTTTATTCACCAAAGGTACTATAGAGTACTGCAAACTAGAGTGCATAAGAGCCATACTCGAGTAAATGGAAGCCTGAAGAAGATCGTTCATTCACTCAAAGAACGCAAGAGATAAATGCACAGGAGTTAAAACAGAATGGGCTCCGACCCTCTTTCTTTTCTGAGATTAATGATTCATTTAGTGTTTCACCTACCTCCTCTGCTCTCTTCAGCTATAAAATGCAAGAAGAAACTTATTGTAAGGGTTGTTGATCAGTTATCAAAGAATTGCAAGTAGTTTCTTTTGAGACACAGTCTCTGTGTAATGTTGTAATATAGGCTGAGGAATATGATTTCAGACTGAGTATTCAGTTATTGGCAATGTTGTACTTGACTGGTATTGTTATTTAATATGAAACGCACATTTCTTTGGATCCCGATCTAAAGCAGTGGTGATGTTTTCCTATCTTTGTGTTTTAATTCATTTCATTTTGTTTCTACTGGCTTGCATCAGAATATTGGCATAGGATTTACCCTTGTTAGGTACCCTATGTTTCTGCTCTCCTTGCCTTCAATGTTTTCTACTAAATGTGTTATCTAAGAATTGATTTCAGTTAATTTAACCAGTGTGATGGATGTTATTGCCTACTCTCTAATGTATGAATTGAATGAATCAGTTCTTAGATGTTCTGGTTGGGATTTAGTTGGAATATTTGGGAACATTGGGGATTAGAGTTAGCCCTGTCCACTAGGATCCTTGTGCGACCAGCTGGTCTTTAACTGTGTGTCCTGAATCTGTGTTGTCTCCTCCTCTCCTACCATTCCATATCACACTATCATCTTTAAGATCCAATGTTTTAGATGAGTAGCCCAATTGGAGGCCTGCCTATTGATTAGCAAGAAAATCCTTTCTTGACTTCGTTGCCCAATGGTTTTGAATGCTCCCTAAAATACTTCACCTCTGCCTTATTCCTCTTTTCTCATCCTTGTCTTACATTGAACCCTTCTTTCCTGATAACCAGCAACCAAACAGACAATCAAACAAAGAAACCTTGTGCCCATAACTAGCCTAACATCTTAAACCTTTTCCCTTCAAAGACATTACCCTTAGAAATCATAGAGAGATCCCTCTCTGGACCCAAGAGGGCTAGATCCTGAGGTCTGAAAGTGGTTTTGATGTTGTCTCATCTTTTGGTATTTCCAACCTTGCCAAAACATGGGAACCCCAACATAATGGAAACTCTGCTAGGGATATTCTGAGTACTTCTCACCTTCTACATCATAAGAGCCTCAGAAACCTACAATCTCTGGCTAGGTTGGCAGTTAAACACTCCTATTCACAGATCAACCTCTATACCATTTGTTGTATTTCTCCCATACTCTTGGACAGAGTTTGGAAAGGGCTAGGTAGCCTCCAGATCTCACATTATTTCAGAGGTGACACATCTGGTAAAAGCCCCACCAGTCAATCTCTGGTTAGAGTTTGCTGTGTTGTGAAGATATCCTTGAAAAGGGACATCTCAGAAGCACTGTGGTGGACAGTGTACCCTACAGAAAGCATCTTAAACCCTCCACCTGGCGACTCCATAATTCCTAAATGATTTAAAGAATCCATTGGTGATCAGTAGGCCTGTTGATTATCTTGGTTCACATTAGACTCCACTAGGAGACCAGCCTCCATAACAACATCAACCACAACAAAAGTAACAAGTAGGGTTAAGCTGCTCGGTTAGAAAACAATATTCTAGCTTCAAGAACCATTCATACAAGAGCTTACACTAACCCATACCCACCTGAAATAGTTGAAAACCCTGAGAGCATCCTCAAGGGATCTCGTACACATAAACAATCAACTATTTCCAGCCACATCCATAGAGATAACTCTACACCATAAAACTTTACAGCTCTATCAGACCCACTTTTTGGCCTAGGCACTCAAAATAGCTTACCAAGAACTAGGTCATTCAGTGTTCTAGACCAGCCAAACCTTGAGTTTCCTGTTTCACCACCTTAAGGTGGTAAGCACTTTGGGAATAGACAGACCCCTCCATCTGCACCTCCTGATATACACTTCATTCAAAACTTGGGGCTTAGTCACCCTAGATCTGCTCATCAGTCTTTTGCTGGTCATAATATCCGTGTCATTCATATGCCAGTTACCCAAGTCAATCCTTTACCTCATCAAAACATCATCATGGCAGCCTGGTATGCACCTCTGGTTTTACCCCAGCCTCTAGTGCCTTTATCCAATGATTATCAATCAAAGATCCCACATTTCACTGCAAAAGAGTCCACCACAGCTCAAAACCATGTAGATATGATGGAAGATTCTTTTGACTACATGGAAATAGATGATGAAACAGTCAAGATGAGAATCTTTGCCCAGAGCTTAGGAGGTGATGTGAAGAAGTGGTTCAAAGGCCTACCTACTAATAGTATCCAAGACCTTCCTGCCTAATATCAGACTTTCGTAAACAAATGGGAGGTTAAGGCCAACCCTCGCCAAATCCTAGCAGAATATATGAACCTTAAAATAAACATAGGAGAGAGTGTCCATGATTACACAACGAGATTTAACAACATTTACAATGCTCTTCCTCCAGACATGAAACCTCCCCAAGGTATGGCTCTAGCGAAATACCCCGAAGTATTTGATGCTGACATGGCCTACCAGCTTAGGGAGAGAGATTACAACACGTTGGAAGACATGCAAAAAGAAGCAGTGAGTGTAGAGGCTAATCTGATTGAGAAAAGAACAAGATTGAGAGCTGAGAAAAGGGTAACATATAGAGATGACAATGTAGCTTCCACGTCTGACCCAAATTATGACCGCATGTCCAAAAACATGGAAAAGATATACCAAATTATGGAAAAAATGGTTGTCACAGTTAGTAACCAAAACAAAAATCAAAACCATAACCAGAACCAAAACTTTAGAAGAAACAATGCCACTCCCAACAGACAAAGAGAATCAGATCAACAAGTTATTCCCCCATTCCAAGAGAAATTTTTAGATGAAGATGAGGGAATCATAGAAGATTTTGAGGGGAATACAATAAACATGTTTGAAACAGAAAATTCAATCCATAACTGTTACTCAGAAGAAGATTAGCCCCCACCCTCTTATTGGGACGAGGAATGGCTAGAAATTGAGGATTACCGGTTAGGATTTGAAAATGCCATGATGCAGGTAAGAGAAAAATATGAACTTAGAAGCAAAAAGAGCCAAGAAAATGCCAAACCAAAAGCTTCTGAGGTCACCATCAAGAAAATACATGAGAAAACATCTAAAGCAACTGCTGAAAGTAACAAATCAACAGCTGAGAGTTCTGGAAAGAACAAAGAAAAAGACAACCAAAACACTGATACACAAGGTAAACCAACTAGTAGCACTAGCACTTCAGTTAGTGCTCCTAATAAAACTGTCACAAACACTGTACATAACGAGAATCATCACACTGATTCAGCCACTAAGGCAGTGGCTAACAAAATAGAGTTGAACATTCCAAAGAGTTAGTCCACTTTCATTCTGGAAAGTGAAATTGCAAAAATTAAAATCTTTGTCCCATTCTCTGAGCTAGCCACTCAGGATGTATATAAAGGCCAAATTTTGAAGGCATTAAATTTAGGTGAGAACAGTGACACTGTAAATCTAAGTGATGATCAACCTGCCCTTCTATTTGGTCCAAAGATAGAAGGAAAGTTTTAGGAAGGGGTAGTGCCACCTTTTTATATCAGTCTCAATGTCCACGATAAGATTCTCCACAATGCAATGCATGATTCTGGGGCATCACACAACCTGATGCCTAAAGTAGTGATGGAAAGACTAGGCCTAGAGATAACCCGTCCCTATAAATACTTATATTCATTTGATTCTAGTAAGGTAAAAAGTGCCTTGGCCTAATCAAAGATTTAGGTGAGCTCACCGTATTCCAGCTGCTATGGTCATGGATGTTGTTGTGGCAGCAGGTGCCACACTAGTATGGTATGCTATTATCAAGATCATGGGGAGCCAAGTCGCAAGGAACAATGCAGAGTGGTATGGATGTTATGGTGTTATAATCCCAATTTTCCAACTCAAGACCGACGAAGACACAAATGAACACTGCCACAGGCTCGACGACCTCGAAAATTCACCTTATACTGTAGACATACATACCTTGACTAGGTCATCCTCTCGTAATGAAAATCCTTAGAAGGGTCAGAGTCCTTAAACAAATATACAAACAAGGAACAGAACTCCATGGAATTCGACATAATGGCTAATGACCTATAGGAATGACGTAGGCATTTAACAAAGGTTTCAGAACAAAAGCTCGCAGTGAAACCGTAAATGAATGCAATCAACCAACTATTCACCCTCTTATTTCTAAGTACACATGACGAAAAAACAACCCAAGCAAATTTTCAGTACAAAATTTCCCTAATGCTACATGATGGCGAACCCAGCTGTAGGGAAGGAAGTGATGTTAAAATGAAAAATGAACCCTTGTGGGAGATGAATTTCGATGGGTCATGCACCAAGAGAACTGATGGGGCAGGAGTGTGGATACATAACACAGAGAGTGGTTACGCAGAGAGCCATGCATGTAACCTGCACTTCAAATGTACAAACAACATTGCAAAGTACGAGGCTCTTATCCTAGGTTTAAACCTGTTGAGAAAATTAGGAGCCCGTAGGATAACTGTGCATGGGGACTCTGAGCTGATCATCAAACAAGTGAATGGTGAATACACAGCGAAACATCCTAGACAGAGAGCCTACAGGAATGATACTATGGATTTATTAAAAACATTTGTTGAATATGAATTAGTGTTTGTTCCCAGGATTCAAAATGTCATTGCAAACAGATTAGCATGCTTAGCTAGTTCACACCCTAAGACTCCAAGTGACCAACAAATCATCATTCAGACCAAATTCAGATCTGCAGTGGCGGACAATGAAAAATATTGGCACGTTTTTGAAGGAGATAAACAGATTGAAGATTTCCTGGTAGGCAGGAATGAGTTTGAATTTTCTAATTTAGACCCCAAATCTGACAGTAGTTTCCTAAGTGAAGAGTCCTCGGATGAGGAAGAAACGCCCTGTAATATAGAAATGAATACTTTAAACGTACAGACTGGAAATCCAAACGAAAAAATGTGAAAACGCAGATAGTGAAGAAGTAGAGGTGCTGCAGGCCAAAGATCAGAACATACCTCGAGGTCTGGCACCTTTATAAGACCTTTTTGACTTCGATGATGTAGCAAAAAAGCCCACTATAGAGCATGCAGACTCTGATGTCGAGGAATGCAAAATAGGCACTGAACATAAACCCAAGATGATCAAATTGGCTAAGTCCCTTCCTGAAAACATGAAAAGGAGATACATCGAACTTTTCAAGAAATTCATTGATGTGTTTGCTTGGAGTTATGAGGACTTAAGGGCCTATGACACAAACATCATACAGCATAAGATACCCTTGAAAGAAAATTATAAGCCCTTCAGAGAAAAAATTTGCAGAATAAACCAAAAACAATTACCTGCGGTGGAAAAAGAGATTAAGAAGATGTATGAAGCAGGTATAATTGTTCTTGTGAGGTTCTCTGATTGGGTATCAAACCTAGTGGTTGTGAGAAAGAAAACAGGGGAGATCAGATTGTGCATTGATTTCAAGAATCTTAATAGAGCCTCACCCAAGGACAATTACCCTTTGCCAAAAATGGACCATATTCTTCAGAGGGTAGTAGGCTCTAAAAGGATCTCCCTACTAGACCGTTTCTCAGGTTACAACCAAGTCTTTGTAATCCCATAATATCAACTCAAGACAACCTTTACCACTCCATGGGGAAACTTTATGTATGTGAAGATGCCCTTTGGATTGATGAATGCTAGTGCAACCTTCCAAAGAGCAATGGACATAGATTTTTCTAATGAAATAGGACACTTCATTGTCATCTATCTGGATGACATAACAGTCTACTCCAAGACCGAGGAAGAACACCTAAAACATGTGAGGAAAATGTTCGAAAAATTTAGGAGGTTTGGTCTGTCATTAAACCCCAAAAATACTATATTTGGACTGCAGGAAGGTAAACTTCTTGGCCACATTATATCTGAGAAGGGAATTAGGATAGACCCCCAAAGATTTGAGGGAATACTACAAATCACACACCCAAGAAACATCAAAGAGTTACAGTCCTTCATTGGGAAAATCAAGTTCCTAAGGAGATTTATTCCCAACTTAGCTGAACACCTTAGAAATATGACTAACATGCTGAAGAAAGGTGTAGGAGTTAAGTGGACTGTTGAAGCTAAGAAATATTTTGAATCAGTAAAACTTGCACTCACCCAGGCTCCTGTCCTAATCAGCCCAGATTTCTAAAAATATTTCCTCATTTTTTCATTTTCCTCCAAGCATACAATAGCTGCAGTTCTACTGCAAAAGAATCCAGAGGGAATGGAACAACCCATCTCTTTCTTCAGCAAAGCACTGAGGGACGCACCCTTGAAATACAGCATAATGGAAAAACACGCCTATGCCTTAGTCAAGGCCTTGAAATACTTTAGGGTGTACATTCTGCATTCCCACACCATAGCCTACGTGCCTAATATAGTGGTTAAAGACATATTGTCCCAAGACCCAGATGGGAAGAGGGGCAAATGGATTGTTGTGATCTTAGAATATGACCTTGAGATAAAACCCACCAAACTGATCAAAGGTCAGGGCTCAGCACAACTGATGGTTGAATCAAATCTACAAGCCCTAGACATTAACATGGTAGATGCCTTGGGTGAGCAGTAGGGATCGCCTGATCCCACTGTTAAGGAAAAGTTTCAGAGCTCTCCTTGGTATTCTGACATTTTGTATGTGCTTACACACCTCAATGCCCCTCCTGAACTATCAAAGACCAAGGCCAGATTCTTAAAGCTAAAATCCAGGAGCTATTGCATATTGAATAACTACTTATACTGGAAGAATCCAAATGGCCTATTGCTTAAATGTTTGCCTAAAAATGAGGTATAGAGAATTAAACAAGAATTCCATGCAGGAGAGTGTGGAGGCCACCTGAGCTGGAAGGCTACTACAAACAAAATACTCAGAGCTGGTTACTATTGGCCTACTATCTTCAATGATATCCATAAGATGATAATTGCCTACCAAAAATGCCAAATTTTTGAAGGCAAAAGAAAACTCCTCCCCTTACCTCTGTAGCCCATCACTGTTGAAGGTCCTTTTCTGCAATGGGGTCTAGATTTCATAGGAGAAATTCACCCTGCTTCTTCTGCACAACACAAATGGATCCTAACAGCCACAGACTATTTCACTAAGTGGATAGAGGCCATACCTACTAGGAATGCCACAGATTCAGTCATCATTAGTTTCCTAAAAGGTCATATCCTCTCTCAGTTTGGCTGCCAAAAGAAAATAATCACTGATAATGCTGCTGCTTTCGGATCCAAGAAAATGGTTGATTTTTTTCACAAGTATCAAATAGCACTCAGTCATTCAACTGCCTATTACCCTCAGGGTAATGGACTAGCTGAATCATCGAACAAAAGCCTGGTGACCATCATCAAGAGGCTGTTGGAAGAGAACAAAAAGTCGTGGCATAACAAGTTAGTGCATGCCTTGTGGGCTGACAGGCTTACAACAAAGAAGCCCATTGGCATGTCACCATATAATCTTTTCTATGGGACAGAAGCAGTGTTTCATACCAGCCTTGGGGTACCAGTGATTAAGCTGGTCCAAGAGATTCAAGTAGAAAAAGACAATATGGTGAGAAGGATGAACCTGACAATTCATCTCCAGAAAACAAGGAAAGAGGTATATAACAGAGCAGTGAAAGTTCAAGAGAACATAAGAGGTTGTTTGAAAAAAGAACCAAAGCTGTTGATTTTAAAATTGGAGATAAAGTTCTGAAGTGGGACTCAAGGAGAGAGGACAAAGGAAAGCACGACAAGTTTGATAGTTTGTGGCAAGGTCCATACATCATCCAGGCCACTGTGGGGCCAAATGCCTTCTTCCTACAAGAATTAGATGGTACAGAGCTATTTGGGGGTCCTGTCAATGGCAGGATGCTCAAGCACTACTTCTGCTGATTTTCGATTTCCAGTTTCCATTTCCATTGTACATACCATTGCAGTGTTTTGTTTTAAAAAAAAAACAGAGAGAAAGGAGAGGTTCAGACATGTTCAAAACATGAACCTCTGAAGTGAAAAATATTGGCTCCAATATGATCAAAACCTAAGCCAAGGAAATTAAAGGTATCTGTTCCAAACATGCCCAAAACCTGGACCAGTAGAGAAGAAAGAAGAATCAGCTCTAACAAGCCAAAAACCAGAGCTGATTGAAGAAGAAAGAGTGACTCTAACAAGCTCAAAACTTGAGTCACAAAGAAAGAAGGGTACTTCAAGCTTCAGAGTTCAAGCCTTCACAGTTTTGTTTTCAGTTTTCTGCAAATTTCTGTCCATGTGCAACTGTCTTTATGCCTTGGATCCACAACAAACTAGACTGTCTAATCCTAGTTTGGTTGTTTTTAAATTTCTGTTGTAGAATATAGAGAAGAAATCTGCTGGACAGTTTAATCCCAGTAGATATTTGATTAGGTAGAGAAAAATATGAGACTAACAGTCTAATATGGTCTCATGGAGTAATAAGGGTAGATTTAGAATAGTTTTATTTTCTGTTATAAAAATAAATGATGTAAAGGGTCTGCTAGTTCAAATGCACCCTAGAAGAAAAAATGCTAGGATTGTAGGATGGGCAGGTAGATTTTTTGGAAGTGTTTCTGCTGATCTATCATATTTGTGGCAGCTGAAAATCAAAGAAGAAAGGTGGCTTAAGCAGTAGGCATCTAGCCTACACCAAAGATCATTTTCTGAATTCTTGACTCCTTCAAGAAGAAGCCACTGTTAGCCCCCTATGAATTCCTTGACAAGCAAGCAAGGGGCTAGATTGTTTTGTGAGCCTTCAAGGAATGGATTTCTCTTGAAAACAAATCATCCTTGAAGCCTTTTATGTCCCCTGACTCTGACTATTCCCCTCTGCTATTTTTGAGTCAATAAGCCTCACGGATTGCAAAAAATTGTGCTCCAAATGGCCTTTATTCGCCCTTTGCATCTCTGCAGAATGCCCCATTTTACCCCTTTTCCCCCCTTTGTCAAAGTCCCCCTTTTTTCCCTCAAAGGTCCTCTTTTACTCCTAAATCTCCCCAAAATCCCTTTTAAATTCTACCCTTACCCTTTGTTTGGCCAAATTCCCTTTTTTCCCCCTTATCCTTACCCTTTCCCAATCTTAAATTTCATTGAAAAGGGCTCAAAAAACCCACTTTGCCACATTATAATAGGGCCTAGCCCCTTTTCCTCCAGTCCCCAACCACTTCCCCACGTGACCTGCACCTGGGACCAAGCGTTTAAGCCTTGGGCACTCATCGCAATCAGATCCGTCGGGTGAGCGTTTTCCTTAGTTACATTGAAAAATCCTGATGCGATGGGTTTTCGTTAACAAGTCCCGTGATGTATTCAATACTGTTGATCTATCACATAGATCCAACGGTCGAGCGCCAATCACACTCCTCGCCTAATCGCAATCGGAACCTCCAGTGGTGCCTCCCCTTGTGTTCCCCAATTGCAATCTCCCGACTGGATTCTCCACCGTCGATCTCCCCGTTGGATCCGACGGACCAGTGCCAATCACATTCCCCGCTCCGATCACAATCAAATTTTCCAATCGCACCCCCCCTTTCATGCCTTGCGATTGTGATCTGCCGATCCCATCCTAGCCATTGATTCCCCCCGTTGATCGGACAACTCAGCGCTAATCGCTCCGTCGCAATCGCAACGCATCCCCTCCTCTGCATCCGCCGATTGCGATCCGCTGATCCCAGCCTAGCCATCCATCTGTTCCATGATCCAACAGCCATCGCTTGATCACCCCCATCCCTCCAATCACAATCGCAACTTTCGTTGTGCCACCCCTTCCGCTCCTTCTAATTGCGACCTTTCGATCCAATCCGAGCCGTCCATCCCTCTGCCAGATCCAACGGCCAGGAACCAGTCGCACCATCGTTCGAATGGATTGTCAAACCTCTCGTTTCTCCCCTCTGATTGAATCATAGTTGTCGATCTCCTCCTGAGATCCGATGGTCCTAAAAGAATCACCCTCCACCCATGCTGGGTCCCACCTCGTACGATCATTTCCATCGCATTCCATTGCATTTCGTTCATTTCCTTTGCATTATCACCTATGCAAAAACTTTCATATTTTGCACTAAAGTTTAATGTTTCATATTCACTCTGCCCATTTTCATATACCATCCCACAGATTAATCTCCACCGTTGATCTTCATCACCAGACCATGATCTAACGGTCCACACTCATTTCTCCACCAAAACCCTATTTGTCGCTATTTACGCCATATTGTTGCATTATCCACCATTGTTTCATCTAAAACCACCACCGCCGCGCTATCACTCAACCCGCCCTCCATAACCACCTCCCTATGCATGGATTTCATAACTGAGTTTCATGTTCTACAGGGTTATCAGGTGGTGAAAGCTACCATGATTCAAAATCTCTGTACAGTCATAGAGAAACAGAAAAGGACCATGTTCAAGAGCCGAGTTCAGGAAGAAATGTCTAAGAAGACGCATGATAGGGCTCGCATTAAAGAGACAAAGTTTAAACTCTGTGAAGTCTTCCCCAGAGTCATTAAAGCATTGATTTTGCAGTCAAAGACCAGCGTGGAAGTGGCAAAGAGTATCAGCAAGAAAACAAAGTGTTAAGGCCCATAATGGAAGGTTTGAGCCTTAATCCAAGTATTTCAAAACAATGTACCAGATCAAAGACATCATGGACCTCTCGGAAGGCTCAGCGCACAAAAATCAAAACTATCAGTGTCTCAAATCAGCAGGTTGTTCTAAAGGACAAAGCGCCCATATTGTTTCCATATTTTACCGTGTTCCTGAAGAAAGTTCCACCCTGATTACAGTCCCAAGCTACTAGAGCATTTGTTTCATAAGTATGGCGAACTATTCAGTCGTTTATTTACCTTTTGTTTATTCACCAAAGGTACTACAGAGTACTGCAAACCAGAGTGCATCACAGCCATACTGGAGTAAATGGAAGCCTGAATAATATCATTCATTCACTCAAAGAACGCTAGAGATAAATGCAAAGGAGTTAAAACATAATGGGCTTCGGCCCTCTTTCTTTTCTGAGATTAATGCTTCATTTAGTGTTTCACCTACATCCTCTGCTCTCTTCAGCTATAAAATGCAAGAAGAAACTTATTTTAAAGGTTGTTGATTAGTTATCAGAGAATTGCAAGTATTTTATTTTGAGACACAGTCTCTATGTAATGTTGTAAGATAGGCTGAGGTATACGATTTCAGATTGAGTATTCAGCTATTGGCAATTTTGTACTTGACTGGTATTGCTATTTAATATTACAAGCACATTTCTTTGGATCCTGATCTAAAGCAGCGGTGATGTTTTCCTATCTTTGTGTTTTAATTCATTTCATTTTGTTTCTACTGGCTTGCATCAGAATATTGGCATAGGATTTACCCTTGTTAGGTACCCTATGTTTCTGCTCTCCTTGCCTTCGATGTTTTCTACTAAATGTGTTATCTAAGAATTGATTTCAGTTAATTTAACCAGTGTGGTGGATGTTATTGCCTACTCTATGATGTATGAATTGAATGAATCATTTCTTAGATGTTCTGGTTGGGATTTAGCTGGAAGATTTGGGAACACTGGGGATTAGAGTTAGCCCTGTCTACTAGGATCCTTGTGTGACCAACTGGTCTTTAACTGTGTGTCCTGAATCTGTGTTGTCTCCTCCTCTCCTACCATTCCATATCACACTATCATCTTTAAGATCCAATGTTTTAGATGAATAGCCCAATTGAAAGCTTGCCTATTGATTAGTAAGAAAATCCTTTCCTGACTCCATTTCCCAATGGTTTTGAATGCTCCCTGGACTACTTCACCTCTTCCTTATTCCTCTTTTCTCATCCTTGTCTTACATTGAACCCTTCTTTCCTGATAACCAGCAACCAAACAGACAATCAAACAAACAAACCTTGTGCCCATAACTAGCCTAACATCTTAAACCTTTTCCCTTCAAAGACATTACCCTTAGAAATCATAGAGAGATCCCTCTCTGGACCCAGGAGGGCTAGATCCTGAGGTCTGAAAGTGGTTTTGATGTTGTCTCATCTTTTGGTATTTCCAACCTTACCAAAACATGGGAACCCCAACATAATGGCGACTCCGCTGGGGATATTTTGAGTATTTCTCACCTTCTACATCATAAGAGCCTCAGAAACCTACAATCTCTGGTTAGGTTGGTAGTTAAACACTCCTATTCACACATCAACCTCTATACTATTTGTTGTGTTTCTCCCATACTCTTGGATAGAGTCTGGAAAGGGCTAGGTAGCCTCCAGATCTCACACTCTTTCAGAGGTGACACATCTGGTAAAATCCCTCCCAGTCAATCTCTGGTTAGAGTTTGCTGTGTTGTGAAGATATCCTTGAAAACGAACATCTCATAAGCACTGTGGTGGACAGTGTACCCTAAAGAAAGCATCTTAAACCCTCCACCTGGTGAATCCATAATTCCTAAATGATTTAAAGACTCCATTGGTGATCAGTAGGCCTGATGATTATCTTGGTTCACATTAGACTCCACTGGGAGACAAGCCTCCATACCAACATCAACCACAGCAGAAGTAACAAGTAGGGTTAAGCTGCTCGGTTAGAAAACAACATTCTGACTTCAAGAACCATTCATACAAGAGCTTACCCTAACCTAGACCCACCTGAAATAGTTGACAACCCTGAGAGCATCCTCAAGGGATCTCCTACACATAAACAATCAACTATTTCCAGCCACATCCATAGAGCTAACTCTACACCAGAAAACTTTACAGCTCTATCAGACCCACTTTTTGGCCTAGGCACTCAAAATAGCTTACCAAGAACTAGGTCATTCAGTGTTCTAGACTAGCCAGACCTTGAGTTTCATGTTTCACCACCTCAAGGTGGTAAGCACTTTGGGAATAGACAGACCCCTCCATCTGCACCTCCTAATATACACTTCATTCAAAACTTGGGGCTCAGTCACCCTAGATCTGCTCATCAGTCTTCTGCTGGTCACAATATCCCTGTCATCCATATACCATCTGCCCAAGTCAATCCTTTACCTCATCAAAACATCATCATGGCAGCCTCGTATACACCTCTGGTTTTACCCCAGGCTCTAGTGCCTTTACCCAATGATTATCAATCAAAGATCCAACACGTCACTACAAAAGAGTCCACCACAGCTCAACACCATGTAGATATGATGGAAGATTATTTTTACTACATGGAAATAGATGATGAAACAGTCAAAATGAGAATCTTCACCCAGAGCTTAGGAGGTGATGTGAAGAAGTGGTTCAAAGGCCTACCTCCTAATAGTATCCAATACTTTCCTGCTTTATATCAGACTTTCGTAAACAAATGGGAGGTTAAGGCCAACCCTCGCCAACTCCTAGCAGAATATATGAACCTTAAAATAAACATAGGAGAGAGTGTCCATGATTACACAACGAGATTTAACAGCATTTACAATGCTCTTCCTCCACACATGAAACCTCCCCAAAGTATGGCTCTACTGAAATACCCCGAAGGATTTGATGCTGACATGGCCTACCAGCTTAGGGAGAGAGATTACAACACATTGGAAGACATGCAAAAAGGAGCGGTGAGTGTAGAGGCTAATCTAATTGAGAAAAGAGCAAGATTGAGAGCTGAGAAAAGGGTAACATATAGAGATGACAATGTAGCTTCCACGTCTGACCCAAATTATGACTGCATGTCCAAAAACATGGAAAAGCTATACCAAATGATGGAAAAAATGGTTGTCACAGTTAGTAACCAAAACAAAAATCAAAACCAGAACCAGAACCAAAACTTTAGAAGAAACAATGCCACTCCCAACAGACAAAGAGAATCATATCAACAAGTTATTCCCCCATTCTAAGAGAAATTTTTAGATGAATATGAGGGAATCATAGAAGAGTATGAGGGGAACAAAATAAACATGTTTGAAACATAAAATTCAATCCATAATTGTTACTCAGAAGAAGATCAGCCCCCACCCTCTTATTGGGATGAGGAATGGCTAGAAACTGAGGATTTGAAAATTCCATGATGTAGATCAGAGAACAATATGAACTTAGAAGCAAAAAGAGCCAAGAAAATGCCAAACCAAAAGCTTTTGAGGTCACCATCAAGAAAATACCTGAGAAAAATTCTAAAGCAACTACTGAAAGTAACAGATCAACAGCTGAGAGTTATGGAAAGAACAAAGAAAAAGACAACCAAAACACTGATACACAAGGTAAACCAACTAGCAGCACTAGCACTGCAGTTAGTGCTCCTAATAAAACTATCACAAACACTGTACATAACGAGAATCAACACACTGATTCAGACACTAAGGTAGTGGCTAACAAAACAGAGTTGAACATTCCAAAGAGTCAGTCCACTTTCAATCTGGAAAGTGAAATTGCAAAAACTAAAATCTATGTCCCACTCTCTAAGCTAGCCACTTAGGATGTATAAAAAGGCCAAATTTTGAAGGCATTAAATTTAGGTGAGAACCGTGACACTGTAAATCAGAATGATGATCAACCTGCCCTTCTGTTTGGTCCAAAGATAGAAGGAAAGTTTCAGGAAGGGGTAGTGTCGTGGACCTTTCTATATCAGTCTCAATGTCCATGATAAGATTCTCCACAATGCAATGCATGATTCTGGGGCATCACACAACCTGATGCCTAAAGTAGTGATGGAAAGACTAGGCCTAGAGATAACCTGTCCCTATAAAGACTTATATTCATTTGATTCTAGTAGGATAAAGTGCCTTGGCCTAATCAAAGATTTATGTGTGAGCCTTACCTAGATTCCAGCCAAGTGTATGGTCATGGATGTTGTTGTGGCAGATGAGCCACCCAAGTATGGCATTTTATTATCAAGATCATGGGGAGCCAAGCTGCAAGGAAAAATGCAGATGGATGGGGCATATGCCACAATCCCAATCTCCGGCCAACTCAGAAGACTGTACAGAGAGACACAAATGAAATGTCTGGTCAGTAGCCTCGAAGAACCTGAAAATTCACGTTTATACTCTGTACATACAGACCTTGACTCCTTCATCCTCTATAATGACGAATCCTTAGAAGGGTCACAGTCCAGAAACAGAGATACAAACAAGGAAACAGAACCCATGGACTTCGACATAATGGCTACTCTAGACTTGGAGGAGAATGACGTAGAAAAATTTGAACAGTGCACTGTAACAAAAGCTCAAAGTGAACCAAAATAGAATGCAATCAACCAACTAGTCACCCCTCTGATTTCCATGCACATGACGAAAAATAAAACGACCCAAAGCCTAGTACAGCCCCTATAATGCTACATGATGGCGAACCCAGCTGTAGGGAAGGAAGTGATGTTAAAATGAAAAATGAACCCTTGTGGGAGATGAATTTCGATGGGTCATGCACCAAGAGAACTGTTGGGGCAAGAGTGTGGATAAATAACACAGAGAGTGGTTACACAGAGAGCCATGCATGTAACCTACACTTCAAATGTACAAACAAAATTGCAGAGTACGATGCTCTTATCCTAGGTTTAAACCTGTTGAGAAAATTAGGAGCCCGTAGGATAACTGTGCATGGGGACTCTGAGCTGATCATCAAACAGGTGAATGGTGAATACATAGCGAAACATCCTAGACTGAAAGCCTATAGGAATGACACTATATATTTATTAAAAAAAAATTTGAATACGAATTAGCATTTGTTCCCAGGAGTCAAAATTTCATTGCAAACAGATTAGCATTCTTAGCTAGTTCACACCCTAAGACTCCAAGCGACCAACAGATCATCATTCAGACCAAATTCATGGGCTGCAATAAGTTTTCTCCTCATCACATCATGATAGTCATCCTCCCTATCTTCTCCTTATGTCTCCATGGTTCTACACCTCCTCAACAATGGCACATGTAAAACATGAGTTGTGCCTTGATCTCCACACATGAGATCCTAGGGACTTCCTTGAAAAGATGCAAGCATCCCTCCATTTGGAGCAAGATCTCCGCCTTCCTCTGCATGAGGCACTAGATAATCTCTAGATCTAACAACGATGTTGCCATCAATCTCTGCAACATGAATGGGCAACCTTCCAACAACTGGATCCCTTTTTGAAAAAGATATATCCATGCTCCTTTGCTCAAAGGTGTGAGATGAAAACGTTTCTTCCGGCAAAGTACAGTGAAAGTTTTCAGCCTTTACCATGGTTTTCTAAAATGGTACTACATTCTCATGCAAGGGTTTTATTTTATTTTTCTTGTTTAGATCCACCATGTGTGTCTTATGAATCCTTCCATCAAATATTTTCATCAATGCCTTAGTGAAACTAGCATAGGATGCAATGTTTACATTTCTTAAAGAAAAGGATTCAAAAATCCACCAGGAAAAAGCCTTAACTCTCAAATGCAACATTGCAACTCTGATGGCTTCATCCTTCAACATGTGGTGCTACTACAAGAAGGTCTCTAACTCCTCCACCCAAGCTTTGGCTGAACATACAGGTGAACCCTCAAAGGTAGATAGATGAAATCTATCCTACTGCTCTCTTCCATTCACCTTCATCTTGCAAAACTCTGAAAAACGAAGATGATCTCTGAATTTCTGAGTTTTAGACTCATAATCCTTCAATAAATCACTAAGGGTTTCCCTCATAGCAACCTCTTCTTCTCTTTCCATCTCTCTTCCGGCAATCCTGGGCATGTGACTGCGTTGAGTATTAGGATGTGTAGCTGCATGCTGACACTCCTCCGATCTAGAGTTTTCTTTTGAATCAAACCCTATAGGAGATTGTCCATACTTCCTCCGGATCTCCTTTAAATCTTCATGAATCCAATGTACAGATTGAGGAAGAAGCTTGGTAAGCTTATCCCATTTTTATTTTTCTTCTCCAAAAGATGGAGTCTTTCCTCTAATTATTTCTTTGTCTCCTTGATGAGAATAGGAAGTGCAGGGTTCTTCCTCTTCTTTCTGCTTATCCTCCCTGGGGAGGTTCTTCATGGATCTAAAATATGATTAGATAAATCCCATCCTTCTAGTATTTTGATTTTCTTGGGCTTAGAATCACAGGCTGAGCCAAGAAAGCAACTTTGATACCATTGTAATGTTCCCAACTCGGGACAACTAGCAAGGCATGAATGGAAAACACATTTTCCAGTAATGGCTACTACAAGATTTGAAACTAGGACCTGGATGCCTTAGAGAAATGTGTCTAAGTGCTAAATCCAAGAGGAGGCTCCAAATAAACCCTTCTAGAGTGGTTAAACATATCTCCCACTACTAGATGTCCTCAGAAAATTCCCGATGAGGGACTACAACAAATGTAAGCACATGTAGAGGAATGAAAATGTTATTCTATAACTATGAGCACATAAAGAGAAGTATAGCCAAAAAATATATGATATAGCAGAAAATTTATACAATGTGTGGAGGAATCAATCACTCCATCTAGGCAATGGAAGCCTCAATGTGACATATACATGAAAATGCAAGAGAATTGCTACACATGAAAAGCCTTGGCTAAAATAACGCGGTTTATATGAGAAACTGTAGAAAAATACATGATATGACAATGATAGCTCAAATAAATGAGGGGGAGCAGGCTCTCAACCCCTAAAAACACTAATACAACAATAATACACAATCCTTGGGAGGATTGGCTACAATATACATCAAAATGGAAAATCTGCAAAAATGTCAGAGTTGCTGGGCAACAGCTGTAACTCAATACTGGAAATACATGGAGATGGATGAATAAGATGTGAGATATGAAAGAAACATCTTCCAATGGATCTCTCAATGCAAGGATGATCCCGAAACTGAAGATATTTCCTTCCAAGAAGCTGGTGCAACCTCTCACTGCAATGGTGCACTGAAATAATGCAATCTTGAGGATGGACTGCACTGTCTATGATGGGAGATGCTTGGAATTTATGCCAAATCTGCAATACAGCTCAAGAAACCTTCATTAATAATCTTCCTGAGGAATATAAGCTCCTTCCTCTGAAAGATGAGACAAGGAATGGTGTTGTGGAACCCTCCACTGCAACACCCAACAACACTACGTTATACTTGAGCAGAAATAATGCAGTGACTGAATAATGGCTTTAGCCTTGAGCCAAGATGTGGATAAAATGAAGTGCAATACCTCAAGAGGCCTCTCAAGAAGGAGAGGAAATCATAAGCAGGAATCCCTCCTGCTAAGCAGCACTGCAACTCTGTTGAACAACTGGAGTATGTAATTTGTCTGAATAGACAAATAATCAAATGATCCAAGATATCTCACTATGGATGCCTCCTCCTCTTCTTATACAAGTGAATGCCTCTTTTCCATGGACCCCACAGACTAGGGTTTCATCCACAAGGAATATTTCTCCCTCCAAAAATGCGTTGTCTTCTCAAGCAAGCCACACCTCTTAGGCAGCGTTGTTGACTTGGTCAAACTTGACCTTGCCCTCATGCAAATTTCCCCTTTTCACACTAGAAGGTGCAAAATAAGCTTCTCCAAATGATCCTTTCCCCATTATGAAGGATCTTATTCCTACTCATGGGCCTTTTACCCATTTTATTCACCTCCTAAGTGAAATTAGAAAAAATTAATATTCCAATTTGCTGCATGCAAATTTTGGAATATTACACTATCTCATTATCTTACAATTGGGTTTTAGCTTGTGTAGGAGTCATACCATCCATATGAGTCTTTTTACTCCTCTGATAGGTTACTCTTCCAGTCACATGGAATGTGCCCGGATGCCTCCTGCATCGTTGCATGATATCACATGGTGTTAATTCAGTCATGCTACCAGGTCACTCTTGCATCATGCAGTTATGTGTTCAAGATAACTTTCAGCCTATGTTGGCCATCTACAGTAGCCTATTTACCATTTTGAGTCGGTCGTCCCTAGGTCAGTTATACTTCATCACTTCAGGACTTCATCCATACATCACATCATCCTGGTCTATTCTGTGTCGATTTTTGTGGGGTACTTTAACGCCCTCCTTCAATGGATCTTCTCCTGTTGACTTTTGCTCATTATCTCGGAGCTTAATCTAGGAACCGGTAGTACCTTTGAGCTTGCAGTTCTCAGTGGCATGCTTCATCATGATCGATAGTGGGTCTACATCATTGGATCCTGATTTCTCGAGATCATTTATGTTCAACATGAGCTAATTCATTCACACTTAGTGGACTATACTAGGTTCCTCGGGGTCCATCTTCCTCATTGATGGATTACCTCGCATCTGTTTCTGCTTTACCTCATTGGTTGGTAATCAAGCAGTCTCTACCATTTCTCAACTTATGTTCATCTATTTGAATGTGTATATTCATACCATCAGGGTTATGTCGAATACCCTCGGTTAGGGCCATCTCACTCTTATATGCCACCCTTCTCAAGTTTTTTTGGATGTATGTATCATTTATGTACATTGAGGGCTATTTGGGACACTTCTCTATTTTTCATGTGTCCATAGTCCCATTCATGTATACTGTGACATAGATCCATGATTTTTTTTTGTGGATATGCTCTTTCCATTGAGTCACATAGATCCACGATTTTTTTTAGTGGCTATGCTCTTTCCATTGAGTCACATGGATCCACCATGTACGTCTCGTTGTCATGTCTTAGTCATTTATATCATGGATTTGCAATGTATGTTTAATGGCCATGTTCAATATTTTCTTATGACCAAGCATGGGTATGCTCGCCTAGGGGATGTTATCTTCATAGCTGAGACCTCTACTTAAATGTTTTTCGATGTGTGATACTGGATCTCTTTCCCCATTGCCACTCAGACCTCTGATTTTGATTATCATTTATTTCGACCATCAGCTACTCATTCTGGCCTCATACATTAGGGGGAATATGTTATCATCCTATTTTTATACCCCTACATCATTGAACCCTGGCCCTCATTGCTTGATGACTTTTCCATAGTAGGAGGTGATCTTTTCCTAAGTTTTTACCCAGAGCTGCAGGCTAGTAGGCTTATGCCCGCAGCCTAGGAGATTGAGCCACTACCAATGCTTCTTTTTCCCACGGCTCAAGCCCTAATCCATCAGTTTGGAGCCTGCAGTGCAAGGAACTTTCTAGATTTACTAAGTCCCTAGGAGATGAGCTCGATTACTCATTGATTTGAGCTAGCCAAGACTGATCCATTAGAATTTTCCTTAAATTATTTTCATTCTGAGCATCTACATTCATCCTCCAAAGACCTATCATTCACCTAATACTAGGTCATTTGAGAGGGTTAAGCTAGTCAAAAATTTGTTCCAAAGAGAGTGAGTTTTGGAGAGCCATGCTACTGTTGAGATCTTGACACCTAATTACTATCTTGTAATTATCTTGAGAGCTTGTGAGGTCTCAATATATAGGAGAGTTCTCTTCATATACCCATCTATTGGGAAAACTCTACCAAATTGCGGAGAGGAGAAGCTAAAAGTAAGGTATTGAAGTGACATGCTTATTTTAATGAAGATCTATGTTACCTCCTGTATATGATTGTATGTTCAGATATTGCACTTTTTTTATGATATCGTTCATCTAATGATCTTGCAAGGAATATCACTTGTTGTATATATATGGTTGTGACTGTGTGTAGGTGTTCATAGCATAGGAAGATAAGATAGATCGCTCATGTGGAGCGCAACAGATTGGATAGATCACTTGTGTGGAGCGCAAAAGATCAGAATTGAACTTAAGATCGGTCCCTGATCTGCAAGGAGGAAAGGTAGCTTCTTCTTCCTCATAGTATTAAATGATTGAATGGATGATTGTAATGAATGGTTGACGTTGAAGAGTTTCGAAATGCAAGGTTTTCAGAGCTTTTGAGTTGAGTTCTAGATATTTTCTTGATCCTCCTGAAATAAATCTCAGGGGAATCCATTTGTTTGTAGGTTTCAAATCTAGATCCTCTTTTTTTTTCTTCTAAAAAGGTTACAAGAGAATATACACATTCCTCATGAATACTTTTGGCTCATTCATGAAAGATGATAGCTTGAGGAAAAAAAATTCCTCAGTGAATAAGAGATTTCCAAGGATGCCATGATTTACACAATATCAAGAATTTGATGTCGATCCAAAGTGGGAGGTTCATCCACCTTATACCTATTAAGATAATTTAAATATGTTCTAAAACTAGGTCCCGCTTCAGAAAAACCTAAATATATCTCTAGATCTACTTTTGTGGTGCAGTAGTTATATGAAACCCCTTCTGTTGAGGTGAAAAACACTATGTGTGGTTATATAGCAGAAAATTATGAACATAAAGCACATATATGTAATTTCAATGGGTTTTTTCCTTCTTCATCAAATCTCAAGGGGTGGGTTCACCAGAACGCATCTCCAAATATCGCAGTACATTTTTTCTCAAAAGGATTTTTTATTGTTATTTTTCAGAAGTTACAGGACCAACATAAGGCTTTTTATTAGGGAATCTAATTTTGGGGTCAATATGGTCTCTCCCTTCAACCCTTCCCAAATTTTAATCCTCCATCTAGGTAAAATATGGAAATTCTAGTATGGTTGAGGTTTCCCAATTTTCCCATCCATATGGCATATCCCAATACCTTAGAATATTTGGGAAATTTTTCAAGTTGCTTCATCGAAATTAACTTCTAAAGGATTATGAAAGTAATTCACAGATTTATTAACATTTGTGTTGAATTAACCTTAGTAAATGATTGTAGGATAAAATCCTTATTAAATGGAGAAATAGGGTTTATTCCCAACCGATGGATTATGAAAATATAGATTTCTATTGTAGACATTGAAGGCAGCCTGAAAAACTACATAATTTTTACCCATATTCTCAAGCCACATATTTTCACCCTGAAGCCAAGAAGAAAAATTGTGGATGGAAAGATCCAAAAGGACCCAATGGTTCTAATTCCATTGTGGCTCATAGGTTGGGTAATTATCAGAATGAGAAGACTCATAATTCCAATGCTGCTCATGCAGTCCCAACTCAGACTCATGATATTCCATTTGAACCTTCAAGTGAGGAACTTTACTCATTAATTAGTACAACACAAAATCCAAGCATACTTTTTTGTGTTGTACCATTAATCAAACCATGAATCAAACCATTATGATAGTGACAAGGATCCAAAATATATGTCGGAGCACATGGAAATGGAAACATTTCAACGAAAGGAAGTGGTTGTCTCAGACAATCACTGGGGTTGGATAGACGTTTGGAAGAGAAAAATAAATAAATACAATCCAATGTATAATCATGGAGCCTAAGTCCAGGAAGGAAGAAATGTAATGTGTTGTAGTGTGATTAGGGGAAAATTGATATATTATGATGTGATGTAATTCATTTTAGATGGATCAATAAAATTGTTAGACTTATAATATATATATATATATATATATATATATATATATATATATATTCACAAAATACATCTAACTAAAATCACATATAAAAAAATTAGCAATGTATAATAATATTTTTCTCTGTGAACAAAATTTTATCAATAGTACAGTGATAAATGTGATAATATTACAAATAATTATAATAATATTTAGTTTAGTTACACATTAATTAGAGATTTGAAATTTCCTTATTTTTGGATTAAGAACCTATAAATTGAGTAACATATAAATTTGTCATTAATATATTTTTTAAGAATCCAAAAGTTTGAATAATGACTCTTCTGGATTAATCACAACAATGCTTTTGGGGTTAAAATTTTGAATCCTCAATTGTGGTTCATCACCAGGAAATGGATGGAGGACATAATATAATAAGCAATAAATAATTTAGAGATGCTTCAAAGAGTTCAATAGAAACAATAAAGAGGAACGTTGGAAATTCAACATCATTCAGTCAAAAATAATAAAATAATAATTTAATAAACTCTAGAAGGTCAACTTCAATAAGTCAAAATGACCCTCACTCAAAATGGAAATTGTGCATCTCTCTAAAGGCTCTTGAAGAATGGAAAATCGGACAACAAAAATAGATCATTCACTTTGATAGAGATTCTAAGAAAAATCTAGGGGTGGAAGGAGGGGAGGGGATTTTATAAAAACCTACTAGAATAGTGGAAGCCAGATATGCTTAAGGCTTGGGAAGGAAGACAAACAATCTAGTTAAACTTTATGGAATCTTCCAAGGTCTCATTATTTCTAAGCTCAAAGGTATTAAAGACATCATAATTTTTGGGGACTCTCTAATATCAATCCTACATCTCTCCAAACCTGGAAATCCAAAGGAAAATTCCCTATCCCAAATATTAGGGAGAATAAAAAGTTTGGAATTCTTATTTAAATCCAAGTTTTTTTCCACATTCTTAGAAGCAACAACCCGGAAGCTGGTAAGGAGGCAAATAGAGCTTTTACATTGGGAAAAGCGATCTTAGAAATTAATGGTTCTATGAAACTTAATCTTATTCCCTAAGGACCTATGATATTTTCCCCTTTCTCTAAATATGGCCCCTTGATGTCTTGTGACCTTGAATCGATGCAATCTCATGATATCTCAAGGAATATGATATCTTCTTTACAATCCCCACCTTGCCTCCCCTCCCCTTGCATCTTTGCCTCCCTCATTTTCCTATATTTCATGTCCCCCTTCCCCACTCTTCCTCATCCCTGGCCACTTACATATGCACATTATGAATCCTTGTCAGTTCTACCCATCCGTGCATCTTTACGATGAAAATTGTTATGCCCTCTATCATTTTTGTCCTTGACGTGCTTGCTCATAGTGTTTGTTGCCATGTAGTGATGGTTCGCTCATACTTTCATGCTCACATTGTTGATAATCCAAGGCTAAATCCTCGGTATCTCCAACACTTCATATTTATGATGATTTTCAAGGTTGGTTGCTCGAGCGAAATTAGTGGTGATATGAAATAAATCATGCGGAAACACAATCGAATCAACGATAAAATGACTTGATTCCTGGTTCAAGCTCTTTTTTTTTTCTGAGAAAATTAGTGCTTTGGCCTGTGGTAAAGTCAGGAAGAGCTTTTCCTGGTTCTGTTTCTAGCATTAGGGGATTCCAAGGCTCATCACTTATGTTCGTGGGTTATTTGGAGAAATGGCCTTTCAGGGTTAGAAGGTTCTTCTTCTGATCCTACCTCTGCAACTCTCTAGAACACTTAGTTCCTTCCTATTTTTAACCTCAAATGTATCACCAATTTCCCCTCACTGAAATTAGAAATTTTACAATCCTTAGATAGAAATTTCAATCTTCACAATTTGAATTATGGTATCATCATTCTAGAATTTTCTTTGGCTTCCTCAGGGAAGTCTTTGGTTCAGGGGAAGTACGTAATCCTGCTTAGATTATGGTTTGGTCTGCAAATTTAGTTGTTTGTAGGACTAGCAATCGGCAATATCAATCTGTCAATCTTTGAGTTAGTTGGGGACATTATTCTATTCTCTTGTACTCCAGTAACCTTTTCGTAATGGAATTTGCCTCAAATTCAGATGCTTCAATGAAGGATAATCAATGTGCTAATTGAAATTCAAAATCGAAGTATTCCAGAAAGAACTATAGAATTATGGGTGAACTTATGGAAGTTGTACCATTCACAGGTAGCACAAGAGGAGTGCACATTGGCTCTCAAGCAACAATTGGGATGAATGGAAGATGAATTTGATGCTCTCAGAGGAATTCTCATTGAACTCAAGCTCACCAAGAATGTATCAGATCTTCTCGACCAGCTTATGGACACCCATGTCAAACTTGATATCAATCTCAATGACCCAGCTCCATAAGAAGAATAAGCTCTATGTATTTTGTGTTAGGTTAGTATTATGTAAAGTTTCTTTTTCAACTGAAATTTGCAAAAGAATGGTTATGCTCACATTTTCTAAATTTTGGTCATCATTTCCAGAATTTGCAGTAATGTAATATTGTTATGGGCGGTATCATCAGATATACCTATAAGTTGATAAAAAGAGTCTTGTTCTATGTCGGTATAATGGATAGGAAGTGTCTGTAAATTTGAATTTGTACTCTCTGTATTTTTTGTGACTCAACAGTGGCTTACTAATAAAATAACTCATTTATGTTAAAAAAAGACTTCAATAAGTCAAAAACAACATTAAAAATGAAATATATATATATATATATATATATATATATATTAAATAAAATTAGTAACAATACCAAATATGAGAAATCTACCACTCACACAAATAAAAAAAATTAGGAATCAAAACCTTGAATAAATAAATTTAATATTAATAATCATGCTAAAAAAAAATAACTTAATTAGTTAAAAATAGGAATAGAAAAATTATATATATATATATATATATGTATGTCACACTCAAAATTATAATATTATTATTCATAAGTATAATAAGTTTAATTAATTAATTGAAATATAGAAATAGAAAAATAAAATAATAGAATATATAAACATTATGATATTAAATAAAAATAATAATAAGTTAAAAGAGGAAAATAATAATAACTATATATGGTATTAATATGTAATAATAATAATAATTAATAACTAAACAAATAAAAAAATTAAATAATCCAAGATAATACAAAATATAACAAATATTAAGAAGAAAGAATTAATTAAGATGTTAATAATAAACTAGCATAGTAAATGTGATTGATATAAGTCTACATATATCAATCACATGCACAATCACACTAAAGGTTAATGACAAAATTAAAATTTAATATTAATATTAATATTAATATTAATAAAATTTAATATTGATAAAAAATAATAAAAGTGGATAAAAGTTAATATTAAAAATAAAATTTAATGTTTACAATTAAATATTAGCATGGAAATTAATATTCATATTAATAAACCGAAAGGATTAATAAACACAAGATATTTTTAATATTATAAACCCAAAGAAATAATATTATAAACTAAAAGTATTATTAATATTGATAAACATATGAAACACATTAATAATTAAGACATATTAAACACATTAATAATCAAAGGTTAATATTAAATTTAAAGTTTAATATTAATAAAAATTAATAAAATTTAAAGTTTAATAATAATGGTTAACATTAATAAATATATGTAATTAAATCATGGTTTACCATTGGTTATTTCCATATTGAGACAATCTTTGTCAGAATGCAATATTACACTATGGTTGACTATGGTTGACAATGATTGGTTTTCATATCGAGACAATCTTTGTCCCAATGTGATGTTGGACCATGCTTGACCATGGTTACTTTTCATATTGTCCCAATATTTGTCACAATGTGAAATTGGACCATGATTGACCGTGATTGACCGTGGTTGACAAAGGTTGACAATGGTTGACCATGGCTGATTTTCATACTGAGACAATTTTTGTCACAATGTGACGTTGGACCATGGTTTACCATGGTTGACCATGATTATAAACCCAAGGGATTTATATTAAACCCTAAGGTTAGTATTATAAACCTCGTGAATTATATTAAGAAGAAACAATTAATTAAGATGTTAATAATAATAAATAAATAAGAGCGAAAGAATGACAAAAAAAAGAGGACAATAGAAGGAGGAAGAAATTAGGAAGAGATGGCAGAAATCCAACTACTACTTATCTTCCACCCCTGATCACTATTCAAATTTTTAACATGTTTCTCAATTTCTATGGCTTCCTTGTACTTCCTATAATGGAAGTGATCAATCCTAGAAATGACCTAGGACTTCTTAATACATATCTGATGTTTATTTTTTTCCATCATGTTCATCTAAGGCATGGGAGTGGGCTCTGTCATGCTTGATGTGTGCCGCGTGATCTCGTATTATTTTCTTGATAGAGTGGCCAATCTCTCCAATGTAGGGTGTTTAACACGAGCATGGGATTAAATAAAAATCCTTCATGTCCTTAGGGTACAATGTGTCATTCATTGATCTAAGGGAGCTATAGATGGTGTTAAGGGGCTTAGAGGTAGTATGGACATTTTTCTTTATACGAATGCAAAAAATCTTGTATGCGGTACCTATAATTAACAAGAGATGCACATAGATAACTAAATCAACTTGGTCCTTCCTTTGCCTAGGTACTTTACTATATTTATGGAAAGCTCTAAGACCTTAGTGTCTAATATAGCCGTTATCTTCAAAAACTTTCAGGAGATGGAATTTTCTCCTTTTAAAGTGACTCACATTAGAAATCCTAACACCTCGAGTAGGTAGAGTGTTAAGAACACCAAAATTCTATGCTAGATAATGATGAGAACTTGCGTGAAGGTATTGCTCACTATAAGTTTTTTTTTATTTGATTAATAACCTCCATCACTTCATTAATAGGGATACTAGTAAACATAGAGACAATGTCAAATCTAAAAATAATATCCCCAGGATCAATAATATCCTTAAGCTCATTAACAAAAGAAGCATAATCCTTAACAAAGGATTTTGTGAGGCCAACAAGGGGCTTGAGCTTATGTGTTGAAAACTTCATAAGAGTATAAGTGGGTCCACCCATCGTGTTGACAATAAATCTAATGGTAACCCCATCTTTATGGATATTATGAAGCCCATAGATCCTAGGGGTGATGGTATTTCTAACAATAAGCCTTTTTTTGATAGAGCTAGGGACGTTAGTATAATTAATATCTGAACCAATCTCCTTGGAAATTTTCTTAATAGGGTTCTTACTTAATTTTTTTTAGCTACCACTCTTAAGAAGGTGATCCATCATTTTGTTTTGGTAATCAACCTTATCAAGGATTACCGCAGCTCCACCTTTATCTGATTTTAGAACAACAACATCAAGGTCATTGTTTAAAGCTTTCAAAGCATGGAATTATTCCTTAGAGAATTAGTCTTGGGAGGCTTATATTTTCTAAGAGTAATAGTGAAATTTTTCCTAAGTATGTTAAAAATGGATGTTATACATAATCCAAATGAATGCGGGTTTGTATTTCAAATTCTAAATGATTTTATTATTTGTTCCCAAATAAAATTGTAAGAATGGATTAATTTTCCTTTGATAAATATTATATTTGATTTATGAAAGAATTAGTAATTTTACTAAACTTTTTCAATATATAATGTCATGTGTATCAAAAAATTATTATCGTGTTTCCATTTCAATATTAATATTGTGGTTTTTTAATATGGTGTTATTCATTAATAATTAGTATTATTATTTGTGAAAATTATTATAATTTTGTGGTCAATTAATAATATTATTTTTTACCTTAGTGTGGGTCAAATACATAGCTAATTAATGGAGGTTATCTGTGTATGATGGAAGATTGATGGGAGTTGATGGTACCCTTTATCTGGAAAATAAACATGACACACACACTCACACATAGATATATACACAATCCACTTCCATCATTAGGATAATTAAAACGACTCATCAAATAAACTATAGTTGTAAGATTTCAACACCTTGTTTTGGGAGATGATTAAAGGTATGAGGGAGCTTTATAAACAATTAAATTATGGAAAAAATTGGGAACATCATTTGGAAATTTTCATTGCAAGTAAGTGGGACCTTGCAATTGTTTACCTCTTCAAAGAGTTATGCAGTTGGATTCCACAATTATGAAAATATTTTATTCTCGAGTCAGGATTTAGTATCCACTTCTCTTTCACTATGGTTGGTGTTTCCTTTTTGTTGTTTCTTACTATTATTTTTTTCTTCCTATTTGTTTTAAATTCTCCTTCCCTAGTGTTCTTTGGGTCTCCCTAATTCTATCCCCTACTTCTCTAGTTTCAAATTTGATTTTTTTCTAGTTTTTTGTTTTATGTTCTTTATATTTGAAGGGTTTGATGGTTTTAATCCTCATCCCTAGCCTCTAGCTCTCATTAATCTAGCCATTCACCTCTATAACTGAAAACTATGTATGAAAATTCTTTGGTTAGAGTGTATGGTTTTGACTCACTTAAATTCTTCCCCCTTATATTTAACTACTTACTATTATATTTTTCTCTATTTAGAGTTTTCTATGATCAAGATATGTTATTTTTTTTAACCTCTAAAAGAAATCATGGCTCCTCCTCTCTATTCCTTTTCTTATCATAGATGTGGTGCTCTCTGGTGGAATTATTGGTCATTTTCCATATGTAGCTTTTAAGTCAGGCTACTCAAGTCATTATCTAGTCCATTTTTTAGTTTATAATTTCCTTTTTCTTCATTTCTCTTTCTTCTTCTTTCTTGGAACATTGCGTTGACAAGGCTTGGTGGTGGGTAGCCCACTAAATTTTTTTTGGATTTTGGTGTTGAAATAAAAGGTGCAAGTAGTTAATTTGAAATCATATCTTTCATCCTATCTTAGGTTTTATTATCGGTCTCTATGGATATCTCTCTTCTAGTTATATTTTCATTATCAAAATAATTATGCCCATTGCGGAGAAGAATGTGTAGGAAACTTCTTTGCAATAGTGCAAGACCATTCACCTCTAGGTCTAGGTCACCGTAGAGAACTCAGCTTGTGTTTATTTCAACAATACTCCTCCTATTATTCAATGGGAAATTAAATATGTGGAAAGGGAAGCCAGGATGAAACATATATTCATATCAAATAAAGAAGCATTGGGGCAGGCTGGAAATTGGGGTATGAACATAGGCACTATGAGAACAAAAAACACCAAATACATGTAGAGGATAGACATCCAGTATCATCTAAAGACAACTATGGGAAATGTGTTAGTTGAAATGTAAGAGGAACGATAATAAACTGTTATATATTTGGATGGAACTCATAAATATATTAAGAAGATAGATGTCGAGATGAAAAATATCGCCAAGAAATTAAAAAAGTGGAGTTCATATACTTTTAAGAAGACATCATCCCACCAATTACAATCTAAGTGAATCCCCCCACTAGATAGCTTTCATTATCCCAATTTATGCTATGATGCTCTATAAATTTGTGAGATTAGAGGTTGATAGAAAAAGCCTTATAGTCAACAAATTAGGAAATAATAAACTTTGTAAACAATATCTTATAATTTTTAAATTAATTTTAGACTTTTTAAGGAGTCAAAAATAATTATGTTATCCTACTAGTCTAGTGTATATATAGATCTATCTCATATTAATCATTTTTTTGTTATGATATAATATAACACACCTACTTTAATTACACAAAAAGAAAACAAAAATACAAAAATACAAAAATAGCATAACATACAAAAATACAAAAATAGCATTAGTTATTATTAGCTAACTAACTGATTACTATTATTTAATGAAATCATATTAAAATATGTAAAAAACTATTAATTATAGTTATATATAATTATAAAAGAGATTTATTTAAATTCAAAAATTAAAATTTGTTAAAATTATTTAATATTTATTTATTTTCTTCTCACTTTTGTTATGTTTTATCTTTATTTTTTCTAAATTGCTATTTTATTAATGACAAGATTTTTTATTAGTCATTATAAAAATTAAAATCAACATATATTTAGATTCTCTCATAACACTTATTACACTAGATACCACACTTGTTAAAATAAAATATCTAAAAATTCAAAAATTTAAAAAATCAAATATTAATTTCAATTTTTTAAATTAATAATTAAAAAAAAATCAATATAATTATAAATATATTGTAATGGTATGTTACTCATAAAATTGATGAAAAATAATGTTTACAATTATATTTTTTTTAATATTTAAACTAATTAAATTTATTATAAAATAAAACTCTTCGATATAAGTTGTCTTTTCAAATAACGTACAATCTTAAATTTATCTTAAATTTGATAAATCTTTTATATATATATACACAGATGTCGTGCTTTCTATCCGTAACTTGGAAATAAAATTTGAACAGCCAACATAATAATATAAGGATCGGTTGACGATGGCATGGTATATACCACTGCTTTGTTCCCACCATCGTTTTTTTTCGGTTTTCACCAAGTTTATAGTGGTGTCATTCACTGCCATTGGATTTTCTTTATCTTCTATTTGGTTAATCGCAATAAAATTTTCTACATTTCTTTTAACTGACTCCTTGTTAGGCTGAAAAAGCTTATTTTACAACCAAAGTGTAAAAATATGTCTATTCATTCATTGATCTCTTTTTAAAATAAAAATAAAAAATAAAAACTATATTTTAAATAGAAAAAAAATGTCTACTTTAATAAATAAATAAAAATGTTGTAAAGGAATTGGAATTAAAAAAATATGAGTAAATAAAGATTTCAATAAAATAAAGATTTAAATAAACTACTTAAAAATCTATATTAACTAATATTGACATATACTTCAAAATATATTAATAGTAAAAAAACCATCATGTTATGTAAAATATTTTAATATCAATTACATATATACTATATATTATTAAAAAAAAATATGTAAATATCATCAAAAAATTAAGTTTTATGGTTAAAACATTTATTTGATCCTATATATACTCTATTTAGATTTCAAAAATACAAGTTAAACTTTCAAAATTAACACATTGTATTTTGTACTTTAAATAAGTTTGCACATGAAAAATTTTGATCCCTCTCAACACATGTTAGATTCACACTTAAAATGGATCTATGTTGGTTATATATAGAGACTTTATCACTTTCTGTGGAGCCTTAGACCTAATCGTAAAGTGGCTATTCCCACATAATACATGAATGCTTACATTTTTAAAATTGAATTTGTAGGCTTTTTTAGTGTTGTTGTTAATCTATTTATTGGATAAAATAATAATGAACAACACATAATGGGATGCTTATTACAAGAGAAGAAAATGATCAAATCACAATGAGATTCTTATTACCATAATTTATGTCATGAGTTTGGATGTCAACTCAGAGAATTTTAATACCCTCAAAATAGCTTCTATCTTCAAACTCAAGTTAAAATATAACTTCTAATTGAAATATTATAATTATATATAAAAGTTTATTTTTTTTTAATTTTTTTTAAATATAGTTTTATTATGTGAATATGTGTGTTTATTTTGGAACAAAATTTCTAGAATTATAGTTTATTTATCAAAATCTTATATGAACAAGTTTCATGTGAAGTGAGTTATGGTTTTTCTATAGCTACCCATCAAACGAGAAAATTACCGATTACCCTTTTTTTATGTGGATTTTGAAAAGTGGTTATTTAGAATAACGTTTTTTTTAGCATAATTTTTGCACTTTGAATTTTCTTATGCAACAATTTTTTTTTAAATGTTACTAATTTTCATTTTGGTTTTGAAAAATGTTGATGTAGCATCAACCCATTTGTTTAGAGAGTTTTTTTTTACACTAATATTTTTTTTATCAAATATAAACATTTCTTTTAAAATGTTAGTGATTTTCATGCTAATTTTGAAAAGTGTTGATGCAACATCAACCGTTTTTGTTTAGAGAAATTACTTTTTACACTTTAAATTTCCTAATATATTGAGTGTAGATAATTGTATTTAAATGTTGGTAATTTTCATGTTGGTTATATAAATAAATAAATAACCTCATAAAAATATTTTAAAAAAAACAAAAATAACTAGAAATATATATATATATATATATATATATATATATATATATATAATTAAAAAGAAAACATTATTTAAAGAAATAAAATAAAATTTGACCCAAAAAAATATGTATTTAAGTTAAAAAAAACTATATAATTAATAAAATTAAATAATTAAAATTAAAAAACTAAAAGAATTAAATAATTGAAATCAAAATTAAAAAAAAAAAATTTAAAATAAGTAAAATTAAAATTTTGCAAAAAGTGATATTTATAAAGAAATTAAAATTATTAAAATAAAAAGATTTAAAATCAATAATATTAAAATATTAAGAAAAACAATTAAAAAAAAAAAAAAATGTTTAAATTAAAATTTAAAAAAAAAAAACAATTTTATTAAAAAAAATTATTAAAAAAAAAATAATAATAAATCAAAAACTTTTTTGCCTAAGCGGTCCTAGGTTAATTCTGGAATCGACCTGAGCCACCTTGGCCATGGTTGCCCAGTCATTTCTCTGATGAAATCATATCAAAATTTTCATTTCTCTCATGCAGAATGTCATCGAAACAGGTTGCTAGATTTGGGGAAAGGTCATTAAAGAGTGAATTTTGAATAATACATAAACAAAGTGACGAGATTTCTTGGGCATACATTGAAGGTGTCTAAACATTCTATGTTTTCAACCTTTCCTCGTTTGTCATCAACTCAAATTGATTATATCAAAAAGGTCCAAACGAGACAAACAAATATCAAAAAAGGGATTCCGCCAAAGGTCAATACTGGTGGAAGTCAAAATAATCTGACAAGTAATGGTTGGAAGTTAGACGGCAAGTAGATCCCGATCAACAAAATAAATTACTACTAAAAGAAAACAATGTTAATGAGGTCAACGGTTCCACAATAATTCGAAGCAGATGACAGATGTGAAAAAGGTTGTATTAGAATTCATCGTAAAACAAATTGAATGTGGGCTACTTGATAATTCCAAATGGTGGCTCAAGTAGGTCCAAGTGGTATGATTGGCAATAGAATCTTTGAGGAATTGACTGGAAAACCACAAATGTCACAAAAGCATCATTGTTGAATAGAATTGGAAATCTAACAACGGTGTAAATAGTGTAAGTATGAATTAATATGGGTATGGGTAACAGTGTCGCCTCGCCCAGGCTTGAGGGCCAGCGACGTAGGTAGCCTAGGTTGACTCTATACAGTGAGGTCAATTCCCGAAATCGATATAGATTTGCTTAGGCTAAAATTAATTTTATTTATTTATTTAGATTTTTAAAAAAATATTTCATTTGATTTTTTTTTATTTTTATTTTTTTTAAAATTATTTTTTTAGTTATTTTAAAATTTAAATAAAGGAGGAAGAGCTCATTATGGGAAGAAAATATAATATCAAAAATATTATTACCTCCAAGTTTAAGGACAAGCTGTGGGAGGATCACGAGTTGGAGGGTAAAATGAAGCTAAGATAATATAAGGAAGTGATCAACCCCACCTTTGATAATCAAAATTATTTCGCTGTCTTCTCAAGCAATAAGAAAAAAATGAACATCACTAAGATAAGAACTAATTCCCATGAGCTTCGGAGTGAAACGGGGCGGTGGTCTATTCTCAAGACCCCTTGGAATGATAGAATATGTGAGGTTTGTGATTCTAAGCAGGTGGAAGATGAAAAGCACTTCCTTTTAGACTTCCCGACTCTTACTCACATTCGCTCTCAATTTCCTTCCATCTGCGACACTTCCAATCTTCTTGACCTATTAAGTCAACCCACTTATAGCGATCTTGGAGCACTGATTTCCCTTCTCTTTGACCATAAAACAAGATCTTGAAGAATCAAATTTAGATTCTTTCTCCTCTTTAAGGTCTGATAGACTGCATTGGTCTTAACATACGGTAACCATCATCATCATCATCATCATTATAATAATTTTTTTTAATAATTAGGTGGTTTTTTGAATTCCTTTTCCCAATTTTTTTTTTAATAATAATTTTTTTTTGCTTAATTTTTTTTTTTACAAATTCAATTTCTTTTCTTTTTTGACATTTTTATGGTTTTTCTCTTTTCTATATATATATATATATATATATATATATATTTTGTCATGTTTTTTTTTATTTATTTTTATGTTCTATTATTAATATGAAAATAAAACATTTTTCCACACTTAATAGTTTAAAAAATTTAAAATGTAAAAAATAAACGCACTTTTCAAAATTAGCATGAAAATCAATAACATTTTAAAATAAATTGTTTTAATCTTTTTTGGTTATTTTTAATTTCTTTCTTAAATTATTATTATTTTTTTTAATATTTTTTCTTTTTATTTGTTTTTTGATTATATATATATATATGTTTCAATTCTAAATTTTTATAAAGTCAATTTCTTTATTTATTTATTTTTATGGTGTTTTTTTGTTTATATTTTTTCATATATTTTTTATATTTTTTTTCGTCTTGTAATTTTTTATGTTAAATATTATTTGTTATTATTTTTTAAAATTTGTGTTTTTTTGTTATTTTTTAAATGTTTGAATTTTTGTTTTCTTTTGTATTTTTCATTTTTATTTATTTATTTATTTATTTCTACAAGCTCATGTTGATGCTTGATCAACAACCCGATTCCATTATGGGTAATGTGATAGTTGATTTTGAAATTTTTGTTATAATGAATCAAGTTTTCCCTCACAATGTGTCAATTTATAGTTGGTCTTTAAGTTTTCATTACAACAAGTCGAGTTCATCTACATTGCGTGTCAAATTGATGATTTATTTTTAAATTTTTAATTCAATGTATCAAGTTGTCTTAGGGAAGATTTTAAAATCGCTAAACATTTAGCATTTAAAAAATAAATTACTCTTTGTATAATAACTCTTTCATTCAAGTGTTCATTTTTTAAAGGCTTTTTATTCATAAAATTTTTCCATAATGTCATGCTTCAAATATTTTGAAATTTAAAGTTTGTTTGTAGTCATAATTTTTCATTTTATTTCAATGGTTGAAAAATTGTCAAAATTTTAATGTTTTTCTAGGTCATGATATTTTATCTTTAAGTCTATTGCTGAAAACCATTATAAGTATTTTTTCTTTAGCACCATCACTGAAAATTGTGGGAATTCTAAGGTTTTTCAAAGATGTGATATTTTATATTTAATTTCATGCTTAAAAATCATTGGAATTTGAAGGCTTTTCAAAGGCATGACATTATATCTTTAATTTCATTCTTCGAAATCGATGGAACTTTAATTTTTTTCGTAGTCATGATATTTTATCTTTAACGTCATTATCAAAAAATGCTGAAAATTTACCGTGAAAATAAAATTATTATTTTAGCATCAACACTTTTCATTTCTAGGGTATCTTTTGCACAAAAAAAAATGTTTTTACTGTCATTTATAAAAAAATCTTGAAAATTTACCCTGAAAAAAAATAAAAAGAAATAAGTAAAAATTATTCCAGCATCAACACTTTTCGTTTTCAAGATGTCTTTTGCAGAAAAAAATTTGGTTTTTACTGTCATTTTTAAAAAATGTTGAAACTTTTTCCCGAAAAAAAAAAATTTGTTATTCTAGCATCAACACTTTTCCCTTTCAGTGTGTTTTTTCATGTTTTTTTTGTGTTTTTTTTGCTAGAATTCTCATTTTGAGGTAATACTTGTCATTTGATCGGTAATTTTTTTTTTCTTCAAACATGTCATAACAAAGCCTATAGATTAACAATCTCCATGATACCGTGGAATAAATATCCACCGTTAAGAATATTGTTCCAATTTTTTTAAATGTATATATTTTTAACTTATATTAATTCTTTTTAGTATAATAATAATAATAATAATAATAAAATTATAATTTTGTTATTTTTCATGATTTTTTAATCTTAGCAATGATAGATAATTATGGGGAGATACCCTCTCCAGTCTAGTATGGAATAGATAGTGTAATTGCATGTCATGTCCTATCATATAAACATTTTCACTTGATTAAATTACTTAAAAATAAAAAAGAAATCAATTAAAAATTAAAACAAAATTAAGGAAAAATAATCAATTTATTGTTGAGAGTTTTTGACATGTCTTGGTAACCCATGGTTTTGTCAATAATATTTTTATATAAAAAAATGTTTTATTTAAAAAAAAATGTTAAAAAGTATAAATTTAGCGTAAACCTATTTAAAATAAAATTTTAACTAAAATGATATTATCTTAATATATCTTAATATTTTATATTTTTAATTATAAAATTTATATTATTTGATATTTACAAGTTGACTATGGGGGAATCCAAGGTAATTGGTTGGAATTCAATAGTTAATTTATTAATTTTCTATTATGTGTGTGTGTGTGTGATAATGAATGATTGAAAAAGCCTCATTGATGTATAAATTAGGTATCAAATTTTCATGATGAACATTGCATCATTTTGTTTTGAGGTGAAGGGTGTTGTTGTAGGGTTTGTAGTACTCATTTAAAATATGCTTGTATGGTTTCGCAGTGTGTTCATATCATGAGTTTGGAAATTTCTGTAATGTTCCAAATTTTATGGAACAATAATTTTTGTTAAGTAGATGAATAAAATGGGTGGAGGACCCATTCTTTGCATGATAGAGAATAAAAATCCTCTAAGTATGAAAGAGGATCATGTTGGAGCTGGATTTCACATCTCCATGTGTGAAAGGAGGTTTTTGCATAAAGGCTTGGCCAAGGTTGACCAAGTCAAACTAAGTTGGCATGAGTTGGAAAGCACTAAGTGGGACAACGTAGGAGGGAAGCTTCTAGAGGAAGGAAACCCTAATTCGAAGTAGGGCCCATGGAGGGAAGGTTCACTTGTTTAAAAGAGGAGAAAGGCAGCCATTGAGATTATCTTTGATCATTTTACATTTGAGTCTTAGAGACTTGTTGCTGCCTCTTGTTGTTCAGCAGAGTTGCAATGCCTTCGGGCACAGGGGAGTCCTGTTGAGGATTTCCTCTCCTTCTTGAGTAGCTCATGAAGGATTGCACTCCATTCCCCATACTCAGGCATTCAGGCCATAGCTTCATCCATCTACAACAACGTAGTTTCTGCAGAAGATATTGTGCAGTGTTGCTGGGTGTTGCCGGGGAGGTTTCCATACACCATCCGGAGCTTGTTTTTCAATGGAGAGGGGTTCTATTCAATGGGAGATCAACAAAGGTGGTTCTTGAGCATATCCCACCATATTTGGCATCAGGCCAACCACTTTCCATCAGAGGCAGCACAGTCCCTCTCTTAGACAATATTCTCATTGGTGATTATTTTCTATGATGGATTGACATCCTTTTGGAGGAGAAGTCTTGGGTGAAAGGATCAGCCTTTCACTTCAGATTTCAATTGGAGGAGGTTTCTTCAGTTGTTGCAGAAATTTCAGCCTTCTCCATCCATTTCCAGTTCTTGATTTGTTGTTTCCCAGCAACTCCGTCATTTCTGCAAAATGCCATTTTTTATAGATTTCAGCCAATCCTTTTAGAGGATTGATATATTGTATTTTCAGGGGTCGAGATCATGCTCCCCCTTATTATTTGAGCCTACCATTGAAATATCATTTTATTTCTATTATTTATGAAACAGTCTCTCATGTAACTTCGCAGTCATGGCCTAGGGCTTTATTTATGCAGCTATGTATTTCACATTTTCATGTACAGGTTTCTTGAGGCTTGTTGTGCCTTTCTTGAGTGATTATTTTCTCAAGAAGATGTATATTTTATGCTGCTATGTTCTAATATGATGGCCATTGGATTCTCCGACATTTCATGTGTAGATGAATCACTGCTATTTGATGTATTTGTTATTGCTCTAGCTGCAATGTTTGGGTTATCTTGAAAGATTCCCAATATTGTTTGATTCCCTCTTGGGAATATTATCCCTTGACAACACTCTATAGATAGAGTTTGATAGTGGGCCAAGAAGCCTCTGGAGCTCATCCTTATTTATGAAGGCGACAAATCTAGTAAATGCTCCTTTAGTCTATCTCTGGAATAGATTTTCTTTGTCGATTAACAATGTTTCTGAAAAAAGGAACATTATAGTGGTATTAGAGCATTGAACTAGCATAGCTTGTGAGTTCGATTTTAGAGGAGAATAATGAAGAAGATGAGATTCATCTCATCTATTTTTTTGGAATAAAGAAGAGCCTCCCCGAGGAGGAGGAGAAGAAAAGTGGAGAAGAGGAAGGTCCATGCACGTCCTACTCTCTTGAATACCAGCATGGAAGATGCTTGGATTTCTAGATCTTAAGCAAGTACCTGGGTGACTATAAACCCCATTCTGCAGCATTTAAGAGAGTTACAGTGTTCTCACAGTCTATTCAGTAGATGGAGGAGAGAAGGCCCTGTGGAAAAGAAAAAATAAGAGGTAATAGGCTTCTATTATATACATTTGATGGGGTTACTTCAGCTAGAGCTTGGGAGAAGAAGCTAGAGGCATTTTTATTGCTGCATCTAGTGGTAGAGAAAGAAGCAGTGGAGATGGCAGCATTGTACATGGAGGAGGAAACCTCTATTTGGTGGTTCAAACCCTTGGTCCATTCAAGGGTGAGTTATTTTGCAGACTTTGCTCAAAGGTTGATCCAAGCCTTTGATGGAGAAAAAGCTAAGGAAGAGAATCTCACACCACCATGGGAGGAGGATTGCACCAACGCTGCTACAACTTTGAAGGAGCAGCCTTCAACATCTATGGATGAAGAAGCCATGGGAGGAAAAAGGTCCCAAAATCCACCAAGGTATGAGTAAAATTCCACTTTCTATTTCTGTAAATAATATTAAGGATGGTGTAATTTCATATGAAGAGGTCCAAGGATCAAATCACATGGCCACTTTAGGGCCTCATGTTTTCATTGTGCTGTGCAAAGGGTTTAAGGAGGAGAAGAACCCTCATCCTCATACATCTTTGATGATTTGCATTCAGCCTTCAAGGTGGGAGTGTAAACTTTTGGAGGATGAAGTAAACCATGACACCTCCATGAAGAATCTTGAAGCAAGTTGTGAACTAGAGGAAGAGATAGCTGCTACATCATTAGAGGAATCAGCAACGCCGTTGAACAGGGGTGGAGAGGAGACATCACCTCCATCACACTTGGATCCTCATAGATACAACATGGTCATGGGAGAGAGGCCCTTCCTAAGAGGTCTCCAAGGAGCTGCATTTCAAACTCTCATGAAATGCAAAAAGCAGGAATTGGATTGGGAGAATGGTAGCCCTCATGGGAGGAGTACCAAAGAAGAGGAGAAGTGGCAGGGTGTTTACATCATTGGGAAAGAAGAAGGGATACATATTGCTGATATGACAGATATATGAATCATTATACCTTCATCACATGAGTCATATGATGTGAGCATAATGGGGCAGTAAGCACTTGAGTTGCTTGGCATTGATAGGAGAGAGCACAAGCAGATTTTCTCTCACATGATTCATGATGTTGCAGGAGGGGGAGATGGCATTCTCTCATTGGCTTTAGATTCTAGGGAGGTACTTCCACCATGGGAAGGACTTCCTATATATTGCAGCATTATGAGAGATATATTTGACAAAGATCATGTCAAAAAACGGAGCTGGATATTGATGAGAGCCTATGTGTATAGGCCCACAGCGTTATCTCTTTAGAGCAATAACCGATGGATGAAATGTGCCCAGCGGAAGTGTGGTGGATCCATAACCCACAGGTCCTAGGATCATTTCATATTTGTTTCACTTGATAAACAAAGAGGAAGTGAAATGGATGAGGCAGTGGAAGAAGTCATCTATGATACATTCTTCTTGACTTGGATTTCCAAGCATGAGAAGAAGGGTCTTCTTGCTGCAATTAGTTCATTCCTCTTCATGGGAGCATGCCAAACAACTATGGAGGGTTCATTCATGGATCCATACATAATCTTACTCCCGGTATATGGTAAGAAATATGTTTTTACATTGGTTGATTTGTATACTCTTACCATTATTTTGCAGTGCATGGCTCTACAAGAGGGCAAGCTTATCAGATTGCTCCATGGGAAAATTTTGGTCAACTTGTATGATGAAGACAACCATCTTTATATGGCCTTGGGCAAGTGTTTCCTTTCATGTATGATTAGTTGATATACTGAGCCTTTTGTTATTTATCAGTAGCTATCATGACATACATAGCTATTCATGTAACACAAAACAACTTTCCATGTGATTTTTCTAAAGCAGCAGTTTGGAAAACTGCGTTGTCACTTCTGGGAAAATTGTTGGTACATTCTTGCAACACATGAAACCTTCATCATTTTCCTCATTGTATTGTTGATCATCACTTCCTTGCTGATATGGGTCAAATTTGTATAAGAAGCATGATTATGAGAAAGGCACATGAGTTGGATGTGTTTTTGAGTGAGAAAAACTCTCACATTTTCTACAGTGCATGTTCTAAAGGGAACATGAGAGGAGGCATGTCTACAGCCACACATTTGCTTAATTGTTGGGTAATCCATGGGCTTGGTAATATTATCCATCCATTGTATGTATATGGGCAGGTGTTTGACCTTATGTTTCTGATTCACTCATCCATTTACTATTTAGTAGTAGATGTGATATTTGGTGTTGTCCAACACTTGTCATGTTAATTTTTGCAGTTGCAGTGGATGAGGTTGCATTATAACCCTATGAGACATTGTTTTCACTTGCTGCACATGGTATAGCCTACATAAAACATGTCATGGGGGCATTCTATGGTGATCTTGTCCTATTCATCATAAATGACATGTCTTGGGCCAGCTAGATTATCATTGATGGAGGGGAGATTCTTGGGGGATTATTCTTCATTTTTCCATTTGAGTATTGAACCCTTAGTTAAACTGAGAGGGGGGGTGAATCAGTTTAACACATTCATGGACTTTTAAAACTTTCCTTTAAACTTATTTACACCTTCATTTCGTGATCAACTTAATATGTGAGCAATCTTAATTTGTGATCAACATGTATTAAGCAGATTAGATAATGTAACAACAGTCTCAATATGTGAGCAACAAGTATTAAGTAGATTAGATATACCATATCAACACATAGACATCATGCACATAGACAACATATATAAGTGGAAACCCATAAGGGAGAAAACCACATCTTATTATTGTTGTGATGCAAAGGCAAGCTCCAACTCCCTCTCACCACTGATTTTCTATAAGCTTCAACCTACAGGATGCTCTTACCTCAATTCTACAAGCTACAACTTGCAAGGAAGCTCCAACTCCCATCTATTTTCTGCAGGTTCCAACCTACAGCAGGCTCCTACCTCATCCAGCTACAACTGACTTCTATCAAGCTACAACTTGATATGGAAGCGCTAACTTCCTCTATTTTTTGCAGGCTACAACCTACAGGAGGCTCCTACCTCAGTCAACTACAACTGACATCTATCAAGCTACAACTTGATATGGAAGCACAAACTTCCTCACTCTTTCAAAAAAAAACACATGCTGATTTACCTGGATATCAGCTTTGTTCTGTACCTTCTTCACTGCTGTCCACTAGCCTTCATATCTGCCTTATATCATCTCTAAATATTCACAACTTCTCTATCTGCTCTTCCTTGTTCTTACCCTCTCTGCCTCATTTCTCCATTCTCTAACTTCTTTATGCATATCTATGTGATATAATTTATAGAGATTATCTCATGACTCTTAGCATTGCTCAGGGAATTCGAAATGAACAGCCAAGACTCTTTGACTTCCACCTTGTCGTTTTCTTGCCTAGCATATTAGGAAAAATGTATACATTTCAATATTACAGTGGGGTATTTATTTGCCTACGGAGACTTGCCTTTGCATCACACACAATAAAAATAATTTTAAATCATTTACATTCACATTTACAGTTACATAAATCAATTTCAATCAGCCCTTTATCGGCCCTTGGCTTGCTATTCGTTTGTCTTTTCTACTGTTGTCACTATCTTTTTCAGTTTTTGCATACTCTTCTGTTTTCCATGCATGTGGAATGCATTTCCCAAATTATGTTCTAAATTTGGCAGCTATTGTCATGTAACAATTATGCATACTCTCATGTTCACTACAATTGTGTATCTGCTGCATATATAACCGCTTTACAAGTTTAGCCCCAAATAAATCTCAAAGTCTGGCAATCTTCACATGCGAAAGCTTTTCTTATTTTCTGAACTGGGCAATTCAAGTTACTATACGCAGAAGCTTATTTCATCTATGGTTATGAAACCATACATATGATAAACTTCATATTTCTAATATGCATATACAATTAAATCCAAACTCTAAACCTCAGTCAATACACTTATGAGCATTCGAATCAACTTTTGACCTTTATAATAAAATGCATTATATAGTGGCCACTTTATGGAATGGATACTCATATAGGTATAAACTATAATGTTACGGGAAATAACTCCCTAGATGTCGTTGGGTCAAAAACCTCCACATATCAGGGCATGCTATTCAAGAAGGACTCACACAACCACACTAGTATGCTAAAAACTAGATAACATCGATTGTAGAACTCACCCGTAGATCCTACGTTTGATGTAGATCCCGCGGGGTCCAAACCCCCAGCAACCCTTCTTCCTCTTCAACCTGGATATCAAGAAGAGAAATGCACGGAAATCTAGTTGTATAGCATATATATTTCCTAAATGTCAGTGTAATCCATGTGAAACATCATATAAACAATAATAAATGCTTAATTAACAATCTTTTAAGATATATAAGAATATATTAACATGTGAATTCGGGAACAAGATGGTTCTTCTTCATTACGAACAACATGTACAATAATAGAAAGGTGGAGAGATCACTTGAATCCTTCCACGATCTTCGAACATACCGTCGTCTGGATCCATCCCGCCCTTGCCTCACTAGGATACTTTCAAGACTTGTGCACACGAGATGACATATAAGCTAATGAACATCTCCAGGAAACAAGGGTTTCCTGTAAAAAATCTGGGAAGTGCAGGAGGCACAGGAAATCAGACTTGAATTTGGGCTCCAACAGAGTATAATGTCTATAATTTTCTCCCTCCCTTAGGCCATGCACATGAGGGGTTTTTATACTCCCTCAAAGTAGTTTCAATCTGTTGGAAACAGTTGGCCACAGGCTGGGGTGGTTGAATTACAGGAATAACCATCAACCCAGCCTCGAAAATAGGTATTTTTATATATTTTTTGATAATTTTAATGGCATACACAGAAAAGTATCTATGGACTCGCGTATACATGTGGAAAAGTCTGGGCATACCTCCGTATGGGATTTTAAACACTGTTTTTTATGAACTTTATTCAAGTCTGTGGGAATGGGTGCCCAAGGCCAAAAAGACAATCATGAATCACATGAGGGTGAAAAATGATGCTATAACAGATGCCCCCTAATATATGAGGTCAGAAGGGGTACATGATGGCCAAAATGTATTATGTGCATAGAAATAAATTTGCGAGGACAAGAGAGGACTTCACCAGATTTCAGCCTATCAAAAACCAATGAAAGAAAACAGAGAGTCAGCTCATGTCTGAGGCGAGCATACCCATGCTCAGTCAAAAATATATCCATATAGAAAGTACAGAATAGATCCAAAATTTATACAAGTATAGCTGAACTAAAAGTACACAATGAATCATCTGAGCACGGCTTGGAAGTACAAGTTGGAATCAATGTCCAAGTATCACATATATCAAATTGATCAATAGTGCTGAAAATGGATGTTTGATCACAAAAGTAACTGAATCTCCAGGTACCAAATCATAAGGGGTGGAACACATGGTACAATCATGCAACTCGGGAGCCAACATATAGGATGCTACTGTACTGACACTGCAACATATAAGGGTAAACGAAATCACTGGCAGAAACTGAATGGACTGTCAAAAGTGAACCGAAAGATGTTGATGCAACCCAAGGTCTTCACCGATCTCGATGGCACAATTCTACACAATGGGAATAAATGATTTGAAGTCGACCATGTGAGAAATCGTTGGATTACTGGTCAATAATGTATATTGTTAACCAATGCAAGCCAACCCACCAATGATGAAAATGAGTGTCAAGGTGCCCCAGTACAATCTAACAAGTGCGAATAAATGAGTTTAAGTCGAACACTTGGAAGAATCTACTAATCAGGAGGTAATGATGAATCCCCATTGTCGATAGTGAAGAGTCTGCCACTGATGACTGCAAACCATAAGGTACTGAAAAAAGACTCTAGACCTTATTCCCAAAGCAATGAGTCAGAGTCGATGGGAAAAGATCTGCTGGAAGGAAGGAATTAAGGCATCCCACATCAGTCCAATGCGAGTGTAACCCGCAGGCCAAGATTTGGAAGGAATCGGACGAAGCAGAGTGACGGAACCAAACCGAAGTACGTTTTCGACATGCACAAGATGAAGCTAGTGCACGAAAGAAACCCTCTGAACCAACCAATAATGAAAGCTGACACAGAGGCGAGATATCCATCGATAGGGTCAAATGGAAATCAAGGTAATGCACGAATCCCAAGTGTGATAATGTATGCTGACGTCGAACACAAGGAAAACCACTCAGTGAAAGACCCATGATGATGATCAAATGCTGAGCACAAGGTCACCTATCAATGATGGAAATAGGGCCAGGGTGCGGCTCTAGGTTTACTCTCAGAGCAATATGTCGTAGTCGATGAGAGACAAACCCGCCAACAAGAAGTCAATGGAGACCTTATCAAACCAGCATGAGCAGAAGACCAAAACATATGATGTGATAGAACAAGATACTGACAAGACTGGGTAGGCTAACTGAAATAATGAGTCAAGAGACACCACAGAATGGCCGACTCTGGTTAGACTTCCCTTGAAAAAAAGCACGACTCGTGATGACCATGGCAGTAAAAATGACACTGTATAATTCTGTTATGCAGGAGGCAAAAACAAACTCTCCATACGATTGGAAGAGATAACCAATCGGGGGAGGACTGACCAGTGAAACAAGGAAAAAGCTGAACCTAGGTCAAAACTAAAACCATCCCAAATGAAGGAAATATATAAGTGTATGTGCTTTGTTCAAGGGTGACAAACTGATACTGTACTGCCATCAAATTACGAAGTGACATCCCGTTCCCGCTCTTTTTGTTATATTTTATTTTTTTGTCTTTTTCATATAATAAGCCTGAAAAAGAATAAAAGAATGCTATGGTACAATGGATAGAACGAGTATCAAGAAACAGATGCACTAGTTCCTGGTATAGGAACGATCCTATGCTCAATGCAAGGTGGTGGAAACTGGTAAGCGATACTCAAAGGAATGTTCCATCCATGGGTAAAAAGGGTGTCAAGTCGTGATAGCTAAGTGCATGCAATGGTTAACTTGTACAGATAGTCAAGGTCAAAAGATGGCTTAAACATCGAGTCCAAATGAAGCCGGCTAAAGGCCAGGATAAACAAGTAGCCAGTATGCAATGCAGTAGTACAACTCAATAACACCAGGGAGCCTCTAGGGTAATAGCCAGAAAAATGATAGTGAAGAAGAAGAAGAATGAAGCTTCAACACATAAGTCATGATGGGACTAAAGAGGACTCTCGAGCCTACAGGAAACGCAACATGGGCAACAAGTGATAGCGAGGAACTAACTAGGAAGCCCATGTAAAGGAAGGCTCTACCACCAAGTCATGATTAAAAATCGGCGAGTGAAATGGGTTAAATACTCATGACCTGATGGGATCGACCCTATGGCAAGTGATCAGAATGGAGGCTAGTATGCAAAATGCAACGGAAAAGTGGATTCCCTAACCTATATGCCAGTGAAGATCATATACCTGCCATGACAGGTCAACAGTCATGGATCAAAAACCAGAAAAATCTCAACTTCATCAAAATGTACCTGAAAATATACCAATCTGGGCACTTCCAAGCATCCGGGTTATGCAGCTTAAGATAGATTGAAAAAATAAGCATAACAAATTTTTGCAAAAATTTTCAATTTCTGGGCATAAATACACATGTTACCTCACATTTGGTTCATTGTTACTTGCTGATTTGGGAAAACGAGCTCTAGAGAAAAACCCTCTTTCATCAAAACAGGAGCAATCAGTGATCAAAATTCACTGAATCATCCAGGTAAGCTCTTAATCCATCATTATTATCAATTTTGTCCATTAATAGAGTTAAAATTCAGAAATTTCACCGTAGAAATATTTGTTTTAATTTAGGGCGTTGCGCATACGCAGGTTCATATCGACTGTGTACAGGGTAAGTCGCGTATGTGCAACCCGAAATGTAAAAAAGCATTTCTAATGGACAAATGAATGAATTTTTTCAGGATGACTATCACCTGGAGGGAATGTGAGCATAGTGCAATTGATAATGAAGTAATGCAAGATCAATTATCGCTCAATATCCTCCGAAATTGTGGATTGCTCAAATTTTTCAAAATGCCAAATATGAAGAGTAATGTCCGGTTGCTCGAAATGCTAGTAAATTATTGGGAATCGGAGGAAGATTGTTTCATGATAGATCAAATGCCCATACACATAGAATTAGAAGACATCTACTTCATCACTGGACTCTCACGGAGGGGAGACCCAGTAGATTTGCACAGCAAGCCTTTGGGAGGGCTTACCGTGGATGATTATGTCCACGTCTATTGTGTAGAGGGGTCCAAGAAAGTAGGGACTCAGATTGCTATAAAATATTTGAGAGATCTACACATGAAGATTCTCCTATTCACTATTGGCAGGGTAGCAAGATCTGCTTCCTTGCATTAGGCATCCAGGACTCAGATGATCATAGCTGTGGAATGCCTAGCTCACCTGTATGATTGGTGTACAGCTCTACTAATGAACATGAAGCAACAACTGACATCCATCCGGAAAGCAAAAACAAAACATTTCGGATATGGAACCATCTTGATGACATTCTTCTTTGAGAAGATTCTTGGGCTTCGACCCAAAGTGATCTCTTCAATCAATAGCCCAAGAGACCCAAGAATTGCCTGATGGGCAGATCTGATGAAGAGACTGGGGGGAAGTGAAGTTCCCCGAACCACCTGGGATGACGAGTTCTTCTAATGGTGGGGAGAAAAAATCATCACCGTGGAGGAATAACCCTATGCTGGGATGGATTTTCGTGGTGATCCAGACCTCGTCCTTCCAACTGGCGCGGCATGGGGCACAATCGGTAAGATTGCAATTTTTTGAATTATATGATTTTTTTGGATTTTTTCAATATATATGAAAAAAAATGTGAAATCAAAACATGTTTTTGATTGGATTCAAAATGAATTACAATATTATGATGATCATGATACAGATATTGGACCAGTCCGTCCTAAGGGCTACCCATGGCATAAGCACCGTAGAGGCGAGGCGGATACTGTAGACCCAGACAGGACCCTCCATGCTATACAGAGGAACTTGGAGGGTTTAACTTGCCAAGTGCCTATGGCTACAGTGGAAGATCTACCTGAGGCCATCAAGAGACGGGTAGTGGGAGTACCACGTGACTGGGTGCGGTTATTTTGCCGTGTCGCTACTGCGATCATGTTCTATAGGAACACGAATTTTGGGCATGGACCACAGGAGTAGATAGATATGATTACCATATGACTGTATATTTTTTGATACTGAACATGATCGAACATAAGCCCTAATTTTGTATGACTTATGGATCCAAATTTTGTATAGTTTTTTGAACACTCTAATGAGATATATATATACAACGATTTATGATGTGATGTGACAAATGTATAAAAATGCATGATGTTTTTTATGATTAAATTTTAATGTATGGAATGATTAATATGCCAATCAATTGCTTGATTAGCTAATGAGTCTGCCATCCAATTTTTCGCTCAAGGAATATGAATGAATGTTAAAAATTGAAACAATCTTTGTAACAAACGTACCCTCAAAAACAACCAGAGTAAAAATGGATCTCGAACTCGATAAGTATTGTTCAAATGCGACACCACCAGCTAGGAGTCCAAGAAAACTACCAACAAATCAACACCCAAAGATATTGCCTCCGAGAGTAGATAAATAACTGCAGTGTATTCTGCTATATTATTGGAAGCAGGACCAATGCAGACTCCTCTTGATACTAACAGCTGACCGGATGGATGATGAAGCACCCAAGCCGCGGAAGCCAAGTTCCGGGTGTGTCTACTAGCACCATCGGCGAAACCATAATGACTCATGACATTCGACACAACCTGCCAAAGCAGATCAAAAACATCACCATCACATCAAAGACCAAAAAACCAGATATGTACAAAACAAAACTAACTATATACAAAAGAAAAATGCCAGGCCGAAGCCTAGGCATAATACCTTTTCAAATAGAGCCCATTTCTGGGCTCCGGCAACTCATTTCCTTCAAAATCAACCAAGGCATATGCTCCTTTTTTAAGGACTTTTTTAACGATGAAGGGGCCATACCACATAGACTTAAACTTTCCTGCGCCCAGGGCATCCTTCTCTTGGGCATAGACCAAAATGAGGTCACCTTCCGAGAAAACCCTAGGTTTGACCGCCTCATCGTATTGAACTTTGACTCGTTTCTTATGCGCCTCATTCATCGTGGCGGCATCGCGACGCTGCTCGTCAAGATGTTCCAAATGAAGGAGACGTTCTTCAAGACTAGAAGTGTCAGGAAGAAGCTCAACAGCTAACTTAAGAGAAGGAATCTCACATTCAATGGGAAATATGGATTCCAGCCCGTAAACTAGTTGAAACAGAGTAAAGCCAGTTGCAGTTTTCACTGACATCCTGTATGCCCAAAGTGCAGGATACAACATGATATGCCAGTTGGATCGAGCTTTATTAATTGTCCTTTTAAGAATGGTCTTCAAAGATTTTTTCACGGCTTCCACTTTCCCATTGGCCTGAGGATAATACGAAGATGAATGCTCCTGCCGGAAACCTAATTTTAGAGCCAACTCAGCCATCATGCTATTCTGAAAATGACCACCATGATCAGTGACAATCTCTCTAGGAATACCAAAACGAGAAATAACCTGGTTGAAAAGAAAAAGAGCTACTGTCTCACCATCATTCCCAAAAGTAGGCATAGCCTCGACCCACTTCGTAAAGTAGTCTACTGCTACAATAATGTACTTGTGACCTTTAGCCGAGGGCTGGTTACAAGTAGTATAATCAATACCCCACTTTGTAAAGGGACTGACAGTAATGACTGGAAAAAGCAGAGCTGGATGAGCGCGCATTTTTCGAGTATAGATTTGACACGAATGAAACTTTTCGACCGACTCCATACAATCTTTGAAAATTGAAGGCCAAAAGTATCTAGCACGCAAGATTTTTTGGGCTGTAGCAAGCCCAGATAAATGACCACCACAAGCTCCACTGTGGCAATCATTCAGAATAGCCTCAGCATCTTCGAGAGTTAAGCAACGTCTCAGGATTGAATCAACCCCTCGACTGTATAAAGCATCACCAATAATCAAGTAATTTTTAGCCAAGTGACGCAACTTACGGTGCTCATCTTTTGAAAAAGTAGAGGGAAACTTCGCAGTCTGAAGATACACAATGATATCTCCATACCAAGGATCCTATGGAGAGATGAGAAACAAATGTTCATCCGGGAAGGATTCATCATAGACTATATCTTCTCCACAGGGAAATTCAGAGATTAATTCCGCGAAAACTAAATATTTCTTGGACTTGGCAGACATAAACTCAAGATCAAATTCCTGCAAAATCACAATCCATCTATTGTATTTTCCCCCAATCACTCTCCTACTGAGAACAAACTGAAATGGATTGGGTGCTACCAAAACATAAGTTTTTCGTAGAAGAATATAATTTTTGAGTTTCTGTACAGCATGAACAGTTGCTAAAGCTAGCTTCTCTATCGGAGTATACCGGAGTTCAGGTCCTCCCAAGCCTCGACTAAGATAGTATATAACATGCTCTGCAATATCATCGTCCTCCTGAACCAAAACCATACCAATGGTAGATTCTGCTGCTGCAAGATACAAAAGGAAATCCCTGCTATAATCAGGTGGACTCAATAAAGGATTAGAGGTCAATGCCTTTTTCAAAGCATCGAATGAGCGCTAAGCGAAGTCATCCCAAAAGAATGGAACTTCCTTCTTCAACAATCTCATAAATCGTTTGGTAACTTCAGCATAATTTATGATAAATCTCTGAAGAAAATTATCTTTTCCTTGTAGACTTTGAAGTTGATGAATAGATGACAGGGGAGGCAACCGAAGTATTGCCTCAACCTTGAAGGGATCTACCCTAATCCCTTTCGAAGACATAATGAATCCCAATAACCGACCGGATGTAACCGAAAAAACACACTTGTTCGGATTGAACCTAATTTTGTAGAAATGACATCGTTCAAATAATTTACGGAGGTGAGCAGGATGATCAACTCTCTTTCGAGAACGAGCAGCTAAATTATCCAAATACGCCTCGATAATATGTTTGATGTCATGGAAGGCATATGACATGGCCCACTGAAAATAAGCCCCAGCATTTTTAAGACCAAAAGGCATCTTCTTGTAAGAAAAAGTACCCCAGGGACAAATAAAGGCATTCTTATGCTGATCTTCAGGACGTATAGTAATCTAATTGTATCCTAAGAAGCCGTCCATGAAGGATAAAATCTCATTACCGGCACAGTCATCAATAATCTGATCTATAAATGGTGTGGGGTAATTATCTTTTGGACATTCTTTATTAAGGTCTCTGAAATCAATGCAAACTCAAATCGCTCCTTGTTTTTTTATCCACAGGAATAGGATTCGAAATCCACTTCATCAAAGGAACAAGGAAAATAAATCCTGCCTTGAGCAGCTTCTCCACCTCGGCTTTGATAGCTGCAACCTTCCTAGGATTGACCGGATGAATTTTTTGCCTCACAGGCTTAGTGTTTTCGTAAGTCTTGATCTCATGTTGGAAAATAGATGGATATATACCAGGCATTTCCTCATAGGACCAAGCAAATACATCCCTAAACTCTTTAAAGAGATCGGTGTAAATCTGAATTTCTTCAGGGGAACATTTAGCTCCGATGAAGAAATTATCTATAACATTGGGATCCCTGGAAATGTTCACCGGGATAGTTGGAGAAATCACAGCCATGTTCCCTTCAGCATATACCTGTGTTGGTGCTAAAGGGTTCAGGACTGGGTGAACAGGACCAGGAGACAAAGGACTTGGAAAACTTGACTCAACTTCGCTCAAATTAGGTAAAAATTAAGACCGATGATGCAAATCATCCCACGGTCTATCTATACCAGTCATAGCTTCTAGAATGGCCTCTTCAGATGGAAGAGTGGTATCAAGGCAATCCTGGGCAGAAGAAGAACTAAGTGTCCAAGCCGGAGTCACATCGCCATCCAACTCTTCCGAAGAAAGAGGAGCTGGAATGGACTCTAAAGAGTCAACAATAGATTGATAAGCAATCTCAGCTGCAGACATGGGAAATGCCATTCTACCCACTTGACCTTCCGCTAATGTGGAGGTAGGGGAAGGCAAGGTCCAAAGATCCGAAAAATAATGAGTTCTAAAGAACTCTCTTCGAATAGGAGCCCTGGAGGATGAAATCGCATTTATATGAATGGTAGGAGGTGGAATATCAAAAGTACCCATCAAATAAGAATACATTCCAACCCCTAAATTCTCAACAGGTGGCTTGGAATTATCCAACTTTGGAATAGTTGAGTTAGTAGATGCATTTGGGTCTATAGGAGAACAATCCAGTTGATCCACTGTAACAATTCTCCCTTCGTGAGGGAAACAAATAGCCCGAAATAATGAGGATGCAATGGCATCCATCTCATAAATCCAATTTCACCCCAACAGAAGGTTGTAGTCCAAGCTTGCATCAACTATCTCAACCTCTATATTTACATTTTTTCCCCCAACACAGATGGGAAAATCTGGGATAAGACCATGCAGTCTGTGAGAATGACCATCAAACGTAGTCAGAAGAGTAGTAGATGGAACATCTGCGGGAGATCCAATTCCCTTCCAGCATGCGAGAGACATCACACATGTGGAAGCGCCCTCATCAACAACCCTTCGAAAAATATTGAATTTCTGAAACAACGATTTGATATGAAAAGCCATATGATGGGGGAGTCTCTTTTTAAAATTAGACATATCAAATTTAATCACAAGAGAGTTCTTTGGATCGACAGCCCCAATAACAGTGAGAAGAGCATTGCGCTGAGCTGGACAAGACTGGAGCACCTCAAGAGCCGACATGGCACAAGGACTCTGCGCCAGATATTCCGCAATAGAGTAGTTCTAGGTAGCCCTGGCATTTGGATTAAGCATCGTACACTTGGTAGATGCTTTTTGCATCAGAGGTATAGGCTGAAAAGTAGGCTTCGTAATATGAAGTGGCTCCATACCATCGGGAGCACCCTTGGCTTTTGAAGACTCATCTTCGCCATAATCACGGGATCTCGTGGAAATATCCGCATGAGCACTCATCATGTATATGTTTGATGGAGTTTCCCCTTCCTGGGTGCCCCCAGAGGAAGCCCTAGTATTTTGATTCGTGCCAACAACTAGTTGTTGCCCTTGGGGAAAAGGGTTTGTCAACACAACCTAGGAACTAAAAGAACCCTGCTGAGCTAACAAGTGCTGCGCATCCTGCATTTTAGGGAAAAGGTGAGTAAGATGGTCTCTAGCACATAACTTGCATGGAAAATTCACTTTCTTTTTATCCTTTGGACCCTCACCAACATGCTCGTTGGATTTATTTGCATTACCCTTCCCATTCTTGCCCTTTTTCTTATTATTGTTCTGTCCCTTCTTCTTCCTTTCAGATTGTTTATTTTCTTTAGGGTTAGAAGTCTCAATGGCATTTACCGACAAAGATTGAGAAGGCGATGACTCAGCAGGCACAGCCTGACCAGAAGAAGCAAATTGTATAGACAACTGCTGCAATTGACTAAGCAGGTTAGTTGCACCACTATTGATCAACCCTATAAGTCCGTCACCATGAGGACCAGGTTTAGTTTTGGATATGTCTAATTTGGAGCGAGGAGCATTAGGCAAATATTTATGAAGGACACAAGACTGAGAATATATCAATTCAAGCTGTTGGGCCCTAAAAATAGCCTGCTCCTCGGAAAATACCCCTAAGAGGGATACATCCTTAGAAATATCTTCCTGCATAGATTTCAAAAACCATTCCAAAAGAAATTCTCCCGGTATATAAGCTTTAATAAGCCTCTTCCTTCTCCATCATTCCTGAATATGACCAGAAATGTGGGTTGCGTCGTCCTGCTTAAAATTAGCTAGGAGTTCTGTCCCAGCATCATAACGGACAGGAAACTGGAAATGATTTAGAAATATAGTAGCCAGATCTCCAAAAGTAGAAAAACTGCCCCCAGTTAACTCAATATACCACTTGGCAGCATTTCTAGTCAAGGTGCGTTGAAACAACCTCAACCTAATCGAATCCTCGATTAGGGAGTTAGATGAACACCATAAATGGAAAGTGGTGATATGATCAGCCGGGTCCTCTCCATTCTTTCCTTCAAACTTTGGAATTTTTGAAGGTAGTTTGGTAGGAACCGGAGGCCACCCCGGATTATATCGGATCGGATCATTCGTCAATTTCGACAAATTTGGAAAGTTCAACGTTGCCAGAAAAGGTAAACGAGGAGGAACCTGAGGATTCCATCCTTGGTGGGATGAATTCCCAACATTATGAAAAGAATAACCTGGATTTGATGAGGCACCAGGTTGCCAGAAAGAACTCATAGAAAATTTTGGGCCATAGGACCCAGCATTTGGAGAAGGACCCCCTCCCAACGTAGAGTTACCAAATACCAGATCAGTTCCCCCGCCCCCAAAGTAGTGAATAAAGAGGAAACCCCCTGGTAGGGGTTCCAAGTGTTAGAAAGAGGGGGAAAAGTCTGATAAGCACTCGACGAAGGGAAAGAAGCATTCCCTCGTTGACCAGCAAAAAACTGATTCCCTGCCCCCACTGCTGTAAATACAGGGTTCCAACCTGTAAAGGTAGTCAAAATCTGACCTCCAAACCAAGGGTTAAAACTCTGAGTCTGAGAAGTAAATGGAAAATACCCTAAGGAAGGATTTGAACTAGGAATATGCCCACTTCCGAAGGGGAACCCTTGAAAAGAAGCTGACCCACTAGCCAAGGAAGACATGGGTACAGACGCAGTTGTAGCAGTGGAAAAGGAAAATGAAGGAATCCCACTACTGGGCATTCCAAGACAAAAGGGACTAGATTGAGAAGCATGTGCTTGGGTGAAACTAGAGCCAAACACAGTAGTAGTAGAAGCAATCGAAGATATAGAAATTGTGCCTCATCCTTCTACTGAAGCAGGAGTCTGAATGCCTGCAGCACTCACAGCCGAAGCCGTGTTCCCAGTCGTGGCCATCGAAAGGTATGAATAGGATGGATAAGGAATTTCTGGTCTTTCTGACTCAGGTCTGATGTACTCAACAAAAAACGGATAATCAGGAGGAATAGGAGATGGAAGTGATTTAGAAAGCTGAGATACTTCCTCTACTTCTACTTCTTCTTCCCGTGGAAATAAGACTCTCAAGTGAGCGAAGCGCTCCTCTCGGAACCAACACCGGAACCAACTACAAAACCTTCAAGCCCTTGTGGAGGATTTCTCTCCGCTGCGTCAGATACCACTGGGTGATATTCACTTGCTATATTACTCCTACGCCTTCTTGAAGAAGGCTCAACAGTTTCGGGAGATAACCCCCGAACTCTCCTCGATCGACGAGGCGCTTGATCAGCCACTTTAACAGATTAATTAGACTAAAAAAAGTATAAAGCTAGGCAAGCTATGAGCAAAGAGAAATCACTAAAAAAAATCCCTAAGATGCAACCAAGCAAGCAGCCTTCAGGTATTTCCTCTCTGGGTGATTAGGACCGGACACCAAAATACAGGAAAGCGAAAAATAGGACCTCCCGAAAGTAGTCTGGGATAATTACGGCCCAGGCCTACTAGCGAAGGTAACAGAAACAATTACGTCGACCTCCTAACAATAGCCTTTGCCGATGCAAGTACCCAAGCTTCGCCGGGGCACCCTCCAGAAGTACTGCTGGAAGTGATACGATGTCTGCCTCAGGTACCACGGGTATTCCCCCCCGCAGTCACCTGTGTGGAACCTAGGAATGGAAACTAAGGGCACCAATCCGTGTCAGCAGCTGGGCGGAACGGTGTTAAGGCAAGATCCAGTAAATCGAAGAGGGGTATCTCTCGTCTCAACCTTCACTTCCCCTCACGCTTGACTCTCTAGAGGAGAGCTTTCCCGGTCCACCTAACGGAGTTGGATTTTTCTCATTTAATAAACTTCTATGTTTTAGTTTGAGAGGCCTTGGAGAGTTAAATCTCCACTCACCTAATCCAAGGCCCTACAACCTAGCTAGTTGATGTATGACACTTAATAAAAAACTTGCTAGTTGTTTTTAAATTATTGCGCTTATTTTAGTTGGCTGTTATATTAAGTCAAGGGAATATGGAAATGAAACTCGTGATGTTTTATGACGCAGAAAAGAAATTAATGAAAACCAAAATACATGCAAATGTAGTAATTGCCTTTCGATGAAAATAAATTTCTACACGGGTTCTACGAGACTATTTTTTCTTTTCAGATATCAAACCTCACACTCGCAAAATTTATGAAAAAGACTACAAATGTTTAAGTGCACCTAATGCAAATTACTAAGAGCATGCCAATCCTAAGATGCAAAATCTAACAAAGAAAAGAGAAATTCCCAAGAATCCCCTAGTTCTATCACTTTTCTGGTTGTCCACAAAGTTAGTTCCCAAATCAAAAACTCTCAGTATAAAGACACCATAATATGCTCGAAATAAGAGAAAGAAACCAATGAAAATTCCCTTCCCAAATCAAGTCAGAAACCAAAGGTAAGAAATCTCAACAAAGCTTCAAAAGGTGGAAAGAAACCAAAACAAAAATGCAAAACAAAGGCAATGGCAAAACAAAATGTTTTTGAGCTTTTGAATTTTATAAAAAGAATATTTCAAAGAGACCAAGAAGAACTATCCAATTCCCAAGCCAAAAAATCTCTTAATTTCAAGAAAAACTTCAAAAATAATGCTCCAAATCTTATAGTGCCACTTAGTAGAAACATTTATACGATAAAAAGGAAGAAAAGAAACTTCAGTAACTTAGCCCAGAAGAATAGCACAATCTTATAGCAAACAAAACTTCAAAGACCCAAAAATGACTCTTCAAAAATTGCAACAAGACCTAGTCAAATGAAATCAAGAAAACCAACCAAAAAGCAGGCAAAAATTAAAGTGCAAAGAAAGACACAAAGTTATGAAAGAGCATATGAGCAGAAGCTCTCTGTCCTGATTAAGCAGAATAGCCAAGAATCCCCAAAAAGAGATCTCGGTACTCAGACCAGAAATTCAAGCACTACAAAAACAAGATTTTCCAACTGAGCCAGTCTTCAATGAAACAAGAGATAAAAAGACTAATAGCCACCTTCAACACAATCCAGAGACTAAAAAGACACTGCAGGAACAGGTCACCACAGGCAGACAAGACCAAAAAGTCAAAAAATAAAAAATTTCAAAATTGGCCCAGGCATACGCTACTTAGCAGTTTTGCAACAAGCGTGCATACACGACTATGGCAAAGGAAAAAAGTGCATACGCAACCTCCTTTTACCAAACCTGCATGTATATGCGTCTATGTTGAGGAAAACTAGCATATGGAAAGGTAAATAATGAAAAACAAAAATGATCAAGCCTGGCTAAAGAACCAGGTCTTTATTCTGACTGAGAAAAAACTAACTGGACTGGAAATAATGATTAAAACTGTTGGAAACCTTTAAAACAGCTGGAACCACCCAATAGGGGAATCACAAGAATGCGATCCCCGGCGGAGTCGCCAGTTCTGTTTCAGGAAATAACTCTCTAGAGGTCGTTGGGTCAAAAACCTGCACAAATCAAGGCATGCTATTCAAGATGGACTCACACAACCACACTAGTATGCTAAAAACTAGATAAAATCGATTGTGGAACTCACCCGTAGATCCTACGTTTGATGTAGATCCCGCGGGGTCCAAACCCCCAGCAACCCTTCTTCCTCTTCAACCTAGAAATCAAGAAGAGACATGCACGGAAATCTAGTTGTACAGCATATATCTTTCCTAAATGTTAGTGTAATCCATGTGAAACATCATATAAACAATAATAAATGCTTAATTAACAATATTTTCACATATGCAAGCAGATATTAACACGTGAATTCGAGAAAAAGATGGTTCTTCTTCATTAAAAACATCATGTACAATAATAGAAAGGTGGAGAGATCACCTAAATCCTTCCACGATCTCCGAACAGATCGTTGTCTAGATCCGTCCTGCCCTTGCCTCACTAGGATACTTTCAGGACTTGTGCACACGAGATGACATATAAACTGATGAACATGTCTAGGAAACAAGGGTTTCTTGTAAAAAATCTGGGAAGTGCAGGAGGCACGGGAAATCAGACTTGAATTTGGGCTCCAATAGAGTATAATGTCTATAATTTTCTCCCTCCCTTAGGCCATGCACATGAGGGGCTTTTATACTCCCTCAAAGTAGTTTCAATCTGTTGGAAATAGTTGGCCACGGGCTGGGGTGGTTGAATTAAAGGAATAACCATCAACCCAGCCTCGAAAATAGGGATTTTTATATATTTTTTGATAATTTTAATGGCATACGTGGAAAAGTATCTATGGACTCGCATATACACGCGAAAAATTCTGGGCATACCCGCGTATGGGATTTTAAACACTGTTTTTTATTAAATTTATTCAAGTTTGTGGGAATGGGTGCCCAAGACCAAAGAGACAATCATGAATCACATGAGGGTGAAAAATGATGCTATAACACATAAACCTTTAAGGTTTCAACTTACCTTCTTATCATTCATCAAATGTGTGCAAAGCATTATACTTTCGGCCACCATCCATTACACATCTTACCCATGTTAATATACCACCCTTGGCTTAAAATCCAACATAATAACTTACCACAGAAGTTTCTTATTTCAGAATCTATGGTTAAAACCATAGAAATAAAACCCAAACTACATGTAAAATGCTCTTCCCTTTAAAGACCAACCAAACCTTATATCCAAGATTTATTCACGAGTAAAATCCCTTCCGAATAGCATTGCCATAACCTTTGGTTAAACAACTCTCAGCATTATATCTGTAATGCTTAACCCTTATAACTTATAACCCAAATGTTCACAAGTCTGCTTCATCAATTCAGCTATATGGTTTAAACCCAATTAAACCACACGACTACTCATGGCCCATAACTTTATTAACTCGCATATCAAACATTCATCAAGGTTTAACCCATACAATTCAACTGCATATCCATTTATATGGTATATTGGTTCCGGCATATATTACACAAACAATAAATCTTCGCCCCGCTCCTTTCATACCAGAGTTATACTTTGGTTAAACAATAGCCCAACCATTGACCAATCCAACATGTCAATAAATATAAAAGCCTTCGATTTTCTCAAAGACCCCGATATATTAAACTTTGGTCCCACAGCTATTAATACTTACCTCTTCACTTGTTTAACACCTTCATTAATCATCATGCAAATTCATGATGTGAATGCTATCGATCTCTGATGGCTAGCAATCAGACGGAAATCACAAAAATTTTAACCCCGCGACTTACCTTTCCAAAAAAATGCGAAATGCAGTTTTTAAATACCACTGTCACCACGTGTCAACACTTGGATGCTATCATATTTTTTTTTCACAAAACAGTTTATCGTTTATTTGCAATGCGAAACAACCGGTTTGTATTTCCAAAACCACCATTACTGTTTGTTGCCTGTTCCGCTCCTTCCCTTCATGGTTCCCATAAATATTCCTCCCTACAATTGAGCCATCTCTTAGAATCTCAGCATATCTGAAATCAATTAATCCTTTGACTCATCTCATAGTACTGTGACTCTTACTTCACTACTCTGCGTCCCCGACTTGACCACTGAGCATCTGGCATTCCGTGCTTAACCAAACCCTTGATTCGGTTCGACTCCATGCATATGATTTCGTTTTCTTTGGTCATCAATTCTTCGTTCGATCCATCGCTTGACTTATGGTTACCATAGCTTACAGTTCCAGCCTTTGCCTTCTTTTCAACACATCTAAAATCATTCAAGTTAAATTTCAATGCAGACTTCACTATATCATTTGTCCTCCGGAAATCTCATTCAACCTTTATAATGCAACATATCCTTCTAATTGACCTAAAACCCCTCATCACTCGTCTCTGCGCTTCATAAGCTCAATCTCACTTTCATTCACGACATCGAATCCATTCTAATTCTTCAAATGTATCATAGTATTTCGACTCGCCCTTCAATCTCTCTCCTTTCAATTTTCCTGCCCGGAAAGCCTTGCCTCAATTTCTCTTTGTTTCGATCCTTGCATATGAGCCCAAACTTCATAATTCCCCTACATATATAGATTATAATAGCAACGTATTCCTTTTCCTCATTTGATTTTCCTTGTTCAATATTCTATTGAATTCTCAATGGTAACCAAATTAGCATTCCAACCCTATTGGAATTCGACACCAGATTGAACTGTATTGCATAATAGAACGGTCAACAAAACCCATCACTCTATCTCTTTAACACATCCAGGAAAATTCAGACTCAATTCAAAGTCTACGGAAACTTCACAAATAGCATAGATCTACTTACAGAATTTACACAAATGAATATTCACTCTCGATCTCACAGTCAACCCTGTCTCAACAATTATATGGGTTTTCTTCAATTATATGCAGAACATCTTTTAAACCCCAATTACAGACTTTGTCACATAGAATTTAAACTCAAAATTACTCATACTATCTCTGCTTCTTTGTTGCCTCAGCTACCTCTCTGCTCCTTGTTTGTCTTTGCTGCCTTTGTTTCTTGTCTAATGCTGCTCCTTACTTCTCTTTTGCTATCTCTGCTGCCTCTGCTTATTTCTCTGCTTCATTTGTTTCCTATGATGTCTTTGCTGCCTCTATACCTTGGTTGCTACTATTTCTTTTTGCTCCTTTGTCTTGATGATAATTCAGGTGCTACTCCTGTCTTCTCCTTTGCCTTATTGTTGTTTTTTCTTTGCTCTTTTGCCTTAGTGATAGTTCAGGTGCTACTCCTGTCTTCTCCTTTGCCTTATTTTTGTTTCTTCTTTTCTGTTTTTACGTAGTGATAGTTTAGGTGCTACTCATGTCTTCTCCTTTGCCATCAATGACAGTATTTCCAACAGTCTCCCCCTATGGAATTGATGGCAATACTCCAATACTTCCTCCAGGACTTCCTCCCCCTTTCATTCTAAAAGGTGTGTTTTGTCTTCCTCTTCCTATCTTCTTTTGCTTTCTTTTCCTCCCCCTTTGACATCAATGGAAAAGGTTTGCACATCTCTCAGTGTAGATTCTATCTTTGCATTTCCTTTCTCTGAGTTGTGTTTAGGCCCTTTTTCTTTTTATGTTGTACCATGCTGCTCCAAACTGGTGTACAAGAGTTGTTGGGAGAACACTTTGAGAATCATTGAACTTGTATATACATAGTAATTTGATAGCATCCCAAAGCACAGAATCCTTGCACTTATATAGAGTGTAGGTGATGATAGAAAAACCATATATAATCATACCTATATAATCAGAGATGCATCATTGGACCAAAGCTAAAATACTGAGAATGCTTCAAATATACTTCAGTCTCTAGTATGATCTTCATCAGAAATACATATCTGTTGAGGAATATTGTAGATGGAATATGTCTTCTTCTGCAATACACATTGGCAGTACAACATCTGTTCAATTATGATGATGCCAATATATCTTTTATAGCGGTGGTTCACCCATCCTGCCTGTTGGTGGTGATATGAGCTAGGATGCTGACAAGGATATTATACTTAATAGCTAAAAGGTCCTTGTTACTGATGTGAACAGTGAATCAACCCAGAGCTTACAAATTATTTTGATATTAGAAGATGTCTTTCAATATAAGAGACCAAATGACTTTACTGCTTGTACAATTTACTTTCAAAACAAACCCTTGAGGCTAAATACATTCAATGTTTTGGTCAGTCTCACTTATCAACCATGAAATTTTATTTATGAAATAAGGTTTGTATGTATGTCAACGATCAACCTCTCTTTAATGGTGAAACACAAGCAAATCCTTTCTACTGAAGTATTATTTTGATGATCAATAACATACTTTTGAGCTTCAACTGTAAGATTAACACAACTAGTCCTTCATACTTCCGATACTTTAACTGTTCTATCATAATGATCTTCCACAAAAACATATTCAAGATGTTTAATTGAAATCTCAGCAAACATACTTCACACAGTTTTATGAATGATCTTAAGAAAGAGGCCTTGAAGATATATATGTACTAACTTCAGGAAGGCATGTAGTTATATATAGAAATAGATACTGCTTCAATGCTCAATATAATGCTTCAAGTGTAAACAAAATAATGATACTTTAGCACTGTTATTGACCTTTTCATGCTTTAGTAATGTAGATAAAACTGGGAATACTACCTTGATGTACTTTCGATCTTTAGGGCATGTACCATACCACTTCTCTGTTGAGGACACTTGGTTATTCTGCTGATAGGCAGACTGCATGATCGACATACCAATTGATACTACTTCGATAAACCAAGCAGTAATTTCACTTCAACTCGCACATGCACCCATATTTAAGACAACCTTCATAGTTTCTCCTATTGAGCTCTCCACTGTTCACACCAACAATCATCAATATACTGAATTTGATCTTGGCATCATTAACCATTTTTCTTATTTTGTCATTCTATTCAAAGGAATGTCACTACATTTTCCTTTCTAGGACTGCTCCGGAATCATTACTGCTTTATATGCAATTCAACTTTTCTAACATAATGATCTTTGGGAAGACATCTTCAATTTCTTTGCTTGGAATCTTCATGGGCAGATCACTCAGAGATTTATCACTCACATAACTACATTCCTCCAAGGAGACTTTTCATAGATGAATGATGTAATGACATAATGATGATAGGTACTTCTCTTACTCATCCTTCTTAATGTGATTCATTGTTAATTCTAGCAGTATGATGCACAATGTGATCATCCTTTATGGGTATTTCCAGTTCTGTAGGTCGAAACATAATTTTTGTGATTTTAACCATTTATCACTGAATGTGTTGATGTCTTCTTAGCTTACATGTTCATGTCTGATGTTCCCTCTACCATCATGGTTGCTTGTTGCCTTCTCTTCTTTAATCAATATATCAGCTATTGAATGCTTCAGATAAGCTTCTTCCTCTATAGTTATATATTAGAGAAATTTTCCTTTCCTTTCTTGATCTTATATTTGTCCTTTATTCCATGGAGCTCTTCTTAGACTACTTTTGTGGGGACTATTTATGAACTGCTCTCCCCTGGGATGTTGCTTCATATCTATCACTGGTTGGATATTTGTGTTGCTTCCTAGAGAAGCTCCCCCTGAGACTATGATGGATTCATTATGTTATTGTGGTAACAGGCTCCCCCTTTCTCTTTTCCTTCCATACTTTATTGGGGTTCTTCATAATGTCTGCACTTCTTTTTGATTCATAGTTTTGTTTGATTTGATTAGATTCCTTTATCTGTCTAGAATTCTTTAATGTATATGGCACTTTACAGTATTTTTCTTTGTGACCAAGCTTGAGGCATACATAACATCTTATTTTACCAAGGTACATTTGAGCTGAAGTATAATATTTTGTTCCCCTTTTTTAACAGAATTTACATTCAACAGATTTATGTCCAAAATTATTGCATGCATAATAGTAGCCATGGAAATTATTTGTGTACCTGGTGAAAGATTGTCTTTTCAATTTGCTTGCTTGAGGGGTTCTTCTCATTTGCTGCATCCTTTGCTGGTTGGACTGGATTCTCTTTGTCTTACAATATGCTGCAATATTTCCTGGTTTATGACAAGAGAAACATGTGATATTTTTCATAGGAGGAAGGAACCTCCTTTGACATCTTCCAAATTTGTTCAATTCATCCTTAGGAGCGTATGAGCCTTTAGCAGTTGATTGTTTCATCCTCTCATTATTAGTCCTTTCATGTTGCTGCTTGTTTCTGTTTGTTTCTTTACAAGTCATGTTCTTGTTGGCTTCTACTTCTGTAGGAATCTTCTGAGATGCTTCATTATCCTTTATAGCTTTTACAAAGATGATATTCCTGTTGTCTTCTACCTTGGACTTAATTGTTTCTCCTTCATAGCCTATCCCAGTCCTTATGAGAGGAGACCTTTGAGCATTTAGAATTTGGTCCAACTGTCTAGAGTTTTTCATTTGTGGAATATTCATTAATAATTCTTTTTGGGATTTTGCTAATTTCTTTCTCAGGCACACTACTTCTTCTTCCAATTTCTCTTGCTTCTAAATTTTATCCTTTATTTTCTTTAGTAGAGTGTCTTCTACTTTCCTTGATTCTTCAAGTTTTGTCTTCAAGGCAACTATTTATTTCTTATCTTCATATTCTTTCTCATCACATATTTGCACCAATTTCTTCAGGTCTTTTTTTTCATTATTCAATATTTCTATTCCAATTAAGATTGTGTCAAGTTTGGATTTTTCCTCAACTGTAATTTCTTCATGGTACTCACGTCCATTCACCCTGGTAGGTATCTTATTTGATTGACCATTTTCCTTTTGAAAGGATTTTTTCTTCTTCTTCTAGTTTATCTTCTCCTTCTTGATAATGCAGCCCCTAGTGTCTACTTCATGCATGAAATGCAATCTATCCTAGTTTTCTTTTGCAGAGGTTAGATCCATTACTAAATCAAGATCCTTGTTATGAAGACAGTTATATATCACACATTTTTCCTTGGAATTCCACTGTTGTTCTTGCAAAGAGGGAGATTCTGTGCTGTAACCATCACATACAAGTTTCCATACCTCAGGTTCATGAGCCATTAAATATGTTTTAACCATATCTCTCCATTCAGGAAAGTTTGTTGTATTTAACACAGGTAAATTTTGATAGTCCATGACTCAACCAGATCTCCTTCAAGCTATTAGAATTGCACCAAAGGAACCCACTCTGATACCAATTGTTGAACCCTTAGTTAAATTGAGAGGGGCGGTGAATCAGTTTAACACATTCATGGATTTTTAAAAATTTCCTTTAAACTTACTTACACCTTCATTTAATGATAAACTTAATATGTGAGAAATCTTAATTTGTGAGAAACAAGTCTTAAGCAAATTAGATAATCTAACAACAGTCTTAATATGTGAGTAGCAAACATTAATCAGATTATATATACCATATCAACACATAGACATCATGCACATAGAAAACATATATAAGTGGAGACCCATAAGGGATAAAACCACATCTTATTATTTTTGTGATGCAAAGGCAATCTCCAACTCCCTCTCACCACTGATTTTCTGTAGGCTCCAACCTACGGGAGGCTCCTACCTCAATTCTGCAAGCTACAACTTGCAATGAAGCTCCAACTCCCATCCATTTTCTGCAAGCTCCAACCTAAAGGAGGCTCCTACCTCAGCCAGCTACAATTAACTTATATCAAGATAAAAATTGATATGGAAGCACCAAATTCCTCTATTTTCTGCAGGCTACAACCTATAGAAGGCTCCTACGTCAGTCAGCTACAACTGACATCTATCAAGCTACAACTTGATATGGAAGCACCAACTTCCTCACTCTTTAAAAAAAAAACACATGCTGATTTACCTGGATATTAGCTCTATTATGTACCTTCTTCACTAATTTCCACCAACCTTCATATCTGCCCTATATCATCTCTCGATCTTCACAGCTTATATACCTGCTCCTCCTTCTTCTTAGCCTCTTAGCCTCATTTTTCCATTCTCTAACTTCTCTATGCATATCTATGTGATTTCATTTATAGATATTATCTCATGACTATTAGCATTCCTGAGGGAATTTGAAATGAACAGCCATGACTCTTTGAATTTCACCTTCTCGTTTTCTTGCCTAGCACATTAGGAAAAATGTATACGTTTCAATATTACAGTGGGGTATTTCTTTTCCTACGGAGACTTGCCTTTGCATCACACACAATAAAAATAATTTTAAATCATTTACATTCACATTTACAATTACATAAATCAATTTCACTCAACCCTTTTTCAGCCCTTGGCTTGTTGTGCATTTGTCTTTTCTACTACTGTCACTTTATTTTTCAGTTTTTGCATACTCTCCTGTTTTCCATGCATGTCGAATGCATTTCCCAAATTATGTTCTAAATCTGGCAGTTGTTGTCATGTAACAGTTTTGCATACTCTCCTGTTCACTACAATTGTGTATCTGCTGCATATATAACTACTTTACAAGTCTAGCCCCAAATAAATCTCAAAGTCTAGCAATATTTACATGTGGAAGCTTCTCTTATTTTTTGAACTGGGCAATTTAAGTTACTATACGTGGAAGCTTATTTCATCTATAGTTATGAAACCATTCATATGATAAAATTCATATTTCGAATATGCATATACAATTAAATCCAAACTCTAAACCTCAGTCAATACACTTATGAGCATTCAAATCAACTTTCGACTTTTATAATAAAATGCATTATATAGTGGCCACTTTATGGAATGGATACTCATATAGGTATAAAATCCACAGCATAAAACTTTATGGTTTCAACCTACCTTCTTATCATTCATAAAATGTGTGCAATGCATTATACTTTCGGCCACCATCCATTACACATCTTCCCCATGTTAATATTCTACCCTTGGTTTAAAATCCAACACAATAACTTACCATGGAAGTTTCTTATTTCAAAATATATGGTTAAAACCATAGAAATAAAACCCAAACTACATGTAAAATGCTCTTCTCTTTAAACACCAACCAAACCTTATATCCAAGATTTATTCACGAGTAAAATCCCTTCCAAATAGCATTGCCATAACCTTTGGTTAAACAACTCTCAACATTATATCTATAATGCTCAACCCTTATAACTTATAACCCAAATGTTTACAAGTCCGCTTCATCAATTCAACTATATGGTATAAACCCAATTAAACCACATGACTACTCATGGCCCACAAATTTGTTCACTCGCATATCAAACATTCATCAAGGTTTAACCAATACAATTCAACCGCATATCCATTTATATGGTATATTGGTTCCGGCATATATTACGCCAACAATAAATCTTCGCCCCGCTCCTTTCATAATAGAGTTCTACTTTTGTTAAACAATATCCCAAAAATTGACCAATTTGACATGTCAATAAATATAAAAACCTTCGATTTTCTCAAAGACCCCGATATATTAAACTTCGGGCCCACAGCTATTAATACTTACCTCTTCGCTTGTTTAACATCTCCATTAATCATCATGCAACTTCATGATGTGAACGCCATTGATCTCCCATGGCTAGCAATCGAACGAAAATCGGAAAAATTTTAACCCCGCGACTTACCTCTCCAAAAAAATGCGAAATAGGTAGTTTTTAAATACCACTGTCACCACGTGTCAACACCTCGATGTTATCGAATTTTTTTTTCACTAAATATTTTACCATTTATTTGCAATGCGAAACAACTGGTTTGTATTTCCGAAACCACCATTACAATTTGTTGCCTGTTCCGCTCCTTCCCTTGATGGTTCCGCCAAATCTTCAACGCCTCCATACAATTGAGCCATCGCTCAGCATCTCAGCATCTCTGAAATCAATTAATCCTTCAACTCATCTCACAGTACCGTGGCTCTAACTTCATTACTCTGCGTCCCTAACTTTACCACTGAGCATCTGGTATTCCGTGCTTAACCAAACCCTTGATTCGGTTTGACTCCACGCATATGCTTTCGTTTTCTTTGTTCAACAATTCTCCGTTTGATCCATGATCACTTGACTTATGGTTACCATAGCTTACGGTTCCAGCCTTCACCTTCTTTTCAACACATTTAAAATCATTCAAGTTAGATTTCAATGCAGACTTCACTATATCATTTGTCCCCTGGAAATCTCATTCAACCTTTATTACGCAACATATCCTTGTAATTGACCTAAAACCCCTCATCACTCGTCATTTCCCTTCATAAGCTCGACCTCGCTTTCATTCACGACATTGGCTCCATTCTAATTCTTCAAATGTTTCATAGTATTTCGACTCGCCCTTCAATCTCGCTCGTTTCAATTTTCCTGCCCAAAAACCCTTACCTCAATTTCTCTTTGTTTCGATACTTGCATATGAGCCCAAACTTCATAATTTCCCTACATATATAGATTATAATAGGAACGTATTCCTTGTCCTCATTTGATTTTACTTATTCAATATTCTGTAGAATTATCAATGGTAACCAGATTACCATTCCAACCCTATTGAAATTCAACACCAGATCGAACTGTATTGCATAATAGAACGGTCAACAAAACCCAGCACTCTATCTCTTTAACACATCCAGGCAAATTTAGACTCAATTCAAAGTCTGCGGAAACTTCACAAATAGCATAGATCTACTCACAGAATTTACACAAATGAATATTCACTCTCGATCTCACAGTCAACCCTGTCTCAAAAATTATATGGTTTTTCTTCAATTATATGCAGAACACCATTAAAACCCCAATTACAGACTTTGTCACGCAGCATTTAAACACAACAATACTCATACCATCTCTACTTCTTTTCTGCCTTAGCTACCTCTCTGCTCCTTGTTTGTCTTTGCTGCCTTTGTTTCTTGTCTAATGTTGCTCCTTGCTTCTCTTTTTCTATCTCTGTTGCCTCTGCTTCTTTCTCTGCTTCATTTGTTTCCTCGGATGTCTCCGCTACCTCTCTACCTTGGTTGTTGTTGTTTCTTTGTGCTCCTTTGTCTTGATGATAATTCAGGTGCTACTCATGTCTTCTCCTTTGCCTTATTGTTGTTTCTTCTTTGCTCTTTTTCCTTAGTGATAGTTGAGGTGCTACTCCTGTCTTCTCCTTTTCCTTATTGTTGTTTCTTCTTTGCTCTTTTCCCTTACTGATATTTCAAGTGCTACTCCTGTCTTCTCCTTTGCCATTAATGAAAATATTTCCAACAGTCTCCCCCTTTGGCATTGATGGCAATATTCCAATACTTCCTCCAGGACTTCCTCCCCCTTTCATTCTAAAAGGTGTGTTTTGTATTCCTCTGCCTATCTTCTTTTGCTTGCTTTTCCTCCCCCTTTGACATCAATGGCAAAGGGTTGCACATCTCTCAGTGTAGATTCTATCTTTGCATTTCCTTTCTCTTAGTTGTGTTTAGGCCCTTTTTCTTTTGACTTTGTACCATGCTACTCCAAACTGGTGTACAAGAGTTGTTGGGAGAACACTTTCAGAAGCATTGAACTTGTATATACACAGTAAGTTGATACCATCCCAAAGCACAGACTCCTTGCACTTGTATAGAGTGTAGGTGATGATAGAAAAATCATATATAATCAGACTTATATAATCAAAGATGCATCATTGGACCAAAGCTAAAATACTGAGAATGCTTCAAATATACTTCAGTCTCTAGTTTGATCTTCATTAGAACTAAATATTTGTTGAGGACGATTGTAGATGGAATATGTCTTCTTCTACAATACACATCTGCAGTACAACATCTGTTCAATTATGATGATGCCAATATATCTTTTATAGTTGTGGTTCACCCTTCCTGCCTCTTGGTGGTGATATGAGCTAAGATGCTGACAAGGATATTATACTTAATAGATGAAAGGTCCTTGTTACTGATGTGAAAAATGAATCAACCCAGATCTTACAACTTATTGTGAGATTAGAAGAGCTTTTAACCATTCATCACTTAATGTGTTGATGTCTTCTTAGCTTACATGTTCATGGCTGATGTTCCCTATACCATCATGGCTGCTTATTGCCTTCTCTTCTTCCATCAATCTGTCAGCTATTGAATGCTTCAGATAATATTCTTCCTCTATAGTTCTCTATTAGAGAAATTTTCCTTTCCCTTCCTGATCTTATAGCTGTCCTTCATTCCAAGGAGCTCTTCTTAGACTACTTTTATGGGGACTATTTATGAACTGCTCTCCCCCTAGGATGTTGCTTCATATCTATCACTGGTTGGATATTTGTGTTGCTTCCTAGAGCATTTCCCCCTGAGACTATGATGGATTCATTATGTTATTGTGGTAACAGGCTCCCCTTTTCTCTTTTCCTTCCATACTTTATTGGGGTTCTTCATAATGTTCGCACTTTTTTTTGATTCATAGTTTTGTTTGATTTGATTAGATTCCATTATCTGTCTAGAATTATTTAATGTATATGGCAGTTTACAATCTTTTTCTTTGTGACCAAGCTTGAGGCATATATAACATCTTATTTTACCAAGGTACGTTTGAGCTGAAGCATAATATTTTGTTCCCCTTTTTGAACACAATTTACATTCAACAGATTTATGTCCAAAATTATTGCATGCATAATAGTAGCCATGGAAATGATTTGTGTACCTGGTGAAAGATTGTCTTTTCAATTTTCTTGCTTGAGGGGTTCTTCTCATTTGCTACATCCTTTGCTAGTTGGATTGGATTTTCTTTGTCTTACAATATGCTGCAATATGTCCTAGTTTATGACAAGAGAAACATGTGATATTTTTCATAGGAGGAAGGAACCTCCTTTGACATCTTCCGAATTTGTTCAATTTAACCTTAGGAGCATATAAGCCTTTTGCAGTTAATTGTTTCATCCTCTCATTATTAGTCCTTTCATGTTGCTGCTTGTTTCTATTTGTTTCTTTACAAATCATGTTCTTGTTGGTTTCTACTTCTGTAGGAATCTTCTGAGCTGCTTCATTATCCTTTACAGCTTTTACAAAGATGACATTCTTGTTGTCTTGTAGCTTTGACTTACTTGTTTCTCCCTCATAGCCTATCCCAGTCTTTATGAGAGGAGACCTTTGAGCATTTATAATTTGGTCCAACTGTCCAGAGCTTTTCATTTGTGGAATATTCATTAATAATTCTCTTTGGGATTTTGCTAATTTCTTTCTCAGGCACACTACTTCTTCTTCCAATTTCTCTTGATTATGAATTTTATCCTTTATTTTCTTTAGTAGAGTGTCTTCTAATTTCCTTGCTTCTTCAAGTTGTGTCTTCAGGCCAACTATTTCCTTCTTATCTTCATATTCTTTCTCATCACATATTTGCACCAATTTCTTCAGGTCTTTGTTTTCATTCTTCAATATTTCTATTCCAAATAAGGTTGTGTCAAGTTTGGGATTTTCCTCAGCTGTAATTTCTTCATGGTACTCACATCCATTCACCCTGGCAGGTATCTCATTTGATTCACCATTTTCCTTTTGAAAGGAATTTTTCTTCTTCTTTTGGTTTATCTTCTCCTTCTTGATAATGCAGCCCCTAGTGTCTACTTCATGCATGAAATGCAATCTATCCTAGTTTTATTTTGCAGCGGTTAGATCCATTATTAAATCAAGATCCTTGTTATGAAGACAATTATATATCACACATTTTGCGTTGGCATTCCATTGTTGTTCTTGCAAAGAGGGAGAGTCTGTGCAGTAACCATAACATACAAGTTTCCATACCTCAGGTTCATAAGCCATTAAATATGTTTTAACCTTATCTCTCCATTCAATAAAGTTTGTTGTATTTAACATGGGTACATTTTGATAGTCCATCACTCAACCAGATCTCCTTCAAGCTATTAGAATTACACCAAAGGAACCCACTCTGATACCAATTGTTGAACCCTTAGTTAAATTGAGAGGGGGGGTGAATCAGTTTAACACATTCATGGACTTTTAAAACTTTCCTTTAAAGTTGTTTACACCTTCATTTCATGATCAACTTAATATTTGAGAAATCTTAATTTGTGAGCAACAAGTATTAAGCATATTAGATAATGTAACAACAGTCTTAATATGTGAGTAGCAAGTATTAAGTAGATTAAATATACCATATCAACACATAGACATCATGCACATAGACAACATATATAACTGGAAACCCATAAGGGAGAAAACGACATCTTATTATTGTTGTGATGCAAAGGCAAGCTCCAACTCCCTCTCACCACTGATTTTCTGTAGGCTCCAACCTACAGGGGCTCCTACCTCAATTCTGCAAGCTACAACTTGCAAGGAAGCTCCAACTCCTATCTATTTTCTGCAGGGTCCAACCTACAGGAGGCTCCTACCTCAGCTAGCTAAAATTGACTTCTATCAAGCTAAAACTTGATATGGAAGCACCAAATTCCTCTATTTTCTATAGGATACAACCTGAAGGAGGCTCCTATGTCAGTCAACTACAACTGATATTTATCAAGCTAAAACTTGATATGGAAGCACCAACTTCCTCACTCTTTAAAAAAAAAACACATGCTGATTTACCTGGATATCAGCTCTGTTCTATACCTTCTTCACTGCTGTCCACCAGCCTTCATATCTGCCTTATATCATCTCTGAATCTTCACATCTTCTCTATCTTCTCCTCCTTCTTCTTACCCTCTCTGCCTCATTTCTCCATTCTCTAACTTCTCTATGCATATCTATGTGATATAATTTATAGAGATTATCTCATGAATGTTAGCATTCCTCAGGGAATTAGAAATGAACATCCATGACTCTTTGACTTCCACCTTCTCATTTTATTGCCTAGCACATTAGGAAAAATGTATACATTTCAATATTACAGTGGGGTATTTCTTTGCCTACGGAGACTTGCCTTTGCATCACACACAATAAAAATAATTTTAAATCATTTACATTCACATTTGCAGTTACATAAATCAATTTCACTCAACCCATTTTCGGCGCTTGGCTTGCTGTGCGTTTGTCTTTTCTGCTGCTGTCACTGTCTTTTTCAGTTTCTGCATACTTTCCTATTTTCGATGCATGTGGAATGCATTTCCAAAATTATGTTCTAAATCTGGCAGCTTTTGTCATGTAACAGTTCTACATACTCTCCTGTTCACTACAAGTTTGTATCTGCTGCATATATAACTACTTTACAAGTTTAGCCCCAAATAAATCTCAAATTCTGGCAATCTTTACATGTGAAAGCTTTTCCTATTTTCCAAAATGGGCAATTTAAGTTACTGTACGTGGAAGCTTCTTTCATCTATGGTTATGAGACCATACATATGATAAACTTCATATTTCAAATATGCATATACAATTAAATCCAAACTCTAAACCTCAGTCAATACATTTATGAGCATTCGAATCAACTTTCGACCTTTATAATAAAATGCATTATATAGTGGCCACTTTATGGAATGGACACTCATATAGGTATAAACTCCACGGAATAAACCTTTACGGTTTCAACTTACCTTCTTATCATTCATCAAATGTGTGCAATGCATTATACTTTCGGCCACCATCCATTACACATCTTACCCATGTAAATATTCCACCCTTGGTTTAAAATCCAACACAATAACTTACCACGGAAGTTTCTTATTTCGGAATCTATGGCTAAAACCATAGAAATAAAACCCAAACTACATGTAAAATGCTCTTCGCTTTAAACACCAACCAAACCTTATATCCAAGATTTATTCACAAGTAAAAGCCCTTCCGAATGGCATTGCCATAACCTTTGGTTAAACAACTCTTGGAATTGTATTTGTAATGCTCAACCCTTATAACTTATAACCCAAATGTTTACAAGTCTGCTTCATCAATTCAGCTATATGGTTATAACTTATAACCCAAATGTTTACAAGTCTGCTTCATTTGTTTCCTCTGATGTCTCTGCTGCCTCTATACTTTGGTTGTTGCTATTTCTTTGTGCTCCTTTATCTTGATGATAATTCAGGTGATACTCCTGTCTTCTCCTTTGCCTTATTGTTGTTTCTTCTTTGCTCTTTTGCCTTAGTGAGAGTTCAGGTGCAACTCCTGTCTTCTCCTTTTCCTTATTGTTGTTTCTTCTTTGCTCTTTTTCCTTAGTGATAGTTCAGGTGCTACTCTTGTCTTCTCATTTTCCATCAATGAAAATATTTCCAATAGTCTCCCCCTTTGGCATTGATGGAAATACTCCAATACTTCCTGCAGGACCTCCTCCCCCTTTCATTCTAAAAGGTGTGTTTTGTCTTCCTCTGCCTATCTTATTTTGCTTGATTTTCCTCCCCCCTTGACATCAATGGAAAAGTGTTGCACATCTCTTAGTGTAGATTCTATCTTTGCATTTCCTTTCTCTGAGTTTTGTTTAGGCCCTTTTTCTTTTGACTTTGTACCATGTTGCTCCAAACTGGTGTACAAGAGTTGTTGGGAGAACACTTTGAGAATCATTGAAATTGTATATACATAGTAAGTTGATACCATCCCAAAGAAAAGACTCCTTGCACTTGTATAGAGTGTAGGAGATGATAGAACAACCATATATAATCAGACTTATATAATCAGAGATGCATCATTGGACCAAAGCTAAAATACTGAGAATGCTTCAAATATACTTCAGTCTCTAGTATGATCTTCATCAGAAATACATATCTGTTGAGGAAGATTGTAGATGGAATATGTCTTCTTCTGCAATACACATCTGCAGTAAAACATATGTTCAATTATGATGATGCCAATATATATTTTATAGTTGTGGTTCACCTTTCCTACCTGTTGGTGGTGATATGAGCTAGGATGTTGACAAGGATATTATACTTAATAGCTGAAAGGTCCTTGTTACTGATGTGAACAATGAATCAACCCAGAGCTTACAACTTATTGTGAGATTAGAAGATATCTTTCAATCTAAGAGACCAAATGAATTTATTTCTTGTACAATGTACTTTCAAAACAAACCCTCGAGGCTAAATACATTCAATGTTTTGATCAGTCTCACTTGTCAACTATGCAATTTTATTTATGACATAAGGGGGGTATGTATGTCAATGATCAACCTCTCTTTAATGGTGAAACACCAGAAAATCCTTTCTGTTGAAGTATTATTTTGATGAATCAATAATAGAATTTTGAACTTCAACTCTAAGATTAACACAACTAGTCCTTCATAATTCCGATACTTTAACTGTTCTATCATAATGATCTTCCACAAAAACATATTCAAGATGTTTAATTGAAATCTCAGCAAACAAACTTGACAAAGTTTTATGAATGCTCTTAAGAAAGAGGCCTTGAAGATACATATGTACTGACTTCAAGAAGGCATGCAGTTATATATGGAAATAGATACTGCTTCAATGCTCAATATAATGCTTCAAGTGTAAACAAAATAGTGATACTTTAGCACTGTTATTGACCTTTTCATGCTTTAGTAATGTAGATAATGCTGCGAATACTACCTTGATATAATTCTGATCTTGAGGACCTGTACAATACCACTGCTTTATTGAGCACACTTGGTTATTCTGCTGATACGCAGACTGCATTATCCACATACCAATTGATACTACTTTGATAAACCAAGTAGTAATTTCACTTCAACTCGCACAAGCACCCATAGTTAAGACAACCTTCATAGTTTGTCCTATTAAGATCTCCACTCTTCACACCAACAATCATCAATATACTGAATTTGATCTTGGCATCATTAATTATTTTTCTTATTTTGTCATTCTGTTCAAAGGAATGTCAATGCATTTTCCTTTCTAGGACTGCACCAGATTCATTACTGCTTTGTATGCAATTAAAATGTTCTAACATAATGATATTTGGGAATACATCTTCAATTTCTTTGCTTGGAATCTTCATGGGCAGATCACTCAGAGATTTATCACTCACTTAACTGCATTCCTCCAAGGGGACTTTTCATAGATGAATGATGTAATGACATAATGATGATAGGTACTTCTATTACTCATCCTTCTTAATGTGATTCATTATTAATTCTAGCAGTATGATGGACAATGTGATCATCCTTTATGGGTTTTTCCAGTTCTGTAGCTCGAAACATAATTTTTTGGATTTTAACCATTCATAACTTAATGTGTTGATGTCTTCTTAGCTTACATGTTCATGGTTGATGTTCCCTCTACCATCATGCCTACTTGTTGCCTTCTCTTCTTCCATCAATCTGTCAGCTATTGAATGCTTCAGATAATCTTCTTCCTCTATAGTTCTCTGTTAGAGAAATTGTCCTTTCCCTTCCTGATCTTATAGCTGTCCTTTATTCCAAGGAGCTCTTCTTAGACTACTTTTGTGGGGAGTATTTATGAACTGCTCTCCCCCTGTGATGTTGCTTCATATCTATCACTGGTTGAATATTTGCGTTGCTTCCTAGAGCAGCTCCCCCTGATACTATGATGGATTCATTATGTTATTGTGGTAACAGTCTCCCCCTTTCTCTTTTCCTTCCATACTTTATTGGGGTTCTTCATAATGTCTGCACTTCTTTTGATTCATAGTTTTGTTTGATTTGATTAGATTCCATTATCTGTCTAGAATTATTTAATGTATATGGAAGTTTACAGTATTTTTCTTTGTGACCAAGCTTGAGGATTTTCTTTGTCTTACAATATGCTGCAATATGTCCTGGTTTATGACAAGAGAAACAGGTGATATTTTTCATAGGAGGAAGGAACCTCCTTTGACATCTTCCAAATTTTTTCAATTCATCCTTAGGAGCGTATGAGCCTTTAGCAGTTGATTGGTTCATCCTCTCATTATCAGTCCTTTCATGTTGCTGCTTGTTTCTGTTTTTTTCTTTACAAATCATGTTCTTGCTGGCTTATACTTCTGTAGGAATCTTTTGAGCTGCTTCATTATCCTTTACAGCTTTTACAAAGATGATATTCTGTTGTCTTCTAACTTGGAATTACTTATTTCTCCTTCATAGCCTACCCCAGTCTTTATGAGAGGAGACCTTTGAGCATTTAGAATTTGTTCCAACTATCTAGAGATTTTCATTTGTGGAATATTCATTAATAATTCTCTTTGGGCTTTTTCTAATTTCTTTCCCAGGCACACTACTTCTTCTTCCAATTTCTCTTACTTCTGAATTTTAGCCTTTATTTGCTTTAGTAGAGTGTCTTATACTTTCCTTGCTTCTTCAAGTTGTGTCTTCAGGCCAACTATTTCTTTCTTATCTTCGTATTCTTTCTTATCACATATTTGCACCAATTTTTTCAGGTCTTTGTTTTCATTCTTCAATCTTTCTATTCCAGTTAAGGCAGTGTCAAGTTTGGCTTTTTCCTCAACTGTAATTTCTTCATGGTACTCACATCCATTCACCTTGGCAGGTATCTCATTTGATTGACCTTTTTCCTTTTGAAAGGAAATTTTCTTCTTCTCCTAGTTTATCTTCTCCTTCTTGATAATGTAGCCCCTAGTGTCTACTTCATGCATGAAATGAAATCTATCCCAGATTTCTTTTGCAGAGGTTAGATCCATTATTAAATCAAGATCCTTGTTATGAAGACAGCTATATATCACACATTTTGCATTGGAATTCCGCTATTTTTCTTGTAAAGAGGGAGAGTTTGCATAGTAACCATCACATACAAGTTTCCATACCTTAGGTTCATAAGCCATTAAATCTGTTTTAACCTTATCTCTCCATTCAGGAAAGTTTTTTGTATTTAAGACGGGTACATTTTGATATTCCATGACTCAACCAGATCTCCTTCAAGCTATTACACTTACACCAAAGGAACTCGCTCTGATACCAATTGTTGAACCCTTAGTTAAACTGAGAGGGGGGGTGTATCAGTTTAACACATTCATGGACTTTTAAAACTTTCCTTTAAAATTATTTACACCTTCATTTCATGATCAACTTAATATGTGAGCAATCTTAATTTGTGAGCAACAAGTATTAAGCAGATTAGATAATGTAACTACAGTCTTAATATGTGAGCAGCAAGTATTAAGCAGATTAGATATACCATATCAACACATAGACATCATGCACATAGACAACATATATAAGTGGAAACCCATAAGGGAGAAAACCACATATTACTATTGTTTTGATGCAAAAGCAAGCTCCAACTCCCTCTCACCAGTGATTTTATGTAGGCTCCAACCTACAGGAGGCTCCTACCTCATTTTTGAAAGCTACAACTTGCAAGGAAACTCCAACTCCCATCTATTTTTTGCAGGCTCCAACCTACAGGAGGCTCCCACCTCAACCAGCTACAATTGACTTATATCAAGCTATAGCTTGATATGGAAGCACCAACTTCCTCTATTTATGCAGGCTACAACCTACAGGAGGCTCCTACCTCAGTCAGCTACAATTGACATCTATCAAGCTACAACTTGATATGGAAGCACCAACTTCCTCACTCTTTCAAAGAAAAACACATGCTGATTTACGTGGATATCAGCTCTGTTCTATACCTTCTTCACTGTTGTCCACCAGCCTTCATATCTACCTTATATCATCTCTGAATCTTCATAGCTTCTCTATCTGCTCCTCCTTCTTCTTACCCTCTTTGCCTCATTTCTCCATTCTCTAACTTCTCTATGCATATCTATGTGATATAATTTATAGATATTTTCTCATGACTGTTAGCATTCCTCAGGGAATTTGAAATGAACAGCCGTGACTCTTTGACTTCCACCTTCTCGTTTTCTTTCCTAGCAGATTAGGAAAAATGTATACGTTTCAATATTACAGTGGGGTATTTATTTTCCTACGGAGACTTGCCTTTTCATCACACATAATAAAAATAATTTTAAATCATTTACAGTTACATAAATCAATTTCACTCAGCCCTTTTTTGGCCCTTGACTTGTTGTACATTTGTCTTTTCTGCTGCTGTCACTGTCTTTTTCAGTTTCTGCATACTCTCCTGTTTTCCATGCATGTAGAATGCATTTCCAAAATTATGTTCTAAATCTGGCAGCTATTGTCACGTAACAGTTCTACATACTCTCTTTTTCACTGAAATTGTGTATCTGCTGCATATATAACTTCTTTACAAGTTTAGGCCCAAATAAATCTCAAAGTCTGGCAATCTTTACTTGCAGAAGCTTTTCTTATTTTCTGAATTGTGCAATTTAAGTTACTGTACGCGGAAGCTTCTTTCATCTATGGTTATGAAACCATACATATGATAAAATTCATATTTCAAGTATGCATATACAATTAAATCCAAACTCTAAACCTCAATCAATACACTTATGAGCATTCGAATCAGCTTTCGACCTTTATAATAAAATGCATTATATAGTGGCCACTTTATGGAATGGATACTCATATAGGTATAAACTCCATGGCATAAACCTTTACAGTTTCAACTTACCTTCTTATCATTGTTCAAATGTGTGCAAAGCATTATACTTTCGGCCAGCATCCATTACACATATTACCCATGTTAATATTCCATCATTGGTTTAAAATCCAACAAAATAACTTACCACAAAATTTTCTTATTTTGGAATCTATGGTTAAAACCATAGAAATAAAACCCAAAATGCATGTAAAATTATCTTCCCTTTAAAGACCAACCAAACCTTATATCCAAGATTTATTCACGAGTAAAATCCCTTCCGAATAGCATTGCCATAACCTTTGGTTAAACAACTCTCAGCATTATATCTATAATGTTCAACCCTTATAACTTATAACCCAAATGTTTACAAGTCCGCTTCATCAATTCAGCTATATGGTTTAAACCCAATTAAACCACATGACTACTCATGGCCCACAACTTCATTCACTCGCATATCAAACATTCATCAAGGTTTAACCCATACAATTCAACCACATATCCATTTATATGGTATATTGGTTCCATCATATATTACACCAACAATAAATCTTCACCCCACTCCTTTCATACCAAAGTTCTAATTTGGTTAAATAATAGCCCAACCATTGACCAATCCGACATGTCAATAAATATAAAAACCTTCGATTTTCTCAAATACCCCGATATATTAAACTTCGCACCCAGAGCTATTAATACTTACCTCTTCGCTTGTTTAACGCCTCCATTAATCATCATGAAACTTCATGATGCGAACGCCGTCGATCTCTGATGGCTAGCAATCAGATGGAAATCGCAAAAAAATTAACCTCGGGACTTACCTCTCCAAAAAAATGCGAAATATCTAGTTTTTAAATACCACTGTCACCACATGTCAACACCTGGATGCTATCACATTTTTTTTCACAAAACAATTTACCATTTATTTGCAATGCAAAACAACTGGTTTGTATTTCCGAAACCACCATTACTGTTTGTTGCCTGTTCCGCTCCTTCCCTTCATGGTTCCTCTAAATCTTCAACACCTCCCTACAATTGAGCCATCGCTCAGCATTTCAGCATCTTTGAAACCAATTAATCCTTCAACTCATCTCATAGTACTGTGGCTCTTACTTCATTACTCTGCGTCCCTGACTTGACCACTGAGCATCTAGCATTTTGTGCTTAACCAAACCCTTGATTCGGTTCCACTCCACGCATATGATTTCATTTGCTTTGTTCATCAATTCTTCATTTGATCCATCGCTTGACTTATGGTTACCGTAGCTTACGGTTCCAGCCTTCTCCTTCTTTTCAACACATTTAAAATCATTCAAGTCAAATTTCAATGCAGACTTCACTATATCATTTGTCCTCCCGCAATCTCATTCAACCTTTATAACGCAGCATATCCTTCTAATTGACCTAAAACCCCTTATCACTCGTGTCTACCCTTCATAAGCTCGATGTCGCTTTCATTCACGACATCGGCTCCATTCTAATTCTTCAAATGTATCATAGTATTTAGACTCGCCCTTCAATCTCGCTCGTTTCAATTTTCCTGCCTAGAAACCCTTGCCTCAATTTCTCTTTGTTTTGATCCTTCCATATGAGCCCAAACTTCATAATTCCCCTGCATATATAGATTATAATAGGAATGTATTCCTCGTCCTCATTCGATTTTCCTTATTCAATATTCTATCGAATTCTCAATGGTAACCAAATTACCATTCCAACCCTATTGAAACTCAACACCAGATCGAACTGTATTGCATAATAGAACGGTCAACAAAACCCAACACTCTATCTCTTTAACACATCCAGAAAAATTTAGATTCAATTCAAAGTCTGCAAAAACTTCACAAATAACATAGATGTACTCACAGAATTTACACAAATGAATATTCACTCTTGATCTCACTGTCAACCCCGTCTCAACAATTATATGGGTTTTCTTCAATTATATGCAGAACACCATTAAAACCCTAATTACAGACTTTGTCACAAAACATTTAAACTCAACAATACTCATACTATCTCTGCTTCTTTGTTGCCTCAGCTACCTCTCTACTCCTTGTTTGTCTTTGATGCCTTTGTTTCTTGTCTAATGCTGCTCCTTACTTCTCTTTTGCTATCTTTGTTGCCTCTGCTTCTTTCTCTGCTTCATTTGTTTCCTTTGATGTCTCTATTGCCTCTCTACCTTGGTTGCTACTATTTCTTTGTGCTCCTTTGTCTTAATGATAATTCGAGTGCTACTCCTGTCTTCTCCTTTGCCTTATTGTTGTTTCTTCTTTGTTGTTTTTCCTTAGTGATAGTTTAGGTGCTACTCCTGTCTTCTCCTTTGCCTTATTGTTGTTTCTTCTTTGCTCTTTGGCATTAGTGATAGTTCAGGTGCTACTCCTGTCTTCTCCTTTGCCATCAATGACAATATTTCCAACATTGAGGGCAATAAATTTGCAGCCCAGGATCAGCATACACTCCACACTTGCATAAATGGGGGAGGGGACAAAATGGGGCAAGTTATAGTGCTTTCCATGATCAGATTTCAGCCCACCTTAATTGTTGGAGCTCAAGGTGGAGGGAGATTTTCCATGAGTTGTCTTGTTGGGAGACAGCTTATGTTTATGATTGATGTCTTGGGGGTGAGAGATTCATATGGGGGATGATAATTGCCATTATATATCATATCTCGTGCCTCAAGGAGGCCTTTAAACAACTCTTTGTTCCTTCATGGATATTTGTTTCTACATGATAGCTATTTTGGGAATGTTCACCCAAAGGCTAGATTTCATATGTTGGAGGGACATTTTGGAGACTTGATTGTTGATATGGCATCCCTTTTCTTGAGGAGATCATCACATAAGGATGCTACAGGAGGAAGGGCAGAAAGAAACTCAGTTCATCCTTGTAATTGCTTGAGGGAAAGCAATATTTTGAGAGGGGAGGACTGTAATGTTCCAAATTTTATGGAACATTAATTTTTGTTAAGGAGATGAATAAAATGGGTAGGGGAACCATTATTTGCATGATTAGAGAATAAAAATCCTCTAAATATGAAAGAGGATCATGTTGGAGCTGGATTTCACACCTCCATGTGTGAAAGGAGGTTTTTTCATAAAGGCTTGGCCAAGGTTGACCAAGTCAAATTGTGTTGGCATGAGTTGGAAAGCACTAAGTGGGACAATGTAGGAGGGAAGCTTCTAGAGGTTAGGAAACCCTAATTTGAAGTAGGGCCCATGGAGGGAAGGCTCAATTGTTTAAAATAGGATCAAGGCATCCATTGAGATTATCTTTGATCATTTTAAATTTGAGTCTTAGAGACTTGTTGCTGCCTCTTGCTATTTAGCAGAGCTGCAGTGCCTTCGGGCACGGGGGAGTACTGTTGAGGATTTCCTCTCCTTCTTGAGTAGATCATGAAGGATTTCACTCCATTCCCCATAATCATGAATTCAAGCCATAGCTTCAGCCATCTACATCAGCGCAGTTTCTTTTGCAGATATTGTGCAGTGTTGCTGGGTGTTGTCGGGGAGGTTTCCATACACCATCCAGAGCTTGTTTTTCAGTGGAGAGGGGTTTTATTCATTGGGAGATAAGAAAAGGTGGTTCTTGAGAATATCCCACCATATTTGGCATCAAGCCAACCAATTTCCATCAGAGGCAGTGCAGTCCCTCTCTTAGACAGTGTTCTCATTGGTGATTATTTGTTGTGAGGGATTGACATCCTTTTGGAGGAGAAATCTTGGGTGAAAAGATCAACCTTTCACTTCAGATTTCTATTGGAGGAGGATTCTTCATTTGTTTTAGACATTTCAGCCTTCTCCATCCATTTCTAGTTCTTGAGTTGCTGCTGCCCGACAACTCCGGCATTTCTGCAAAATGCCATTTTTGTATAGATTTCAGCCAATCCTTTTAGAGGATTGATGTATTGTATTTTCAGGGGTCGATATCATGCTCCCCCTTCTTATTTGAGCCTACCATTTACATATCATTGTATTTCTATTATTTATGCAGTAGTCTCTCATGTAACTATGCAGTCATGGCGTAGGGCTTTATTTATGCAGCTATGTATTTCACATTTTCATGTGCAGGTTTCTTGAGGCTTGTTGTGCCTTTCTTGAGTGATCATTTCCTCAAGAATATTTATATTTTATGCTGCTATGTTCTAATAAGATGGCCATTGGATTCTCCAGCATTTCATGTGTAGATGAACCACTGCTATTTGATGTATTTGTTATTTCTTTAGCTGCAATGTTTGGGTTATCTTGAAAGATTCCCAATCTTGTTGTATTCCCTCTTAGGAATATTGTCCCTTGACAACACTCTATAGACAGAGTTTGATAGTGGGCCAGGAAGCCTCTGGAGCTCATATTTCTTTACTAAGGTGACAAATCCAGTAAATGCCCCCACAGTCTATCTTTGGAATAGATTTTCTTTGTCTATTGACAATGTTTTTGAAAAAGGAACATTACAATTTCGTATTTATTGGACTGAGAGGCATATTGTACAACTTACTATGATGTGTAAGTGTGTTCATCAATCATCAAAGTTGAATTTTTGCTATGTAGGCAAAAATAAAATAAAATAAAAATCTAAAAATGAGAAAATTTAAATAATTATAAAAATTATTTGAATAATGTTGGTTCATAAAAAATATTATGTAACTATATAAAGAAACAATTAAAATGTGCAAAATTTCTTTTTGGAGTGTAAAATTTGACAAAACGTTTGCACATGGAGGGATTTAATCCCTCTGAAATAATGATAAACTTATGATAGATCCTGAATTAGATGGATATTCTTATAATCAATGTTGGAATTGTTTTGGATTTTGGTTTCTATTTCTTTTTATGTGCTTTTTCTGAAGAAAGAAAAAGCCTATGTAAAATGTCAAGGAATTACTTTTCCCAGGAAACACCGTTTGAAGCTTTCTTGAACACAAACCCTTCACCATCCAAGTGCTTGGAAAGCCAAAAAGAATGGGAAGCTATATTCCTCTTCCCCCTTCGTATGAACATGAATACAACTACTTACTCAAACCTAGTGAGGCAAGACTTTACATGGCCTAGTCAAGACTTTAAAGTGCCTTTAACCCAATGGTTACACTGATGGACAAACTATGTTGTTTGAATGATTTATCAAGCTACAGGTTTAGATTGTCATAATTTTTTCATCCTTAGGACTCCAAGAAAAAATCATTGGCCATTGGAAGAACTATAGGTAAACAACTTGTGTTTAGTTTTCACTGGTTTTTTTCAGTATTTTTTTTTCTAATTAGTTTTTGGTTCGTTTTCAAGCACAGTATGTGATTCAACTCATATGAAGAACCAATATACAACCAACAGGATTAGCTTGGACATTAAGGTTCTATTACAAATCCTTTCACTGTACCTTTCATTCGATTTCAGAGGCATTTGATATTAGAAAAGGAAGACTCCAAAGAGGAGCTCTGATACCATATCAAATTGAACTTAAAATTATGATTTGTATTGCAAGAAACATATATTTATACACATCAAAGAAGATTATTGAGGCTTGTTTTTGGTGGAGATATATTCTTTCGGAAGTTATATGAATTCTCCAGAAACACCGAGATGACTCTTTGCATTAAATGTTGTCAGCTGGGTTGGTTGGAATTAATATACATCCAACACTCCCCTTAATTCCAACCTATTATAAACAAACAAAATACACTATAACACAATACATAAGACACAAACATACTCTTAATTGACATGCGTGCTGGTCTTAGTCTCAGCTAGACTTAAAATATTACATAAACAAAAAAATGTGACAAGAAGGCTTTCATTTTTATCTTCTTTCTAAAGGGTCCATGCTTCTTCAATATTTGCTGGTGAAGTTTCCTTGTTGTGAAACCAGCTCCAAAAATAGAAGAAAACATATATCAATGCCTTATAAATAAGACACTTTGAGGGGCAACCTCCAATAGATTACATGAATGAACAATTCTTGGATGATACAAATTACAAAACCTCCTTTCTATATATAGGAGTCCATGGGGCCACAATGTAATCCTACCCGACCTAACAGTAATAATTTAAGGGCACAATAATAACAATATGAGGGTTACAGGGGTACAATAATAACAATAAGGGGATTACGGTAACAACAATAAGGGACTATACTAGTAATATAGGGACCTAACATGCCCCTCTCCTTAAAAAAAGTGTTGTCCTCAACACTTGAGTAGCTTTGGGTGCTTTTGTATAAAACTATCACCTTCCCATGTAGAATCTTTAGCGGGTAAGTTCTTCCACTTGATGAGATACTCTGAAATTGATCAATTTCATAGCTGTTGAGTTCTTGTTTCCGTGACCGCTTTAGGTTCCAATATTATTTTTCCTTCCTCATCAAGTTTTGGAAATATTGTTTGAACTGGAATATTTTCACCTATAACCTTCTTGAAGCATGAAACATGAAAAACTGGTTGCACTCGTGAAGAAGCAGGAAGCTCCAATTTGTATGTCATAGTACCAATATTTTGCAACACCTTGTAAGGACCATTGTACTTTGGAAACAATTTATTATCCATCTTAGCTTGCTTGAGGGAAATGTTTTTGTATGGTTGTAGTCATAAAATTACCCATTCTCCTACATCAAAACTTCTCTCACTGCGATGTTGATCTTCCTGTTGTTTCATTCGATTTTGTGCCAAATTCAAGTTATCCTTTAAGAGTTGGAGAACTTCTTATTGATGCTCGATGTGATCTTCCACTGCTTGAACCTTCAAATTTTCTCTTAAATATGATGTGATGGATGGTGGATGATATCCATAAAGTGCCATAAATGGGGTCATTTTTGCTGTAGTATGGAAGGAAGTGTTATGCCACCATTCAGTGAGAGGTAACCACTTGACCCATTGTGTTTGTTTATCAGATACAAAACAAAGAAGATATCCTTCCAAACATTTATTTACTATCTCAGTTTGACCATCAGATTGAGGATGATAAGATGAGCTATGAGCTAATTGAGTACCCAAACAAGAAAATAACTCTATCCAAAAATTTCCAGTAAAAATGGGATCTCTGTCGCTCACAATAACCCTTGGGTTTCCATGTAGCTTTTGAATTGTGTCCATAAATGTAGTAGTAACTATACTTGCTTTAAATGGATGAGATAATGCACAAACGTGTGCATACTTGGTAAGTCTATCAAATACCACCATGATGACACTCTTTCCTTCGGACTTAGGTAAACCTATGATAAAATCCATTGAAATCTCCTCCCAACGTTGACTTGGAATGGATAAAGGTTGTAGAAGTCCCGGGGTCTTAATTGTTTCCACTTTATTCTGCTGGCAAACCAAACATTCCACCACAAACTTTTGAATATCAGATTTAAGGCCATCCCAAAAAAAAATCTTTCTTCACCCTATGGTAAGTTTTTAAAAATCCTGAGTGTCCTCCTAAAGGAGAAGTGTGCAATTCCAGAAGAATATTTTGTTTTAGTTGGGAATTCTTACAAAGATATAAGCGATATTTGTACCATAAGGAATCATTTTTCCAACTAAATGTATCAGATGTACTAGGATCTTGCTGCAACTTTTGAATGAGTGTCCACACTTCTTCGTCCTTCTTCCATTCATCTCTTGCTTCGGTTATCCAATCTGGTTGGATAATAGAAATGGAAGAAAGCAATGCTTCCACCTCTTCATTCTTTCTTGAGAGTGCATCTGCAACAACATTTAGCTTCCCTTTTTTGTATATTATTTCAAAGTCATAAACCAACATCTTTGTGACCTATTTTTGCTTCTCTTCTAAAGATATTATTTGTTCCAAAAAGTGTTTATGACTATAATGATCAGTTTTTACCTTGAAGTGTCTACCCATTAGGTAAGTTCACCATTTCTTTAGTGCATGCAGTATTGCTAAAATTTCCTTCTCATAAATAGGTTTCTGTAAATACTTCCCTTTGATTGGACGAATTTCAAAAGCAATGTGTCTTACTTATTGCATTAAAACAACACAAATTCCATTTCCTGAGGCATCACATTCCATAATAAAGGTTTTTGTGATGTCTTGCGTAGCTAAGACTGGTGCTAGGCACATTTCCTCTTTAAGATGTTCAAGGGCCTTAGTTTCTTTAGGAGTCCATGAAAATGCATTTTTATTCAATAATGTTGTTAGAGGTGTTGTTATTCTCCCATAATTATTAACAAACTTGAGATAATACCCTGTTAACCCGATAAATCCTCGCAACTGCTTTATAGTTGTTGGGACTTTCCATTCCTTAATGGCTTTAATTTTGTTAGGGTCTACCTTAACACCCTCACGAGATACAATATGACCCAGATATTCCACCTCCTATACTCCAAAGAAACATTTGGATTTTTTTTCATATAATGTTTTCTCCTACAATAGTTTGAGCACCTTGTCAACATGTTGAACATGATCCTTCCAAGACCTGCTGTAGATTAGTATATCATCAAAAAATACTAGCACAAATTTTCTAAGGAAGGGTTTGAAAATGGAATTCATCAACCCTTGAAATGTAGAAGGTGCATTGGTAAGGCCAAAAGGCATGACCAAAATTCATAATGACCCTCATGAGTTCGAAATATTGTTTTCGGAATATCTTTATTATTCATTCTAATTTGATGATATCTTGAATGAAGATCCAACTTGGTAAAATAAATTGCTCCATGTAATTCATCCAATAATTCATCAATCACAGGAATGGGAAATTTATCTTTAATGGTGAGCTTATTGAGCTCCCTATAATCCGTACACATGTGCCATGATCCATCCTTCTTGTGTACCAATACTACAGGAGCAGAGAAAGAACTTTGACTAGGTTGAATTATACCCGCCTCTAACATTTCTGCAATCATACGTTCAATTTCACTCTTTTGGAAATAAGGATATCTATAAGGCCTGATGTTTGGAGGAACACTTCCTGGAATCAAATGAATAGCATGATCATGATCACGAATAGGTGGGAGTCCTTGGGGAGTTTCAAACACCTTGGAATGATTGTCCAAGACTTGTTGGAGATCTGCAGAAATAGATGATTTTGATGTCGGAACTTCTAGTGAGCATAATTGTGCAATTACGCCTCGTTGTTCTTTATTTAGAAGATTTTTCATGACATTAGAGCTTATTATCCTTCCCGGCTTCCCTTCAATACCCCGTAATTCGACTTCCTTTCCTTCTGAAAAAAATTTCAAGAAATGTTCTTGAAAATTAAAAGCTACCGTCCCCAAAGATTGTAACCATTGTACTCCTAGTACAACATCAGCACCTCCCATAGGAATGGAAAGCATTGGAATATTAAATACATATTCCCCCATGGTTAGCTTGATATTATGGCATTTTCCAGAGCAATTTATAGTTCCTCCATTTGCAACCATCACTTAACATTCTGGTGCTGGGTATAGGAAACAATTCAATTCCTTGGCTACCTTACAATGAATAAAATTATGGGTACTACCTAAATCAATCAACACTATTACCTTTTTCTTCTTGATATGTCCTTCTACCTTGAGAGTTTGAGGAGTGGTAATTCCTACCAATGCATTACATGAAATGGTTGGACTCATTTCTTCCTCTTCTAGGGTTGGTTCCTGGTGTATATCATCTTCTTTTGAAGATTCTTGTTCATTTTCTTCTTCCTCTTCACAATCTATGTAAAATATTTTCTTCTCAGCACACTTATGACAATTAGTGTATTTTCTATCACAACTGTAGCAAAGCCTTTTTGCTCTTTTTTCTTCCAATTGTTGTGGTTTCAACCTTGTAGGTTCTGGAAATATAGGAGTAGAAACATTTCCATATTTATAGAAGTGAGTGGTAGGCTTCCTTGTCTCCATAATTTTACATTCAATATTTCTTGCCAACCTGAATGCCTTCTCCAATGAATCAGGTTCCAAAACGTGAACTTCATGTTGTATGTTATCCTTTAAAGTACCTATGAAGAGATCAATCCTGTGTTCCTCTGGAATGTCAGTTACCCTTACATTTAGTTTTTGGAATTCCTCAATGTGCTCCCCCATTGAACACTTCTATTTGAGATTTATCAACTAGCTAAAGAAAGTGTTGCTCTCTGTATCCTCATAATGTGCTATCATTTCCTCCATAAAAATTGACCAAGTAACAATTTTTTTATGGGAGTAAAGCCATCAATACCATAGAAATGTATTTTTTTCTAAATGTAAAGTTGCAATGTGTACCTTTTGTGTGTTTTTCACATTATTGAGATCAAAATATTGCTCCATCTATAGTATCCATGTTACAGGATCTTTTCCATCAAACTTCCTCATATCCATTTTTGGAATATGGTGGTTCTTCCCTCCAACATTAGAGTTTATGAAATCACGATTAACCTTTATTTCGTTCTCATCATGATTTTCCTCTTCTATCTTTTCACCATTAGGAAACATTTTTTGTATCAATTTTTTCAAACCTTCCATGTCTGATTTTAGATCATTATTCATGTTTTCCATCTTAGCTTCCATTTCATCCATCTTAGATTCCATGCCAGCTTCCATTCCATCCACATTAGCTTCCCTGCCATTCTTCAAACCATCCATCTTAGATTCCATGCCTTTCTTCGAAACTTCCATGTCATTTTTTGTTGCTCTTTCTGAGAGTGAAATTTGTTGCACTTGCTCTTGTAATTTTGATATTTCATGTTGCCATTATTCGTCTTCATGAGTCATAGTAGAGCCTTATAAAGGCCTAATGGGTGTTGAATTATTTTTATGGGTCATTTTAGAATCCAATACTGATATCTATTCTACAATATTCCCTTGGAATCAATTCAAATTGATTCTTCAAACAAGACTTATGCAATTTGGAAAAAAAAATACACACCTTTTACTTGCTTTTGAGGAGCTCGATATTGAAATTGACTTATCTCTATACTTTCAGATCCTCAATATCTAAAATTTGGCCCTGTAGTATTCCTCTGAAGCTTCTTTTAAATGCCATAGGTCTAACTTGATTTGGATTCTTCAAGGAAAAGTTATGTCCAATCTCCCACAATAACCTGATTATGGAATGTTCAGTAGAGTGAACTTGTATGACTTGCCACGTGTCACTATTTTCTCCTTTGGCTCTAAAATTTATAGATAGGAAACTAAATTCCATGTACTTCCACTCAATTTTTATAGAATTCCAATCCGATGCTCAGAGAGAGAGTTATGAATATTGTCCCATGATCACCTCTTTGAGATGAAATTCAGGAGCCTGAAAAAGACCTAGCTTACACAGATCCTATCTCCGAAAATATTGCAAACCAAGCTCTGAAAGTTTGCAAAAATGTTCATCAGGATTCTGGCTTCGCGCTCTAAAACTTTCAGCTTCTGAACCTTCATAGAAAACAAGTTATAGCTAAAATTCTGCGATGACCTTTTTAAGTGAAATTCAGGAGCATACAAGAAGTCCTAACTTCCACAGATAATATGTCTGAAAATATTGCGAACCAAGCTCTAAAATTTTGCGATGAAGTTACTCAAGATCTTGACTTTTCACTCTACAATTTTCAGCTTCTGAACCTTCGTAAAAAAATAATTATAGCGAAAATTCCACGATGACCTGTTTGAAGCAGAAAAACCCTAGAATCCAAAGCTTTGATACCAAATGTTGTGAAACTAGGTCAAAAAATAGAAAAAAAGAGATATCAATGCCTTAGAAATAAGCCACTTCGAGGGGGCAATCTCCAATACATTACATGAATGAACAATTCTTGGATGATACAAATTACAAAACCTCCTTTCTATATATAGGAGTCCATGGGGCCATAATGTAATCCTAGTGGGGCCACAATGTAATCCTTGCTGACCTAAAAATAATAATTTTAGGGCACAATAATAACAATATGAGGGTTACAGGGGTACAATAATAACAATAAGGGGGTTACACTAACAACAGTAACGGACTATATGAGTAATATAGAGACCTAACATTCCTCTTCACCTCTCTTGGTTTTCTTATGACTTCCTTAAAATTATCTTTGTTTACGTACTTAACATCAACAACCTCTTCAAAATTGGGATGCAAAGCAACATGACCAAGGTAATCCAAATCATGCTCTCCCCTCTTTCCACTAGAAAGAGCCATGTACAGTATGCACCCAACTTGCACAAAATCACCATTGTATTTTGAGTCATGCCTAATGATATGATCCTCTTCATCCCCCAAAATGCACTTATCTTTGAAAATGAATGCCTTATGAAAAACATCCATCGTTGTATCCTATATTGTCACAGTGATCTTAGAAGTTGATCCAATCAAATTTCTATCAATTGGGTTATGAGAGAAACAAGTTATGTTCTCAGTGATTGCAGGAACATGTGGAATAGACTCCACCTCCTGATATTCATAGTCATTTTTTTTATCAAATATTTTTTCTTACTCAAAAATACTACAAGAGTAAAAAATATTACGAGGCCCAAAAATACTTGCCAATGGACTGTCTAAAAAATCTTGATAAAAAATATCATTGTCAAACATTGTCCCACTCATTGTACTCCAATGAGAGGTCAACGACCTTCTAAGCAGCTCTTTTAATACACGACCTTCTAAGCGGCTCTCTTAATACACATCCACTGATTGCAATCTTACTCATCCACTGCAAAAAAATAGGCTCTTCATGTACAAATCAAAATATGATGCAAAGTAGGGGCTCAATGCCTCCTCAATACACCAAGATCCATGCTCCAATAGGCATGTTGGTACACATGCAAGACCAGTATTTCCTTTCACACCGCCAACATGGTTTGAAAAAAACCTTTGACTTCAACTAAAATCGGGCTCCACATGCTATGTTTTCACACTTGACACTCACCTTCAAGTAGAATTATTGGAGTTTACAGAGTCCGCTCCTTTGATCAATGCCTCATGACCCTCAACCACTTCACACTAGTATAAAATTTGTTTGAGTTCACCTCTAGGAAGGATAACGTACTCGGGATCTACCATGCCAGATCTCAAAAACAGTTTGGAAACTCTTTAATCAGCATGGATTCATTCTAAGACAATACTAAATACCATATCACGAGCTCCATTCTAAACATGATGAAAATATGGTCCCTTTCCTTCTATACCAAGGCTTTTGTTATGGTCTTTTCCCTTTCCACTAATATCTTTTCGAAACAGATTAGAACCAATTTCCATTCAAACAATTATAATTATCCTCCTCCATCTAAAACCAACTAAAATATTAAGTGACATTTAGAATATATGAATCCAAAGCTAACACACAGGCTGGCATGATTCTAATTTGAAGGGCTATATAATGCAGCACCAACAATGATAAAAACACTTAAAATATTTGTAGTGACTCGTTCAACTGATGCTGAGGAAAGTTTCTGCACATAAAAACCTTCACCACTCCTTACAACTATATGTAGAATTTGAGACTCACTGAATGAGATTATCCAGGCATCAGCTCCACAAGCAGTGTTAATAAAAAATGTAGCACGAGGCTCGTCAATGCTAGTATGACTTCACAAAGCACCACCACTCTACACTGGTTGGTTCTCCAAGAAGATTCTATGTTGATCCATGTTTCTCACAAAACTGGAAATGTCTTTGAGCTCCTTCTAAATCCTTCACTTGTGGGTCCGCCACAATGCCTCCAGAACTATGCATAATGCCTCGCTCTCAAGGACTGCACTCTACTGAATATTTCACACAACAACACTTATCATTCAACTGAAAACAATAACAGTTTCTGCAAAATAAAATATCTTCTATAGAGACTCACATCCTAGGTAGCTTCAATCAAGGTGGATCATTGAAAACACAAGATTTAACACAACGTACACTTGATAGTAAATTGTGAGCCTTTGCAAAGATTAAGCATGGCAGTTGTGGAAGTGTAGTTCAAGTGTGGGAGAGTTGTGTTGGCATGAGACTATTGGGTCTCGACTGGTGAAGCGCAATCACGTGGTGGTTGAATTTTGGTGAGTGTGGGAAAGTTGTGTGTATATTGTGTGATTAGAGATCCATCTATGTTGGCTGCGTAGGTTTCAACCCTGTATAGAAATTATTTGCAAATGAATCTTAAAAACATAAAATAAACAATAGCGAGAGCATAAAACATAAAACAAATTTACACATAGATTTTCACCTAGATCCCAAATCGGGACTACTAGCTTGATTTTTCATTATATTCCTTTGAGTGTTACAACACATATATATACATGTCGAAGCATACATAAACCCCAATACATTAACTATGGATTAGAACATAACTGTAGTTCCCTTATCCGGATCTACAAAATACCAGGGGCCAAAAACCATCATGCCCCAAAACCATGTGCAAATCCATGCACAAAATCATGGGCGGGTTCGCCCACCAAAAGATAGGGTCCCAAAATTTTTTCTTTGGGTGCTGCCACCCCACCTGCTGCACTCGGTGCAACATAAAATGGGCCCTAACCCCCCCTTGTGGCCCTGCCACGCATGCGACTAGTCATGGAAAGAATATAACACATACCCAACATTATCCCACTTTTTATTTTCTTTACGCAGAGGGCCACAGGAGAGCTTAGTCAGTATCCCAGCTCTGCAACAGCCATTTTTTTTCTACACAAAGAGAAATTTTGAGTGCTCACAAACTTCGTCAATGCATCTGCAAAATTCTTCAAAGTGCCCACATTTACTAGCAACACCCTTTTATCCTCAACAGTATTTCTCACAAAGTGATATTGAACATCAATGTGCTCTATCTTTGAATGATAAGCAAGGTTCTTAGCCAAGAAAATTTCACTTTGGCTATAACAGTCTATCCTTATAGCCCACTGCACCAACCCCATACTTTAACACAATCTCTGCAACCAAACTACTTCGTTTCTTGCATGAGTGGATGCCATGTATTATGCCTCTGTAGTTCAAACAACCACTAGAGATTGTCTTTTACTCATCCAACTGACTGGACCTCCAAATAGGCTAAACACATACCCAATTTTAGATCTTCTTTGGTACAAATCTCTAGCCCAGTCTGCATCAACAAAACCATGGTTGTCCAAAACTCTATCCAATCCTGGTCTTCCCTGGTAAAAAAAACCATAATCACTAGTGCCACACAAATATCTGAAAACCAACTTTACTGTTGTCCAATGATCCTTCCCTGGTTTTGACATAAAACAGCTCAATTCTCCCATTGCATGTGCAATGTATGGTCTAGTATAGACCATTGCATACATGAGGCTACCCACTGCACTCACATATGGAACATGGGACATATCCTCCTCTTCTTCTTATGTCTTGGGACACTATTCAACAGACAACTTTACACCTACAGGAATAGGAGCCTTCATCGGTTTACTATCCTCCATATTGAACCTCTGCAATATAGTCTCGACATATTTGCTTTGGTTTAGCTAGAGCTTCCCCTTTTCCTGATCTCTCTTAATTACCATGCTCAAAATATAGTTTGCAACAGCAGGATCCTTTATGTCAAATTTGGAAAACAATTGGGTTTTAAAATTTTGGATAACTTCTATTTCATTTCTAATTAGAAACATATCATCCACATAAAAGACCACATAAATAACATGGTCACCAATTAATTTAATATAAACACAATTATCCTCTCTACTTCTAGTGAAGCCAAGTCCTCGTATATAGGTATCAAATTTCTGATACCACATCCTTGGTGGCTGTTTTAACCCATACAGAGACTTTTTTAACCTGCATACAAGTTCTTTCTTGCCCTTCACCATAAAGCCTTTAGGTTTCTTCATGTAAATATCCTCTCCCAGATACCTATGAAGAAATTTCATATTCACATCCATCTGTTCTACCCCAAAATCAAATGCAGCAGCAATAGATAAAAGTAATATAATAGAAGTAACCTTGGATACAAGAGAAAAAATATCACCGAAATAAATTCCCAACGCTTGGGAATAACCTTTTTCTGCCAACTGAGCTTTGTATTTCTCCACCTTGCCTTCTACATTCTTCTTCTTCTTAAACACCCATTTTCTCCCGATGGAATTCCTTCCAGCCAAGAACTCCACGAGATACCATGCCTCATTTTTGTGCAAGGATGCCAATTCATCAACCATGGCCTCCTTCCAGAATTTTCCATCGTCTGAATCCACTGCTTTCCTGATAGTTTTGGGATCATCATCAGTGATAGTTAAAGCAAAATTTGAACAGAAAGTAGATGGAATATACCTTTGTGGCTGCCTTCTTTCCCAAATTGATCTTCTCACAAGTGGATTTTGTGGCTCTTCCGCTTTTGAATCTTCTTTTGTTGTAGAGTCTGATTCATCCTCATTTAGCTCAAACTCTATCTTATTAGGTTCCTCTAGTAGGACTTCATGTTTAACAACATCTTTCACCTCTCTAAACACCACATCTCATCTATACAGAACCTTCCTTGTTTCTGTGTTCCAAAGCTTGTAACCTTTTAAACTATCCTTATACCCAATAAATATGCACCTTTGAGATTTACTATCAAACTTGGTCCTTTTCTCCTTTGGAACATGTACATATGCATCACATCCAAATACCCTCAGATGTTAAAGAGAGGGTTTCTTAGGTCCAGTCCATACCTCATGTGGATTCTTATCCTCCAACACTGATGAAGGTGATCTATTAACTAGGTAACATGCAGTCTGCATTGCCTCTGCCCAGAATTACTTTCCTAACCTAGTACCACTGAGCATGCTTCTTTCCTTTTCCATCAGTGTTCTGTTCATTCTTTCTGCAACTCCTTTTTACTGAGGTGTGTATGGATTAGTCTTCTGTTGTGCTATACCACACTTCTTACAAAAATCTTCAAATTCCTTCTTGCAAAATTCTCCACCATTATATGTCCTCAACACCTTTATCTTATTCTATGTCTGGTTTTCCACCAGACAATTAAATTATTTAAATATGTCAAAGAATTCATATTTATTCCTCAAGAAATATATCCATGTGTTCCTTGAGAATTCATATATGAATGAAACATAGCACACAGAATTTCCCAGTGATGGAATCGACATAGGTTCGAACACATCATTGTGCACAAGATCTAATATCTTATTCACCCTCTTAGCACCAGAAGGAAAGCTCACCCGATTCTGCTTCCCATATACACAATGTTCACAGAAATCTAAATCTAGAGAGAAATTAGACATACCTTCTACCATACCATTTGCATGTAGTATCTGAAGGCCCTTCTCTCCTATATGTCCAAGCCTTTGATGCCATAGCATGGTATTTTCTCCAAAGAACGCTAGGCTTTCTGCTCCACTTTCAGGAACCACGGAACCGTTACACCCATCAATAATGATGCTACCCTAAAGCTTGTATAGAGTTCCAATCTAAACTGCTAGCATTAATACCAGTGCTCCCCAAACCATCTTGCAAGTATCTTTCTCGAGCACTATTTTTACACCTGCATCATCCATATTGCTTATAGAAATCATATTACTGGCCAATGCATGAATATGCAGAACACCAAGAAGTGTTCTAATCCTTCCACCTTGCAGCTTCAACTTGACTTTTCCATGTTCAACGATTCTGGCCTTCCTATCATCCTCTAAGAAGACATCACCACCATCATACTTCTTATACTCGTAGAACCACTCCCTATGGGGAGTGAAGTGAAAGGATGCACCCGAGTCAATAATGCCTCATGATCTACATTTGTATTTGAATAAGAAGCCAAATATACATCCCCACATTCATCTGAGGTGGTTTTTGCTTCTACAAAAGGGTCGTCATCGGATCCATTTCCTCTCTCTGGAGCTTTAGATCTGCAGTCCTTTTTCTAGTGTCCTTCCTTTCCACATTTCCAACGCACCTTTACAAACTAACCTGGAGATTTATATTTACCTCTAAATTTAGGTCTCCCACTCAAAAAATTAGTTTTGTTTCTATTCAGGGACCTTCCTCGTATAGATAAGGCATCTCCATTTTTTCCCTCCATATTTCTCCATATCATTTCCTCTAACATCAAGGCTGAGAAAATTTTATCAAAATTCAAGGTAACTGTATTGCTACCTATTGCAATAACAACACTGTCCCACGAATCTAGTAGAGAACACAAAAAACAGATGCACTTATATTCATCTGAGAGTTTTAATATCAAAATATGAAAACTGACTTACCACATTATTGAAAGCGTTCAAATGCTTTGTCAATGAGTCTCCATCCTTGATCCTCAAGTTATATAGCTTTTTCCACAGGTTCAATTTATTCACCAGAGCCTTAGATTAGTACAAAGTCCTTAACTTGTCCCATAGATTCCACAGATACATTCACCAATACTGAATATAAGACACACAACTATATTGTGCTCTTCACCTCTGATCCAACTTCTTCTAGTCTTTATATGACATTTTTGTTGGTTTAGTACCCGGATCTACCATGATCCATTGATCTTTATCCACCAGCAGATCCTCCTTCTTGAGTTTCCACAACTAAAAACTCTACCCATTAAATTTCTCGATCTTTACCTTTCCACTGATCACCATATTCTTTCACTACAAATCAATATCACAGATCTCCCACTGAATAGTGTCTACCATAGGCCTGAGAAAAAAACCCCTCAGTAGCAAAGGCATCCCCTTGAAGCTGAAATGACTCTGATACCAATTGTAGGTTTTAACCCTGTACAAAAATTATCTGCAAACGAATCTTAAAAACAAAAATTAAACAATAGTGAGAGCATAAAACATAATATATATATATATATATTTTCCCCTGCATCCAGAGTCGGGACTACCAGCTTGATTTTTCACTATATTCCTTTTAGTGTTACAATGCATATATATACAAGACAAAGCATACATAAACCCCAATCCATTAACCCTGGATTAGAAAATAACTGTAGTTCCATTGACCAGAACTATAAAATACCAGGTGCCAAAAACCATCATGCCCTAAAACCATGTGCAAACCCATGCACGAAACAATGGGTGGATTCACCCACCGAGAAATAGGCTCCTCAACGCAAGTATGAATTCACAAAACACCACCACTGTACACTGGACGATTCTCCAGAAAGCTCCTAAGCTCATACACGTTCCTCAGAAAACTGGAAATGTCTTTGAGCACCTTCTAAATCCTTCACTTTCAAGTCAGCCACAATGCCTCCAAAACTATGCATAATGCCTCGCTCTCAAGGACTGTGCTCTGCAACAGCTTTCACACAACAACAACTATCCTTCAACCAACAACAATAATAGTTTCTACAAAATAAAATATCTTCTGTAGAGAATCACGTCCTAGGTAGCTTCAATCAGAGGAGATAATTGAAAATCCAAGTTTCAACACAACATACACTTGACATTACATTGTGAGGCATTTTAAAGATTAAGGGTGGCAGTTGTGGAAGTGTAGTCAAAGTGTGGGAGAGTTGTGTGTTGGCATGACACAATCAGGTCTCGATTGGTGAACCGCAATCACATGGTGGTTGAATTTTGGTGAGTAAGGGAAATTTGTGTGTATATTGTGCGATTAGAGATCGATCTGTGTCAATTGTGTAGGTTTGAACCCTCTATAGAAATCATCTGCAAACGAATCTTAAGAACAAAAAATAAACAATAGAGAGAGAATAAAACATAAAATAGATATCCACAGATATTTTCCCCTGGATCCCAAATTAGGACCACCAGCTTGATTTTTCATTATATTCCTTTTAGTGTTTCAACACATATATATACATGCTAAAGAATACGTAAACCCCAATCCATTAACCCTGGATTAGAACATAACTGTAGTTCCCTTGACTGGATCTACAAAATACAAGGGGCGGCTGAAAACCATCATGCCCCAAAACCATGTGAAAACCCATGCACAAAACCATGGGTGGGTTTGCCCACTGAAAAGAGGGTCCCAAATTTGTTTCCTCAGGTGCTGTATTGAACCCCAAAGAGGTGGGGTTGTCGCCCCCCTAGGATCCCCCTGCGCATGCGACTAATCATGGAAAGCATATAACACGTACCCAACATCTTGGTCAGCATGATCCGTGGGGGAAATGTAGCGCTCCATATGTGTTTAGAGTTGTGTTGTTGTAGTTGTGATCGATAAGCCAGAGGAGGGCTCAGTGTTTGGTGTTGTGTACTCGATGGCACATCCTTGAGAACCTTCTATGTTGTGTATAAATATTCTTTTCTTGCAATACAAATCATAATTCTGTATTCATTATGATATGGTATTAGAGTTCATATTTGGAGTCTTCGTTTTCTAATATGGTCTTAGAGTCGAGTGTTTGGCTGATTGTTATCGTCTCTCTAGCATAGCGGTTGGCATTATGTGATCCCGATGTGAAGAGTTATGTTGTTGTCTTGTTGTGCGTAAAGAAGCAGTTAGCGTAGTCTCGGTTAAGTGAAGAGGCTTGGACGTTTTGCATGTGTGAAGTGGCCAACCTAAATTTAAGAGCTGTTGGAGGAGTCTGTGGCCTGGACATTGACTCATGAGCAAAGGTTGTAAGGGTTTCGACTGTGTGAAGAAAAGGAGCCGTGTTGCAGTGATGCCAAATATTGTTGACTTGGCATTGTGGAGAAACAACTCACCCGAAATAACGGTATTGAGGGACCGATTAGTGGTTTGATTTTTTAGTTGAGTTTAGGGCTAGATGGTCGTATATGGTGTGGTAAAGCATAGAGAGTCGTTTCCGATCTTCCATGAGAGATGATATTCTGTTAAGGGTTGTTGAACCTCAAAATTGTTCCTTCTCTGACATCCTTTTTCATCACTTCTCCCTACCTTTTCATAAATCCATAACTCCAATCAATGATAAATGATATATTTCATCTCAGAGAATTCATCTGAATGGTATTTATCTTATATTTTGATGTTTCTTGTTATTTAAATGAATTTTTATAACTCAGCTACAGAACGCATGCTATTTTGTAGCTAATTTTTGTTTCCGTAGCTACTTTGATGGTTTGAAAAGTTCTGAGGAACAAATGAATGAATGAGTCACATAGACATCTTTGAAATGATCCACACATGGATCCCATCCTATCCACCTGTTTGAATTCGACAAAAAATGGTGCCTATGCTTGTGGTTAAAGTTTGGTCAAAGGACCTGATCCGAGAATGAAAGAATCTTGATTTTCTTCAACGTAGTAAATCAAGAGTTAGCTACTTATATTTTTCTTCTATGTTTCAGTTATAAATTCCATTTTTAGGAAGAAATACCTCAAGACAGTTACATTAAAATTTGTTTAAATACCGATCGTTTTGAAACTGGAAAACAACCTTAATTATTGTAGATGTTCTGTAAGCCTTTAATTTTTTTTTCGAAATATGAAGACCATGCTTGATTTTTCCACAACCTTCTTAATGTGTGCATAGTCTGCTAGGATTTACAATCATTTTTTTGCAGAGGTCCCCTGCACAGAAATGAGGTTTCATTAGTTGTTTTGAGTTTAAATTTTATTAGCTTTGTTTTGTCAATTCGTAGTTACATTTACATCAACTAAGAAATGAGAAGTTAATAGTTGATTCTTATATTAAATTTCTTACTATCTCATAGATTAAATTCATGAATGATTTCTTAGAATTAGTTTTAGATTAACTATGTAATGCTATGCCTATCAAAACATCTCAAGAAATTAGTTCTTCTATTTTCCAAAAATGGATTTTGTTTGAAGCATTGGAGCACACAGTTATCTTGGTTTTCATTTACATGTTTTTATAACGCTTTCCTAGATTAAAATCTCAATTAAATGTATAATTGGATGCTTTTTAAATCATATGAAGAAGATTACTTTGCCATTTTTCCAAAATTGAATGATATTTGAGTGCTTGGTCATACAGTGGTTGAGTTTCCTTTTCACATGCCTTTTAATTGTTTTCTTAGATTAGATATTTAATCAGATTTATAATTAGATGCTTCTTAAATCATCTCAAGAAGATGTCTTTTCCATTTTCCAAAATTGAATGATATTCGAGTATTTGGTCATACAATAGTTAGTTCTATTTTACATGCTTTTCAACTGCTTTCTTAAATTAAGTTTACAATTTAAATGTATAATCCTATGCTTGATTAATCATCTCAAGAAGGTGGTTTTTATCATCTTCCAATTGGATGATATGTGGAGTCTTTTATCATGCAGTGAATCATAGTTGCCTTTCAATTGCTTTGAATTTTCTTTCCATTTCGATTAGCATTGTCATTTCAATTCTTATTCATAGGATTTATGCTTTCAATCCATGGAGTAGAATTAGATTAAGATAGAATAGAATTTATCTTTAATTCCATAAAATCAAAGTCATTAGAAGAAACTCTTTATTTTTAGATTAGATTCTAACCATTTAAAGTTTGATTCATTTTATGCAATTTATAATAGTTAAAGAACATTTCCTTTTCTTCCTTATTTCAAAGCTATTTTTCAACATTAAACTTCATTAGATTTAGTTGATCAATTTCATAGTTTCATTTCTTAATATTAACTCCTTTAGACATAAGGAAAAATATATATATATATAAACATACACAACGAAGTAAGAAGAAGGTTAAATAAGAATATATAGTGCACCACACTTCATAAGATTACTAACCTCAGTTGATAATTTATTATATAAATTTAAGACATTAAATTTACTAAACATTTTGGCATCGTTGCTGGGGAAGTGTAATTGGGAAACCTTATTTCTTACATCTAAAAAAATGATATGAGTAGAGAAAGAGATTTTAGGGGTAGAATCATAGCTAGAGGCAAGAGTTTGATTCCAAGAACACCACTCACCCCACCTAGACCACGAATTTCTACACCACCATTTCAAACTCATATTCCATACTTCACCAGACATAGACTCCCTAAAGTATTATGGTCATAAATCCAACTAGGAGAATCTCCAACTTCATCCACTAAGGCAGTCTTAGAGGAAGAAGATCATAGATCTCCAGCAGAAGGAGTAACCATTTTTACCTCTACAGGAGAACATATTGTAGCTGAAGAGTTAGAAATTCCTAGTGAGGAGGAAGAAGAAACTTTCTTCAATATTCCATTGATAGAAGAACCAGAGGAAGAGCAATTAACTTTACAGTTAGAGCCTTACATTAGCTCTAAGGTATCTACAATGGCAGGAGAAGGAGAAGGAGAAATTATACATGGAGAAAATGTAAGAATTGGAGGAGGAAGAGGTGGAGGACGAGGTAGAGTGGGAGGTGAAGAAAACATAAGAAATAGGGAAGATGATAATTATTTTAGATTTCCTATAGTTGATGAGGATAAAAATGTCACAATGAAAAATATTTCAGCTTCCATTCTTCCAAATTTCAATGGATTAAAGAATGAAGATCCTGAAAAATTTTTGTTTGAATTTGAAGTCTTGTGTAGATCTTAAAAGACTCTCAAAAGCTAAATCTATTTCCCGCATCACTTAAAGGAGCAGCTTTAAAATGGTTCATGGTTTTAATCACAGAATCTATCAGGACATGGAATGATATGAAAATTTCATTTTTACAAAGATATTTGGATTATTTCATACCTACTAATCAGAAGGATAAATTATTCAAGATGATGCAAAAATAGGATGCGAACCTGGAGGATCTAATTGAAATATTCAATTACAACACAAAAAGAGCTAGAATGGAAAACTTAGATCAAGATACTTTAAAATTTCTCTTGTTAAAAGCCATTAGAGGTGAATGGATAGACATTATCAACATGATGGGGAGGGGAGACATATATCAACTCACATTACCTGAAATTGGTGAATTATGCATTCATATCTCAAGAGGAAAATCAAGAACTAGGGAAAAATACAAGAGATCTTATTCTCTCTAGAGTGAATAAATTTGCAACTGGAACAATAAGTAGGGAAAAAATTGGAAATATGATTGATGAATTTAAAACAGATATCTTAGGGAGTCTTAGTGAATAGATAGACACCCTTAAATCACAAAACAAGTAGAAAGCCGAAACTGATGCCTTAGTTTTTTTTGTCCTAAATGCAGAAAGAAGCATGCCTTAAGAGAATGTCCGCTTGATTTAAAATTCATAGAGACCTGTGTTATTTTCTCAAAAAATCATGAAACTAAGAGTTTACGTTCTATTCCAGGTCTTAAGGTTGTTTTTAAGGAAGAGGTAACTTCAAATCCAGTAGAATCTCTTTGCTTTGTCTCTAAAATACCATGGCAAGGGCCACAAACTCAAGTTTTTAAAAACTAAATCTTTACTCATCCCCCACCTAATAATTGGAATTCTTGGCAACAAACTTGGTCCCAACTTCAACCTTGGACACAAGGAATGAAAAATCCCTATGGAAGATATTCTCAATACTACCAATATCTGCCATCCTATCGAATGTATCCTTCCTAAAAATTTCTACAACAAAATCAACAACCCCAACTCTAAAACAAAAACCCACAACTTTCATTACCATTTCCACAAAGAATAAACCAAATAGATACCCACGCATTTCCAAACCCAAATAATAAAAATTCTCAAAATGCTTACACCATATAAGGACAACAATTTCCAACTTCCATGATTACTCCACTAGATCTTAAGGATGTTCAACTTATATCTAGTAGAATATTAGAAAGGAAAAAGCCTTCTTTTTTTATTTAATAACAAGATAATTTCGATCAAGAAATTTCTCTACAGCAAAATAAAAGTTCTAAAGAAGGGACATCTCTTCAACATAACTAGAATTCTGAAAATGAAAAACATGAAAAACCAATAAACTCAGTGCCTATCATAGAGCAACCATCAGTATCTATTTATAACCCTGATTTTCCTCAAATATTACAAGTTGATAGAGGGGTAGAAAAAAAAATAATGTTGTCGAATTATGATTTTCTAGATGAATTTAAAAATTCCTGTATAAAAATTCCTTTCCTACAGTCCATTAAAGAGATTCTAATTCTAGCCAAAACAACAAGAGATTTTAGCATGAAGAAATCACAGAGAAAAAATAAATAAATAAAAAGAATTAAGTTAGTAGGAAAAATTACAGACATTATGATGGGAAAAATTGTTGTACAAAAATATTTATATCCACAAATTCTAGTTGTAAAAACACACATCAATGGTATTGAAATTAAAAATAAATTTATTGATTTAGGAGAAGCCATAAACATCATGAGTAAAAAATCCATGGAACAACTCAAGCTTTCAAACCTTCAGTATACACCTACATTACTACAACTAGCAGAAAGATCAGTAATCAAGCCAGATGGTGTATTATAATACAGTTCAGTATCCTTAGACTCTTGGGAATATCCAGTTTATTTTATGATTTTAAACCCCATGAACAACTTAGGAGGACATCCACTAATATTAGGAAGAACTTGGTTAGCTACAACTGATTCTTTCATTATTTGTAGATCTGGTGACATGTACATTGCTGATGGCAATTGAACAAATAAATTCCCTTTATATCCTCCTGCAAGAACAATCACAAAAATAGAAGATGAATATTGGATTAATGATGAAAATTAATCCACAACCTCTCTTTACTCTTTCTTGTATTAGTGAAGATGGTCATATCTTAAATTCAATAGAAAACTTTGAATCATCCTCATAATATGAACATGATCATAGTTTTCAAGAAAAATGCAATATTGAATACTTGTTATCTAGGTAGATGTCTTTATATTCTATGGAAGAATTTGGTAACTCTACTATTTAGATATTTCTAGGAAAATTTTTGAACATAAACAAAAGCTTGGAAAAATTACAACAAGAAAAGTTAATCAGAACATTACAACAACATTCTTTTTCATATGCATGGGAATACACTGACATGAAACGAATTAGTCCTAAGACTTGTTTACATCATATCTACATTGAGGAAAATTTTAAACCTATCAGACAACCACAAATAAGGATGAATCCAAATCTTAGAGAAATTGTGAAAGACGAATTGCAAAAAATACTGAATGAAAACTTCATTTACCCAATTTCAGATAGTTAGTGGGTTTCTCCCTTGGTGATTGTACCTAAAAATAATGGTAAATGGATGGTATGCATTGACTATCGAGAGTTGAATAAAACTAATCTAAAAGACCATTTTCCATTACCTCTCATAGATCAAGTATTGGATACATTAGTAGGAAAGAAGTATTTCTTATTCTTGGATCGATGGTTTTAGTGGTTACAATCAAATACAGGTAGCACTTGAAGACCAAGATAAAACAATGTTCACCAGTCCATGGGGAGCCTATGCCTACTGAGTACTTCCTTTTGGTTTATGCAATGCACCTGCAACATTCCAAAGGGCAGTATTAGGAATTTTCTCTGATTTAATACATGATTGTGTGGAAGTATATATAGATGATTTTACAATTTATCATAATTCATTTGAAGAAGCTCTTGAAAGTTTGGAAAAGTTTCTTAAAACATGTAAAGAATAAAATCTTCATTAAGTCATGAAAAATGTTTTATGATGTTTACCGAAGGAATTGTTTTAGGACATCATATCTTGGGAGATGGAATTAAAGTTGACTCATCTAAGGTTGAAGTCATCTCCAAGTTATCAGTTCCAAGTTGTCAAAAGGATGTTAGAAATTTTCTAGGACTCACAGGGTATTATAGAATATTTATAGAAAACTTCACTAAAATAACATCCCCACCCCTCAAATTTCTTACCAAAGATTGTGAATTCAGTTGGAATCCTGATTTACAATTGGAATTTGAAACTTTAAAAACAAAAATTTCTGAAGCACTCATCCTAAGAGGTCCAAACTGGAAACTACCTTTTCACATCTCAACAGATGCTTCAGATACAACTCTGGGAGTTGTATTAAGAAAAAAATATTTCATCCCCTATGCCATGTATTACACAAGAAAAAAGTTGACTCGTGCTGAGTTAAATTACACTGTAACTGAAAAATAATTTCTAGCTATTGTTCATGCTATTAACAAATTTAGACATCACATCACCGGCTATGAAATATTTATTCATACAGATCATTCTACAATTAGATATTTAATGAATAAATCTATTACTAATGGAAGAATCACAAGATGTTTATTACTCCTAAAATAATTCTATATCACCATTCTATACCGACTTGGAAAACAAAAAACAGTTGTTGATTTCTTGTCTAGAATTCAAAGTAATAAAAATGATACTCCAGTAGAAGATAACTTCCCTAATGAATATCTTTTTGCAATATCTAATAAATCTCCTTGGTTTGCAGATATAGCTAATTACCTAGCTACAGGAAAGTTACTTGCATACTTGTTTCCTATAAAGAAACAAAAAAATATTCAAACAAGTTCATTGTACTCATGGGTTAATGATGAATTGTATAAAACTGGTCCAAATCTCATCATTAGAAGATGTGTTTGAGAGGATGAAATGCCTGAGATTCTGAAGGCATGTCACCATGAACCTTGTGGTCGACACTTTGTTGATAAAAGGATTGCCTATAAAATCCTTCATTCATGATATTATTGGCCATCCATCATTAAAGATGCCAGGGAGTATGTCAAAAGGTGTGAAAACTATCAAATAATGGGGAGACATGTTCCTACAGATGAAATTCCCTTACAACCTCAGGTACTCATCGAACCATTTGAAAAATTGGACCTGGATTATTTTGGACCAATCAATCCACCATCTAATCAAAAGAAATAAATTCTATTTTGTACTGATTATGTCACTAAATGGGAAGAGGATAAAACACTTTCTTTAGCTAATGAAGAATATGTAGTTAATTTTCTCTTTGAGGATATTTTCATTCGTTTTGGTGTCCCAAGAGAAATTGCGACAGATCAGGGATCTGAGTTTACATCCAAGTTGGTGCATAGGCTTGTGGAGGGTTACAAGATCAAACATAGAAATTCCACCCCATATCATCCGCAAGCAAATGGGCAAGTGGATTCTACCAATAAGGTGATCGAAGGAATTCTTACAAAAATTATACATCTACATAGGAAGGATTGGGTAGGTGGGATTCCTGAAGCCTGATGGTCCTACCGGACTACATGGAGGAATACAACAAGACATACTCCCTATGAGCTTGTTTATGGGAAGCAAGCTCTATTTCCAATTAGGGCTCTACTTATCAAAAGCCCAGAAGCACAAATTGGAGAAACTTAATGATCTTGATGAGATCAGGAAAGATGCATTTCAAAGAAATAATCTATTCCAACAACAAAGGTCAAAATCGCATGATAAATATATAAAGTAAAGAGAGTTTCAAGTAGGAGATTAGGCACTTTTTTTCGATTCAAAGTTCAAATACTTTCAAGGAAATTTTCAAACTCATTGGCTTGGGCCTTATGAGATTGAAAAAGCATTTTAGAATGGACCAATCGGGATAAGGACACTTGATGAAGAAAAGGCACCCCTTCTTGTGAATGGACATCGATTAAAATTCTATAATAGGCCAATTAAAAAGGAGGAGTTTACAAAACATTTCCAAGATAATACTAATATGAAGTTGGTGAAGAAAAATCCTTATTATTCTTTTTCATATATATATATATATATATATATATATATATAGAGAGAGAGAGAGAGAGAGAGAGAGAGAGAGAGAGAGAGATTAAATAATATATATATTATTCAATAATAATAATAATAATAATAATAGTTTTATAAGTATGAAAACCAATCAATGATTGGCATCCTTATACAGAAAATATATGATGAAAATCATAGTTTTGACATATTCTATTTTCTATTCCATTCTAAAACTCCCAAAAATATTTGTTCCCTTTCTTTTTCTGAAGCAATAAAATAAGTAGCCACAGAAATACTTCCATTCTGCAGTTGTCATTCTATTATGCAACTGTCATTCTATTCTGCAGCTGATATCACATTCTGCAGCTCTGTTACATTTTCTTATAGCCTATTGAAGCAAACATACCGAGCACAATAACTTGAGAAATTCATTTGAAGATCACGTTGAAGGATACCTGAAGAATCAACATCAAGGAAATAACAAAAAAATGTTAGTTCTAAAGGTATGTTACATAATTTTTTTTAAATAACAAGATCAAAACATTAGCATATATAATGTAGATGATCGCATGCGGCCTCAATATGTCATCATTTGATTTGATTTGGGCTCACTTCATGTCATAAATTGACCACATCATCTGCATCATATCTCATCACGATCTATAGTGAATTTTCCCATTTATGATTAAACAACTATATCCTACATTCATAACCCATTCATCCACGTTCCTTAAAACCCAAAAAAGTATTCATTTCACTTATATTTCCCTACAAACCCTCGACGCCCTTAACCAAATCCACAACCCAATTCATTTGACACAAAGAAGAACAGTTCTAAACGAAAGGCTTTTCATGACATAAGACATGGGTTTGATAGTCAGGACTGAACCAGTCGGAGCTAAATTCATGGAGGGTTATCCTAAGATCAAAGAGATGATGTAGAAGGTTAAGTGGCTTAGGTTTATATAAAATTTTGATGGGTTCCATAAGGAGATAAATAAGTCTTTTGCGAGATATTTAGATGAAACATAGGTCTAAATAGCAGACATAAAAGTTTCAGTGACTGAGGCCTTCATAGCTAAGGCTATAAAGCTCCCAAGAGTTTGCGAGAGATGGTTTAAAAATAAATAATTTCACAATGAAGCATGGATATTTTTCCTTAAGAATCTAGGTATGGATACTTCTGTTTACAAGAAAGGTATTCCTAGCTCAGCACTCAAGAACAAATGGAGAAATATGCTTTTAATTTTACATAATTTTATCACTTGTGAAGGTAGATTTGGCTGCATGTTTGTTTATCATGTTCGGTTGTTGATGAAATTTTTGGAGGATGGAGAAATAAACCTCCCTTTCTTTCTACTGAATAGTTTAGAAAGAATGCCCACAAATGTACAGAAAATAATTCAGTTTATAAACAACACTATGCACCATCATGGGTTGGTAAAAATTCTTCTTGAATTCCATTTGAAAAGTATAGGAGACTCTTGGGATAGTTTCATAATCAGAAACGATTTCGAAGATGAGCTAGAGCAGCCTAAGGAAGACAAAACTAGAAAAATTAGAAGAAGGAAGGATGATACAAGAATTGAGGATAAACCTTCACCTCCACTATAGCAAGAAGAAGAGGAACTCACCCTTCCAGAGTTAATGAAAAATAAGAAAAATGGTGGAGTCAAGACAAGAGGTAAAACAAGGAAGAAGAGCAAGGTTACAAGTGAAGAAAAGTTAAACCCTCCATAGCCAAGGAGAAACTCTAGACTCTGAAAATACTTGAAGAAGACACCATCACAAGGAATAGAGTTTGTGAACTTGGATGAGGAACCTCAAGTGACATCACTCATCAATGTCTCTCCTCCACATAGTCCTACACATTCTCCTATACATAATTTTGAAGGCAATCCAAGCAAAAGGTCTCTAGGCATTAACACAGTACAACAAGATATACATGACTATATTGAGTCATTGGAGAAAATAAATGCGAAATTGAATCCAAACATGCAATAACATCCTATCAGTCTACAAGAACCTCTCGTTAATACCCTCAACCAAGAAATATATGAGCTAGAGTTACTAAATAGGCACATTAAATAGGAAAATAAAGCTTTAAAATAGCAAAACCACTTGGAAAAATTGATCGGTGATAGCACCATCCTATATTTGGGATTGTGGTGTAAAAATAAAATGAGGCTAAATAGAAAGAACAAATCTCTGAACAAGACAGTCATCAACCTCAAGTACAATCTCCTTATGAGGAAGCCCAGTATAGCAATCACCTCAATGAAAAGCAAGAAGAGAAAATTGGATGTATTAGCAGATGTATCTAAAAAAATGCAATAGGATAAGAAGTTCACATTTCTGGTAATTGCATGAGGACATGCAATGGCTTCTTAGTGGGGGTAGGTTGAACGTCAAAATTTTTCTTTCTTTGACATCCTTTTTCATCACTTCTCCCTACCTTTTCATAAATACATAACTCCATTCAATGATAAATGACATGTTTCATCTCATAGAATTCATTTGAATGGACTCTATCTTATATTTTGATGTTTCTTGTTATTTAAATGAATTTTTGTAACTCATTTACAGAACGCATGCTATTCTGCAGCTAATTGTTGTTTCTGCAACTTCTTTGATGGTTTGACAGGTTCTAAGGATTTAATGAAGGAATGAGTCACATCGGCATCTTTGGAATGATCCACACATGGATCTCATCCTATCCATTAGTTTGAATTCGAGAGAAAAAGAAACCATGCTCGTGATCAAAGCTCGGTCAAAGGACATAATCGAAGAACGAAAGAATCAATTTTCTCTGACGTAGCAAATCAAGAGTTAGCTACTTAGATTTTTCTTCTATGTTTCAGTTATAATTTCCATCTGTAGGTAGAAATACCTCAAGATAGTTACATTAAATGTTTTTTAAATACTGGTCCTTTTGAAACCAGAAAATAGTCTTAATTATTGTGAATGTTGTGTATGCCTTGAAACTATGTTTTGATAATACGAAGACCATGTTCGATTGTTCCAGATCCTTCTTGATGCACGCATAGTCTGCTATGATTTCAAATCATTTTTTTGCAGAGGGCCCTTGCACAGAAAGGAGGTTTCATTAATTGTTTTGAATTTAAATTTTATTAGCTCTATTTTGTTAATTCATAGTTAGATTTACATTGCTTTACATTTGATTCTTAGATTAAATTTCTTACTGTCTCATAGATTAAATTCATGAATAATTTCTTCGAATTAGTTTTAGATTAACTGTGTAATTCTATGCTTATAAAAGCATCTCAAGAAAGTAGTTCTTCTATTTTCCAAAATTGGATTTTGTTTGAAGCATTGGAGCACACAATTATCTTAGTTTTCATTTACATGTTTTTATAACTTTTTCCTAGATTAAATATAAATTAAATGTATAATCATATGCTTTTTAAATCATATCAAGAAGATGAATTTTCCATTTTCCAAAATTGAATTATATTTGAGTACTTGGTCATACAATAGTTGAGTTTCATTTTCACATGCCTTTTAATTGTTTTCTTAGGTTAGGTCTTTAATTTAATGTATAGAGATTCTTGTTAAATCATCTCAAGAATATGGCTTTGTCATTTTCACAAATTGAATGATATTTGAGGTCATATAGTAGTTAGTTTTCTTTTACATGCTTTTCAAGTGCTTTCTTAGATTAAGTTTACAGATTAAATGTATAATCCTATGCTTTATTAATCATCTCAAGAAGGTGGTCTTTCTCGTCTTGCAATTGAATGATATGTGGAGTATTTTATCATGCAGTGAATCATAGTTTCCTTTCAATTGCTTTGAATTTTCTTTCCATTTAGATTAGCACTGTCATTTCAATTCTTAATCATAGGATTTATGCTTTCAATCCATGGAGTAGAATTATATTAAGATACAATAGAATTTACCTTTAATTCCATAAAATCAAATTCATTAAAATAAATTCTCTTCTTTTAGATTAGATTCTAACCATTTAATTTTTGATTCATTTTTACGCAATTTATAATAGTTAAAGAACATTTTTTTTCTTCCTTCTTTTAAAACTAGTTTTAAACATTAAACTTCAATATTAGTTGATCAATTTCATAGTTTTCATTTCTTAAGATTAACTCCTTTAGACATAAAAAACAAAACCCCCTAAAAAAAAGAAGGTTAAATAAGAATATATAGTGCACCACACTTCATCAGATTACTAACCTTGGTTGATAATTTATGATAGAAATTTTAAGACATTAAATTGACTAAAAAAAAGCCGCATTGTTGTGGTTGTTGCAGTGTTTATTTGTGTGTGGAAGAGTCTGTGCATTGGAGCATTGTGTTGCATATTTGCTAGAGGAGGCATAGCCTCACTATCAGTTTTAGGAGCCTATAAGATTGAAGGAACATTATATTAGAGGTCTAGTTATTGTGTGGGCCTACACGTGCCTTTAGTCTAAGTGGTGCTCACACAATTTGACTCCATCTTGTGTGTATTAACAAATCGCTGGCTCATTATAAAGCATTGTGAATTTTGAGCTGGAATTTCTTGTCGTTCGTGGAGCAGAGAAAGAAGTTTGTTCGTGGAGTAGAGATAAGAAGTGTGTGCAAGTTATTGTGTTCATTTTGATATGGTATCAGAGCTCCTCTTTGGAGTTTTCTTTTTCTAATATTTTAAGGAGGAGTTCTCAGACTCATTGCAAAATACAATGTGAAAACCATGTAGCTACATGCTCGAAAGTTGCATCATAGGTGTGTTAATTTTTTTCCATACAAATAGAACATAATAATCGTGTCATATCCAGTTTTGACGAGGGTTTATTTAAATACCTTTAATAGATACGTTGAAATGTTTTTATATTTTTTAATGAAAATCCAAATATGGTTGATTTATTTGGTTTATAGATGTTGAAATTCTTTATAATTATCAAAATATATATATAATGAGTTACATCGAAAATTGAGTGTGGTTAGGATATCCATCATGATTCTTCCCTATGCACATGGAAATTTATAAGGTTTTACTTATTTTATTTCAGGTAGTTAATTTTTATTTATTTATTTATTTTGTATTTATGTCATGACTAACTATTTTAATAGTTGGAATAAGTTTATTAGTTGGAAGAATACTAATTCACCTACAATAATATGTTTATCACTAGGACTGTATGAACTTATAAGCCTCTTGGAAAGTTTAAGTCCTCATAGTACCTTCCACTCCTTAGCCCCTCCCCATAAAGTAGGCACTTAAAAATATTATTATTAATAATTATGGTGGCTATTAACTTTTAAAGGAATTAAATACTTTGCTATAAAAATTTATTTTAAAAAGTAATATTTAATGTAATATTTTAAGAGTGTTTTTATTTTTAACTTATTTTAATGTGAAGAAAAAAAGTAAATTCTTTTGAGAGTGTGTTTTGTAAATTATGTAATATTGTGTTTTATATAAAATTTTCGAAAATTGTTTTTGTTTTAATGATGTTTTTTTTGTTTATATTAATTATAAAATATATAAAAAACAATTAAATTATTTAAGATTGTATTTCATGTAAAATTTGAGATTTTTTTGTATTAAGAGGTGTTCTCCAACTAAGTATGATAGATATGTTGTAATGTAAGGTAATATCATGTAATATTTCTAAATATTTTGACTAGGTAAAAATAAAGTAAATATAAATATAAAATAAAATATATAATTAAGAATTAATAATTATATTTGTAATAAATTATAACTAATAATTAAACTAGCTTAGATCCATATTGACTCTGGGTCTACCAAGTATTGAGAGAGATGAAATATCAAGTTACAATCCTATTTTAAATTGAAAAGAGATTTGATCCCTCTCTTGGTAGATCCAAAGCTATGATGGATCTAGGCTTTTAAAATAAATTTGTTAGTTTTCATGATTTTTTTAATTTTAGCAATGATGTATTATAAAACAAATGTTTGATGTTTAACATGAATTGATGCTTTTTGGTATTTAGTGGCAATTTAATTTATATTTTTACATTAATTTAATATTTTTTACAAAATGTAAAATACTTAATAATAACAATAAAATATTTTGTTAAAACAATGATTCGTCTTAACTCCTGATCTACTAAGCACCGAGAGATCAATTTTTCTTCACTTTAAAAGAGGTTTTCACCTCAAGGAATTTGATCCTTTTCGACCCTAGGTAGATCTGGAGTTAAGATGGATCTAGGTTAGTTTATATAAACAAAGAAGATTCTTATTTTTTAGTTTTACCATAAATACATAAACACAATGGAAAAAAATAACCAAGTTAAATAGTATTTATTCTAACTTTGAAGTGTCTTATAATTTACCATGAGACCATTCGTCATATGTTGCACTTTCCCATGATTACCAAGCATCATAAACCTAATTTTCCACATGTATATCCTTTATTCATGTGTGTGAACATTACAATGTGTCGATGTTGTCTTTTTACAACTCTTGCTAGTGAAATCATGTCACTTCACACGAGGTTTGAATTTATTATGACGAAAATAAATTATATATGTTAAATATAACGGTAACCTCTCTTTCTCTTCCCTCTCACTCTCATCTCTCCTAACTCTCTCTCCTTTTCTCTCTCATGTCCTCTCTCTCTTCCTCTCTCTCCCTTTCAGTCTCACTTCCCTCTGTATCCCCACATATGTTTCTCAATCTCTCTCCATCTCTTCCTTGTCACTCCATTTAAATCTCAACCTCTATCTCTATATGTCATTGTTATTTCCTCCCTCTCCCCTCACCCCGTTTCAACTCCATCTCTCTCCCCCTCCCTCTAGCCTTCTTCTCTCTAGAATATCTATGAAATAATTTTAGTAGTGGTGAAGATAGAAGGTTTAAATATATATGAAAAGTAACTATAACATTTTTTCGTTTTATATTTAATCAAAAAAATGTTATAAAGTTAAATTATTTGTATTGTGAAATGAGTTACGGTTTTTGGGCATCTAGTATTCATAAGCCATGGTGTTGTCCATGGTTTTGTAACAAATCCCATTTACAAATTTAATAATATCCATGGTAAAGTGGGGGTGAATAACTATGGTTAAAATTCTTATTATATTGTAAGTGAATTGTAAGCATTAAGTTTTTATGTGCTGATTAATCAAATTTAAATATGTTTTGTGGGTATATAGTATTGATAAGTCATGGTATCATCATATTGTAACAGAGTCTATTTACAAGTTAATAATATCCATGGTAAAGTGGGGTGAATATGCATAGTTAAAATTATTTCTATATTATAATTATTGAATTTTTATGTTCTTATTAATTAAATTTAAATATGGTTTCGAAATCACTTTAATTTATATTGACTTTTCATTTTACAATGTGCATTATATTTTACGTTATACATTTTTCATTTTAGCTTTTACATTACATTTTACATTTATATAGGAATACTTAATTTTATTTCATTTTTCCTATATATTTTTTCCACAACATTTACTAAATGTTGAGAAAAATAAATTAAATTACTTACTTACTCACATTACACACATCTCCCTTACATTGATTTGTAGAGTACCTCTAAGCCCAAAAAAATAAAATCAAAGATTGTATATATATATATATATATATATATATATATAGAGAGAGAGAGAGAGAGAGAGAGAGAGAGAGAGAGAGAGAGAGAGAATGAATAACTATAATGTTTTAAATTACTCATTAAATGTATATAGTTTAAAATTAATTCAAAATCATTTCATTCCTACAAGAAAAGGCATAGTGTAATTTATAGACACAAATTAGTTTTTTTCACCAGAATTCGACAATACAATTTCGAGAAAGAATGTGATATTTTGTTCCTTAAAATATATTTTTGAATGCATAAATGGATTCAACACCCTAAAATACCCTTGGGGAACTAAAAATCTATTGATTAAACAATAATCTGATGTTTTGAAAAATTTATATCTATGGGATTTTGGTTAAAATTAACCAGAAAAAATGTACTAAAAATGTCATTTCAACTATATATAAGTTAGACTATGCCATAAGAAAATGTCCAACTCCAAGATTTATTTGAATATTGAAAAATATTGCTCCGTTGGTTCAAGTTTAAGTATAGAACTTGGGGCACTCAAACTCTATTGATTAAACAACTTAAACTCAAGTTTTTAAAAATCCCTACTAGATTTTGGTTAAAATTAACCAGAAAAAATGTTGTGAAAAATGCCATTTCGTCTGTAAGTTGGACTATTCCATAATAAATTGGTAACTCCAAGATTCATTTGCATATTGAGAAATATTTCTCTGTTGCTTAAAGTTTTAGTCTAGAAGTGCATTTTCCTGTTGCTACTGTAAAAAATATCCTAACACATGTAACCTGCTAAATGTGATTATTTTCCACTAGTTTTTAGCACTAGTAAGTGAACTTGCTAGTTTTGACCTTGTAGTGATCTATTATAGGAATGGCTATAGTATTTTGATGAATATTAATGTTTCATATGGGTGTCTTTATTTGGACATGTTTTATGTTTTAAGTAGGCAGTACGAGTGATAATCAGATATCTCTCATTGGGTTATATGTTCTTATAATTATGTGGAAAATAGAACTATGGACTATGTAAACAACTTTCATTTAATATAAAGCTTGTTCGTTTTTTCTTGTTAAAAAAAAAAAGTGAATTTATTAAATTCTTAGTAATATTATTTTTCAATTCCATTAATTCCAAGAAAGAGTGTTTTGTCTTGATAATTTGATATTTCAAGTATAATGGAAAAAGGAGGAAGTTTAAAGTATTCAAGGCTACTAAATAGAAACTAGTAATGATAAAATAAAATGAAAAGGATTAGAATGAAAAGTATTTTGAAGGAGAAATGTAGGCTGACACTCATGACTATACCAATATTAAAATTTCATAAATTAGTAGCCATGTTATCACCTGATCTGGACCCCAGGCTAAAAAAGGGAAAAATTGGGTAACATCTAAACCACACTCAGCCTTGTAGCTATCCCTACAAGGTCAAGAGAGGGCTCTCTCCGTGAAATGATATTCAACAAAGTATAATTATAAACTGATTTTAGGCTAGGTATAAGAATGGGAAAAATGTTTTATAAATGAATGAATTTTTCAGGGATGTCTGGGATAAAATGGGACAGTTTGAAACTGGGGAATTAAATCAGGACATAGAGTATTTCATGGGGCAAGGTAAGCAAGAAATTTTAGTAGTTAAGTTTAAATAAGGGTGAAATGAAAAGACTGGTCAGGAGCTGAAAAGGGCATAGAATATGGATCCTTTTCAAAGAGAAGAAAAACACAGAGTATTGAATGATTTCCCAAGGTATAGCATCAAAAATGGATTCTACCTTTCTATCTTGAAAGAATTCAACTAGAAATGTTTATCAATGAATGATGAAACATAAAAATTTACATATGAACACAAAGGAGAGAACAAATGCTAAAACTCATACCACATGAATCCAAAACAGTTATAATGGAGCAGAGAGCAATCTCCTTGATTTTCCACACTATTCCCCTACTTCTGATTTTCAGACTGATTTACAAATGATTTACAATTACATTAAGTAGACTGAAATGTGGGAACATAGATCCATAGAAAAATGGAGTTATTTTAACAGCTCAAGAACTGAAATATGAAGATAGAAAAGAGAACCAACAATCTGCCCTAAAGAAGGAACATCATTACATTTGACTACTTGGGCAGATTCACAGTTACGCGATTTGAATGAAAAATAGGCAATTTGAGGAGAAAATCCCTATTTTTACACTACTATAGAAATCTCTGTTTTGTATTAGCATCTTGGTCTTTGACTGTCTCTCATTGTCTCCATTATTTCGTTTAAGAAAACTGACTTTAATAAAATTCTTTGAAAATAAAAATGAAATGAAATTATGCCTTGGTGAAGGGAAAATCGATTTCGGATGGAGCGAGCGAAGGGAAGTGGGGTCCATATTATAATCGTAATCAGGATCGGAGGGGAGGCAACATATAATAAAACATTGTAATATGTTTATGTGACAGTGCCATCGCAATCGGCGATCGAAGGAATGGGAAGGATGTTATTTAGAACAAAACCCAAAACTTCCGATGCGATTGGCATGTGGGAAACAGGGATTAAAGACAGAACAAATGGATAATGGGATGAAAAGGTAAATAAAATGTCTCAGTGCTTTTTCACATGGAAAGGATTATTTTCTTTGAAAAGGATGAGGTCTTATGGTGGGACCGGGGGTATATGAATTGCAATTGGAATCGGGCTTGGGAGCAGGGCCAAGTGTATTACATAATAACATACCTCTGATGCAATGGGGAAAGGCCTTTGTATAAAACAAAATAAACAAAATTTAAATTTAACAAAGGGAAAGGGCCATTGTATTTATGAATGGGTGGAGAATATTAAATGGTGGGACTTGAAGGTCCATCGACATCGGAGATCAGAGGAGGGCGGAGGGAATTTTTTTTTTTAACAATGCTGATTGGGATGGTCCAATTGGCTTTGGGCCATTGGATCGGATGATGAGATCGATGGTGGAGGAGTAGTCTGGGGTTTGCAATTGACGGGGGCTCAATCAGATGAAACAATTTATGAAATAGCCGATTGCATATGGACCATCCGATTGAAGGGAGCAATCGACGGTCAGGATGTACATCAGTCGAGTTTCCATCGGAGTTATACAATCGGGAGCTTTCAATTGGGGGCATGACTATTGGGGATTCTTCAATCGCATTAGATTTTTGTTGGACACGAGAGTGCATATCAAATGTTTTGCGATGTGATGGGAAAAGGGAAAAGTTTGGGATCGGCAGGGTTTATTTATAATAAAAAATTTAACTTTATTATAAAGCTAAATGGTATGGAGGGGAAGTAGTTTGGCTTATCGGGATTTAAGGAAATGGGACTTTATAATAATAAACATTGAAATGTTTATTATAAAGTTTAAAAGAGTATGGAGGGGAAGTGGTTAATAAATAAATCGCATATGTATTTAAATAATGTGATTTTCTATCGGAGGGGGAAAAAGGGAATTTATAAAAGAAAATATTAAACTTTAATAACATAAATTTTTTATGGAAAGGTAGGAAAAGGGATTGTTTTAGGGTATAAGGGACTTTTGTTTCTCTTAGGCATAAATTTCAATCCAGAAGTCAGTTTTGAGAGTGTAATATGCCATTGGAAAGCCCTTTTCAGGCTCTTTCTGATGGGCATAATTGCATGATTTGTCACTAAAAATGCTATGGAAATTTTCTCCGAAGGGCAGGATGATGACTTTGTGGAGATAGCAGCTTCTGAAATGTGACTTATTATATATGCTGACATAAAATTACATAATAAATGATAATAAAGGAAAAGTATCATGTTTTCACCTCAAAACATGGTTTTGAGGTGAAAATTACATCAAAATGAATGAAACATTTCTTTGGTCTTCCAGGTGTTGTGACTTTGAGTTTATTGACTTCCTCATGACCTTGTTGATATTTATTGACACTTGACTCATTAATTTGACCATATGAGACTCTAGAACCTAACGAGACTCATCCTATGACCTACTGACATGATTTTGAGAGTGAAAGTGACTCATGAATAAAGACCATAGAGAGGAGAATCAACAAGTTTCTCATGAGGGAAAACTGATGAAAAATCACTACCATCAATGAATCCATGACCTAGCGAAATGGTGAAATTTATTGGTATGGGACTCCTAATATGCAAATGAAAAAGAGAAATTTTGATCATTGATGGCAGTATGACTAGACTGACACTAACATTGGCTCCAATGGGGATGGTAGCTCCTTGGAGGTGCGAAGAACAACGTAGACCAAGTAGCCTTATCCATTGGACATGGAGTAAAAAATACTAAAAACTGACACTATGCAGACTGACTCTAACTCAAGACTAAGACTGAAAACTAAAATAAAACCAAGCCATACACATATCATTTAAGTTTTATAGCCTTCACCTCGAGCCCCAAACTTCAACGACTGTGTATTTTAATTATGACCAAAAATAACATGGTATATACAATGATTGTGACATAGCTTCTGATCCATTATCTTCAACAATGGTAGTGCTTCAAGAGCCTACCATTCATTGCTCGTCCAGGGCAATCTTGGCCATCCATCTCTGAAAGCAAGAAGGAATTCTATCCCCTGTATGCTGAAATCCTGTATGGTCCTTTCCACAGGTTGTCAAACTCACTGTGCTTCCCTTTGTCCTCATTTCTTGCATCCCATTTCAACACCACATCATCTAACTGAAACTTTTCTGCTTTGGTCTTTCAGTCATAGATCTTTTTTATCTTCTCCTGCAACTGAATAGCATTATGTGATACTTCCTCTCTTTTTTTTTGAAGGTGGATCATCTGATAGATCCTTCGCTAATTATCATCGTCTTCACTGACAACTTCTTGTAATAATCTCATAACTGGAATTGTAAGAGATGTAGGAAATATAGCATCAGTACCGTAAACCAATTCGAAAGGTGACGTACCTATGGATTTCTTGTTGCTAACTCTGTCTGCCCACAGTGCGTTGATGAGCTTTCGATGCCAGTTTCTTTTGTTTTCCTCCAGCATTTTCTTGATATTATTTATTAGTGATTTGTTCGATGATTCTGCCAGGCCATTGCCTTGTGGATAGTACGTTGTTGAATGGCCCAGCAAAATGTTGTATTTGTCGTAGAAATTGACCATCTTCTTAGATCTGAACATTGCTGCGTTATCTGTTATAATTTTGTATGGGCAGCAAAAACGAGATAAAATATTTGATTCAGGGAATTGAATAATTACTGTATCTGTAGCTTGCCTTGCTGGAACGGCCTTGATCCATTTAGTAAAGTAATATGTTCCTGCTAGGATCCATCGATGTTGTGCTGATGACGCGAGATGGATTTCTCCCATGAAATTGAGTCCCCACTGCTGGAATGGAGCGTTCACTGCAACTGGTTTCGAAGGAAGAGGAAGCAATTTCTTCTTCCCTTGGAAAATTTGACATTCATGACAACTCATCATTGTTTTATACAAATATGAAAATAACGTGGGCCAATAATATCTTGATCTTAACACTTTGTTAGCTGTATTCTTCAAAAATAAATGACCACCACAATCACCTTTGTGGAAGTCGTGCATTACCTTCTGAGCTTCTTCTTCAACCAAACAATTGAGCAGAACGCCTCCTGGATCTTTCCAATAAAGAGAATTGTTTAAAATACAATGCTTAGCAGATTTAAGTTTTAGTGATCTACCATTACTCTTAGACATTCCTGGAGGTGGTGACACATGCTGAAGAACATAAACAATGTCTGAATATCATGGGGATTGTAGGAAAATGTCTGAAATTGGAACAAGAAAACCTTCATCTTCATCCTCGGACATTGCTGTAATGAGGTTTACATCCATGGCATTGCAGATTTGATTGGGCCATCAATTTTTCCAAGGTTTGGCCTTTAATCAAATTCATGGGTTTTATCTCCAAATCGTAGTCCAACATAGCTGCTATCCACTTACCTCTTCAACCTTCTAGATCACTTTGTATCAACACATCCTTCACTGCTGCATTAGGAACAAATGTTATAGTATGTGAATGCAGAATATAGACCCTAAAATCCTTCAATGCCTTTAGAAGAGCCAATGCTTGTTTCTCAATAATATTATACCTCAAAGCAGAATCTCTAATAGTCCTACTGAAAAAAGAAATTGGCTTTTCAATCTGATCTCTCTTTTGCATCAAAACAACAGCCATAGAATGCTTCGATGCAAATGAAAAAATAATAAAATATTGAGTATAGTCGAGACTAATCAAGACTGGGGCATTGGACAAAGCGAACTTTACCATATTGAATGACTTAATAGCTTCCTCACTCCATTTGATAGTGCTATCCTTCTTTAACATGTTAGTCATTTCTCTTAGATGTTCAGCCAAATTGGGTATAAATCTGCACAAGAATTTCATCTTACCATTAAATGTCTGAATCTCCTTTTTGTTCCGTGGAAGATATATGTGTTGAATTTCATCCACACTAGATGGATCGATGCAGATACCATCCTTAGAGATGATATGCCCCAACAACTTGCCTTCATCCATGGAAAAGAGACTCTTCTTGGGATTGAGAGAAATCCCAAACTTTCTGCATCGCTGAAAAACAACTCTCAAATGGTGCAAATGCTCGTCATCAGAACTAGAAAACACTCTCAAATCATCCAAATAAACAACAAGAAAAATATATTTTTCATTGGCAAAGGCAATGTCCATTTCCCACTGGAAAGTAGCTCCAGTGTTCTTCAGTCCAAATGGCATTTTGGCATATTAGAAGGTTCCCCAGGGTGTTGTGAAGGTAGTTTTGTCTTGGTATTTCTCATGCACTAAGATCTGGTTGTAGCCTGAGAAGCCATCAAGTAATGACATCCTAGATGCTCCAACTACTCTCCGCAGAATATGGTCCATTTTCATAAGTGGATAATTATCCTTTAAGGATGCCTTATTCAAATTTTGAAAATCTATACACAACCTTATCTCTCCTGTCTTCTTACGTACCGGGACCAAATTTGAAATCCAATCAAAAAATATAATGGGGACTATGATACCAGCCTTATACAACTTGTTTACCTCTTTTTTAATGGATGGCAGCAACTTTGGATTGATTCTTCTCATCTTCTATCTAAATGGCTTCTAATCTGGCTTGATGGGAATAGTATGTTGGATTATGTCCTTTTGATACACCTTCAAATCTGAATAATCCCATGCAAACACATCAGAAAATTCTTAAAGCAATTTAACATACTTTTCCTTTACCTCAGGGGACAATGCCTTTGACAACTTCACAAACTTGGGCTTGTCAGGTGTTCCAAGATTCACATCTTCAACTCCTTTCTCAGTAGGCACCAAGCTTGGTTTCTTTGCAACATCATCCTGATCAAAAATCTCCTCTAAAGGTATGAGACCTCTAGGAATTACAATGTCTTTCAGCTACAATATGTCCGTCTGATTTGTTTCCATTTCTTGATCATCAATATCATACTCACCTTCTATTGGAGTATCTTTGAATTTTCCATCACTCTACAAAAAAGCATTGATCTCGTTTTCATCCCAAAACACTTGCCAATACCTTAAATTGTCAGGAACAACAGGCCTATGTTTAACATAGATCTCAAACTTGTTGCTGGAGTTCATTGGAATCTTCAAATTGCTTGCAGTAGTGGAAAGAGAATCAAAAATAATGTTCTGCATTCTAGGTACTACTGTTAAAGTGTAATCAGGGAATGTCTTAAAGATATCCAAGACTACATTTCTGTATGCCCTCAATCTCAGATGCTTTGCTTGGTATTCTCCTTTAACCTGTTTGATCATCAAATATGACTCTCCATAGATAGAAATCATTTTTGCATTCAACTTCTTCAAAATTTTCAGACCTGCAATCAAAGCTTCATACCCTGCTTCGTTGTTAGAGCAGTCAAAATCCAACTTATAAGCACATACTCTAACATTACTGGGAACATTTTTAGGCTAGAAAACAGGGCTTTGAATCCATATTCCTATACCATCTCCATCCTTACCAACAACTCCATCAAAATCCATGCTCCAAAGGCCTTCTTCTTCTTCTTCTAGATGCTGAAATTTAGCTTCTTTCTCTTCTTTACCTTGACTGCTTTCTGCATCTTTCTACTGTTCACTGTGTTTTTGCTGCTGGCAGGCAGGAGGCTTAGAAGTGCTTGCTGCTTTATCTTTTTCCTGTTTGAGAACCTCCCTGAATTTTTTTGAAATTTCAGGCATGTCATCTACTTGTACCAACTAAAAATTTTCATCATTCAAACCACCATCTGAATATAATACAAAAAACTATAAATCTGTGTGGACTGCATTAATGGTATGATTTACTGGCTTCTCTTTGCTAGTGATCATATATTTCATTTTGTTCTCTCTATATAGTTTTCTCAACTGACCAAACATGGGAATGGTGGCATAAGAAAAGTCAAGCTGCATGGTTCCTTTAATTTTTGCACCCCAAGACCTAGATAGAAGCATTCCAAACCATGGTGGAACATCGGCAACAACTACATCCATCAAGAAATTATTGGCTAGGATTTGATCTAAAGACACTACCAAGTCTTTGATAAGACCAATACAATGGACCCTACTTGAGTCAAAGGAATACAAATCATGGTATTTTCGAGTAATATCAAGGCCTAAATTTTCCATGACGGCTTTGGGCATCAAATTATGTGAGGCTCCGGAGTCTAGCATAGCATTATGCAAGATGAACTCATGGAACCTAAGACTCAGGTAAAAGGGGGGGACTTCACTTTCTTCAGATTGATCTTCTAAGGCTAGACCAAAGATGAGTTCAAGGTAATCATCTTCAACATTAACCATATCAGAAACAGAGTCTATTTGCAAGACTCTAGACACCTGGTGTTTATAAGTACTATTTTTCACTAGCTCTGTCAAGGGCATGGACACTTTTATCTTAGAAATTTCATTTTATAAATTAAAGGAAGGAGCTTTTTCTACCTCTTTAATGGGAGGATATTTCTTCTCTGCTTGCTCCTTTGCTGTGCTCTACTCTTTCTTCTCATTTGTTGTGTTAATCGGTGAAGTTGTTTTACTGGAGGAAGGGTTGGCTAGCTCTTTTCCTTTCCTCTGAGCATCGTTCTTCATTTGGAGCTCTTTTCTTTTCTGAATGGGACTAATCGGAACATCTATGTCTCTCAGAGAATATTTATTTTGTTGAGCTAATAAAGCATTCATGTACCTTATTTGGTAGTCATCAGACTCTTCTTCTAATACTGCATCATTAGCCAAAATGAAATTTTTGTCCTTTTGAACATCTGCATTTGCTATATACTCCTCATCTTCAGTAAGAAATATGGGCACACCATCAGCTGTGAAAACGTGATTGTCTTTAATCACAGGATCATCATCCTCATCTGTCTCTGTTGCCTGAACGTAATTCTATCGTAATGGAGTTTTGATTTGTTGCTATGGTGGCACTTGGTCTTGCGATCTTTGTTCTCTTTGTTTAATTCTGAATTGTGGTTGTTGTCCTCTAAAATTTAGATTCCTAATTTGAGGTTCAGGCCTATCTGAAATGGTCAATCGATCGACCATATTTTTGACTTTCCGAATCAAGGTTTCCATCTTGCTATCTGAAGGAGACGCTTCTTCTTTCACTGTGACTCTATTTTCATCTCTGGTTCGAGCTCTTTTGGCTAGTAGATTTTCTTCTACACTTACAACTATCTTCTGCATGTCTTCAAGCGTAGTGGGATCTCTCTCTCGCAACTGATATGCCATGTCAGAATCGAAACCATCTGGAAATTTAAGAAATGCTAATCCCACAGGAGGTTTCAGGTTAGCTGGAATAGAATTATATACAACATTGAATCTTAAACAATAATCCTGCACAGTTTCACCCACATTTCTTTTAATATTCTCATACTCAGACAAAATTTGGAGTGTGTTTTTCTTTACCTCCCAGCGCTCTAAGAACAATGTGTGTAACTCCTACAAAGTGCAAATAGAGCCTGCTGGTAAGGCTCTGAACCACTTTTTAACTTTGCCTCCAAAACTTTGGACAAAAAACCTTCTAGTTACATTCTATGCCTCTACCTCATGAAGATAAAAAAATTCATTCATTTTATCAACATGTTGTTGGCTGTAGTGATTTGAGTGGCATCAAAGATATGGATTTTACTTTGATAATCAGTAGGCATATCATTGAGAACCTGAGGTAAAACCAGGGGTGCATACTGGGCAACCATGACTCTAGGTGGATTTACAATAGTGTTTGTAGTAAAAGGATTTAAGGGAGGTGTTGATGGAGGAGATGATAATTGAGAATTGACTGATGGGAATGCTGATGAATTAGGAGGAGGAAATGGTGTTCTTGATGATCCTGAAGGCTCAAGGATATTAGTTACAGTGATAGAAGACTGAGGAGAATTCAGAATATAATCATCAATTGAGGAATTTTCTCTTTGAACTTCAATATCTACAAGGAATTCTGGATCTAAAAATGTGTCATCAAGTGCAGTTTCAGACTTATTTATAAACAAATAAAGCTCAAAAATCTCGTTAAAAGAAAGGTCTTCTACAAAAAACCACTCACTGGGCCAAGTATGGGATCTAAAGATAGGTCTAGGACTTAGTGATCCCTCTTGTCTTCTGACAATTCTTGGAATAAGATTAGGATTATCAAACACAGGGGGAGGGTTTGGATCTAGATTAGCCCTTGTATATCTTCTTGAAGCCAGTGTGGTTAAATTTCTACTGTACAATATTTATTTCAGCCTAATAGACTCTGAACATCATTTCCAAAATCCAAGAATTTACAAGAAAACATTTACTGGGGTGAGCTATATTTAAACAATGATACCATAAATATTATGAATATGGAATAAGTGGTTGTAGTTATATTCCTTTCCGAAATGCTTCAACAATGTTCACCGTGAAATAATATTTCAAAGCTCTCAAGCAAATATTTTTAATGTGATTTAGGGGAACACTTTAAAAATACTTGAGCAAACCGTACTCTGGTCGTAATGATATAACAGTGGCACAATTATTTTTTTAAAAACACTAACCTTCAAAATTATAACATAAAACCCATTTAATGTGACATATATTTCATTCAGAATGGGCCCACACATCCATATTTCACCTTTTTATGAATAAAATAAACATTAAATCAGATAAAACCGCTGGATCATACCTTGAATTATAACTCGTGCACTTTACTGCGCGATTACCGTTAGATCTGACATCCTCCAGATCGAACGATCCTCATGAATATCGCGTTTTTTCCATGGCAGAGGGTTAACGCATGAAATTTTCACGATATGGGCGGTATTGGGGAGATGATGTGCCTTTATATTACTAGATCGTGTTTTTTCGAAGTGGTTTTGCTCCGGGCCAAAAGCGGCGCGATGAAGGTGGTATTGGTTTCTAAAACTTGCTGGTGGTAAGTAAATTGTGCTTTAACTATGGTTTGACACTTAATTGACTGCTAGAGTTAACTTCAATGATTGGGTCCCACTTAATATTACTCCGCTGGTAAATAATAAAGATGTTTACTTTCAACAATAGAGATTTGTAAAGAACCGTCGCATTTTATATAACCAAGGTTTAGCCTTAGCAAAAGGTTTTCAATACTTCTTTATTCACATAGGGCCTGATTTAAAATACAATACACATTCAATTTTGAGTGCCAAGAACATAAGCTCGAAGACAGACAGATCACGTTCCCCAGTATGGTCGCCAGAAATGTTATCACCTGATCTGGACCCTAGGCTGAAAAAGGGTAAAACAGGGTAACATCTAAACCACGCTCAACCTTGTAGCTAGCCCTACAAGGTTAGGAGAGGGCTCTCTCTATGAAATGATATTCAACAAAGTATAATTATAAACTGATTTTAGGCTAGGTATAAGAATGGGAATTTTTTTTTATAAATTGATGAATTTTTCAGGGATGTATGGGATAAAATGGGACAGTTTGAAACTAGGGAATTAAATCAGGACACAGAGTATTTCATGGGGCAAGGTAGGCAATAAATTTTAGAAATTAAGTTTAAATAAGGTTGAAATGAAAAGACTAGTGAGGAGCTGAAAAGGGCATAGAAGATGGATCATTTTCAAATAGAAGAAAAATGCAGAGTATTGAATGATTTCCCAAGGCAGAGCATCAAGAATGGATTCTACCTTTCTATCTTGAAAGAATTCAACCAGAAATGTTTAAGAATGAATGATGAAACATAAAAATTTACATATGAACACAAAGGAGAGAACAAATGCTAAAACTCATACCACATGAATCCCACAAATCAGAGCTGCATCTCTTTTTTATTCCCTGTCCAAAACTGTTACAATGGAGCGCAGAGCGATCTCCTTGATTTTCCACACTATTCCCCTACTTTTGATTTTCAGAATGATTTACAAATGACTTACAATTACATTAAGTAGAATGAAATGTGGGAACATAGATCCACAGAAAAAGGGAGCTATTTTAATAGCTCAAGAATTGAAATCTAAAGATAGAAAAGAGAACCAACAATCTGCCCTAAAGAAGGAACAACATTACATTTGACTACTTGGGCAGATTCACAGTTACGCTGTTTGAAGGAAAAATATGCAATTTGAGGAGAAAATCCCTATTTTTATGCTGCTATAGAAATCTTTGTTTTGTATTAGCATCTCGGTCTTTGACTGTCTCTCACTGTCTCCATTATTTTGTTGAAGAAAACTAACTTTAATAAATTTCTTTGAAAATAGAAATGAAATGAAATTATGCCTTGGTGAAGGGAAAACCGATTTCAGATGGAGGGAGCGAAGAGAAGTGGGGTCCATATTATAATCGTAATCAAGATTGGAGGGGAGGAAACATATAATAAAACATTGTAATATGTTTATGCGACGGTGCCATCGCAATTGGCGATCAGAGGAATGGGAAGGATGTTATTTAGAATGAAACCCAAAACTTCTGATGCGATTGGCATGTGGGAAACAGGGATTAAATATAGGCCAAGGGGATAATGGGATGTAAAGGTAAATAAAATGTCTCTACGCTTTTGCAAAGGGAAAGGATTTTTTTTTTTGAAAAGGACGAGGTATTATGGTGGGACCGGGGTGTTATTCATTAGTATTTTTCACATGTTGATGATGACTAGTTTCTTAAGCCAATTTTTCTAGAAGCTGATCTCCAATTTTTCAAATCTGTCATCTAGAAAACACCCCTAAACAATTTTTGTCCTCCTACCTTTTCCGGTCAGCCTAAGATGAGAAAAAACCTAGCTGTCAAGTCCTATCTAGTTTCAGTCATATAATCCTGTCCATGAGTTGTCATAGCTAAAGGTTATCTGTTGTCATTTACCCTCATTCCCAAATCATTCATTATACAAATGTTGATAAAAGGTCAGCCACCCTATCTCTGGTCATATGTCATTGTGAGATCTAATCATACCAAAGAAAATACTCAAAATCTGTCAAGATCGCCCCTAAGTTAGGTAGTGGCGCTTTAGGGAATCCCTTCCTTGGAAAAAACATCCTGAGCCAAAAGCCTTTATTCAATACCAGCCAGCCCTAAATTAGCACTTAATATGAAAAAACAAATCTTGATACATCCATAGGTCATGCCACTAAGATGTCTTTTTGTCTCAGTCCAGAAGAAATTCTACAAAGATCCAGAGCAGAAGAAGATAAGTGTGCTCACTGTCTAAAGAACATGCTTAAGGTCAAGAAAAATCTCCATCAGACCCCAAGGAAGCTCTTCAGAGTTCAAATTCATTTTTCTGTTACATCTCTGTAGGTGTGTGATTGCATAAATGATCCATGTTTAAAGGAGCAAACGAACAAAGTCAAAAGAGGTCCTGCATGGTAAACTAGTTTGTCCTGAGTAAAAAAATTGAAATACAATAATTGAAGAGCTACTAATGGGTGTAGTATAAAAAGCCAGAGTTATCTAAAGAAACAGAGCACAACCTCCAAGTCCTATTAATGAAAAGAGCCAATGTTTGGCTGATCATCAATATTATCAGCACCTCCTCCAAAAGGAAATTTCAATTAGCATCTGCAAACACAATCAAGAGAAGTCAGTCAACTATGTCTAGCAAGAAAATACTCTGCATACACCAGTCATGTGATTTCTGGTCTAAGGGTTCACAAAGATATTTCACAAAGAAAACATATCTCAGAACACATCTCATAGAGTAGATTATTGCCTATTTTGACATGACACTAAGCAGAGACATGTGATTTGTAGAAAGGTAATGCATTTTGGAAATAGATGAAATGTCTACAGTGTTAACGTCCTTCATTAAAGTAGAATGGTTAAAGGCACAGTAAGAACCTCCTCCAAAAAAGAGCAGATGGTTGGGCATAAATAGAACCTCCTTCAGTTAAAAAGCAGAGGGTTAAGTTGTCCATGTGTTTTCAGAAGTTTTGAGTCACCTCATTCCAAGAGAATGGGCAAAGATACATCAGTGTTGTTTTCAAAAGATGTGTGAGCAATTCCCTTATCAAAAATACAAAGGTAAAAATCAATGGTGTGTAAAAATACTCCCTTCAGGTTATGGATGAAAGAAAAACTTGAAGAAGTTACCCTTCAAATCAGTCAAAGACAAAGGATAGCTTGACAAACAGTGATAAAACCATGAGGGTTCATAGGTTGAAAAACCTATTTTACATCAAGAAAAAGGATGGCATTTTGATGTTAAAAGCCTCTTTTCCTCTGTTTAATATATACCTCCTCCAAACTCTTTAAAGTTAAAAATTGGGCTAAGGATAGCCTCATCCAAATGTCAAAGAAAACCTACAGTGGAAGACAAGGAGAAAGTGCCTCACACAAATCTGAAAGGCCATTTGTAAGGACTGTCACAATGGTTTCATGACAAATTTCCCATTGAGGACTAATATGAGAAAAACACAATTTTTATAGCCTTTCTATACCAAATCAAAATGCTACACTCACCTATTTGCAAGATTATCTGAAAAAACTCACAGTGTCAAAGGGCCTCCTCCACAAATGAGTAGAGGGCCCACAATTGTGTGAAACTAATCAAATGGAAAACAAGTGAAGAAGGGGGGTCCCCACAAGAAACATTATAGGAAAAACACAGTTTACAAAAGGTAAGGGAGGTTTTCAAATTTTAAAAGGAGGTTTTAAAATTTTAAAAGGAGGAGAAAGGCCATTTAAAAGGCCCTAATCAAGTTTCAAAACCCGAAGCATACATTCATTCATTGATCTGAAAATGGAATGTACTTGTTTAATTGTGCAAGGTATCCATTTTCCAATATTTTCAAATGATCTGAAATTGTGAGAATAAACTATTTCCCATACAGAGATGGATTGAAGGGGCATTCACTGGACATGTCACCTCTAAAAAGAGGGTGAGTTCCAGAGGCTACCTGGCCCTCTTCAGACTCTGTCTAAGGAAATAATAAATAAACACTAATAACAGAATCAATGAAAGTATTTAATTTGTAAATTCGAGGTGTTCATTGCTCGTTTTGACTGAACAAACCATTACATAATCCGTTAGTTGAATTGTCCGCCCATTGGAGCGCGCCGATATACATAGCCTCCGGTTCCGGCGATGGGTCAGTTATGGGGGCCGGCCCCCGAGCCCCGCCCATTACAACTACACACTTTAAATATGACTCCTTCCGCACCAGGATTCCAACATATAACACGACACCCCTATGTGCAAAACGTTTGGTTTATATCTGTGAGGTCGGGGGTTCGAATCCGTCCGAGCCATACCAAAACTTTTAACACCATTTCACTCGGCTTGGGGCCACGTGGCGGCCTCCGGGCTAGCCACGTGGCATCCTCTGATTGGCTGCCACAGAATATTCCCAGGAATATTCTGCGGAATATTCCCAGAATATTCTGTGGAATATTCTTTTTTTAATAAAAATTTTCCCAAAGTCCAATTTGCCATTTTTTTAATGAAATTGACAAAACTTTGAAGCTGAATAACTTTTGCATACGGAGACCATTTTTCGAACCGTTCGCGGCGCCGGAATCAGGAAGACGAGCACTATCCATTCGATCTGTTTCGGAGCTATTCTGAGCACTTTCATTTTTAAGCATTTTTCACCAAGAGACTTGATCTCCTGATCACACCTCCCAAATGGGAAGCTTTTGGACCCTCAAAAGCTTTCTGACTACTGAAACTGATGATGTGGAGACTGATTCTCCACTCTTCCACCCTTGAACAATTGAAATCTACCCGATTTCATCCACTGAAGCTTTTGAGAAAATGACAACCTGTCCCTGGAATCAACTGATCTACCATTGCTAAGATTGACGGAGTCATGACGCAAATGATTAAAATTTGCAGAACAGCAATAGTACTTTGCAGAAAATAAACTTTTTCTACATTGATCAAACTTCCAGAAAGATTTAAAACAACCTTCACCATGCAAACTGTTACCATGGCGAATTGTACCATTCTGAAACCAACTTTTTCCCATGCTGAATTTTGTGTCCTTCTTGCTTGCACTGCTTTGCTTTGACACTTCATTCAATGCATTGGCTGACCCAAAAGGTGATTCATGCAACACAACATCATCTTCTTTCAAAGACGAACTGTTATCAAACTGAGACAAATTATTAGCAACATCATAAAATGGCAAATGCTCAAAATCTGGTCGTTTCAACATCAACAAAGTTAGACTTTGACTTGCATTAACCAATCTTTTCAATTGACCTGCATGGAGTAAAGAAGATTCCATATTCTTCTTGTGAGCTCTCACAATGTACTCTTTACCATCTTTGAACAAGTGATACTTGTTTTCATGGCGATGAAAGATGGCCTTCTTGTCAAACAAATAAGGACTTCCCAAAACAATACCTGAGATATCAAGCGGCACCACATCAAGTTCCACTGTGTCAATAAAGTGTGCAGTTATTGCAAAGCGCAATATGCACTTCCTTGAAACCTGCAAATTGGCATCCTTGCAAATCCATCCAAGTGGATAAGGCTTTGGATGTGGAATGGTCTCAAGTTTCAGCTGCTTGACCAAATCTTCAGAAATAAGATTAGCTTGTGACCCACTGTCAAATAGTGTGTCAATTTTGGTATGGTGAGAAATTACCCTCACATGGAAAAGCTCTATTCTCCTCTTTTCATCAAGAGTATCTTTGTGACAATTCAAAAAGCTAGAACTAGGAATTGTGTCTTGCACCACTTCTTTCCCTTTAGTGTTCTTTAAAACCATGCCTATGCTTTTTGTCTCATCTCCTGAGTCTGACCCTAAGTCTTGCTCAACTGTTGCAACAATTTTCTCCTTTTCTTTGGTCTTGTTTTTGTTCTTGTACTTTTCTGGTTTCAGTTCAGGATGAAGTTTCCAACAATGATCTTCATCATGACTAGTCTTAGAACAGTTCTTACAAAAGAACTTTCCTTTTTCCTTTCTTGAATTAGCAACTCTTTTCTTTCCTTTGTTTTTAAAAGTACTATCCTCATCAAAAGCATCAAAAGCATTCTTTCCTCTAGCTTCTAAATGTGTAGCCTGAACACAGACTTCATCTAAGCTAGTAGGATTAAACATAAGAATAGTATGTTGTAGATAATTGTGCAAACCACCTATGTATTTCAACAAGGTTTCTTGACTTTGTAAGTCTACCCCAAGTAGAAGTGCTCTCCTTCTAAATTCTTGAGTATAATCTTGCACATTTTGACCTTTAAGCTGCCTAAAATTTTGCCAATTCATGATAGCTTTTTGAATATGAGCAAGAGGATAAAATTGTTTCTTAATGGCTGTAATAAACTCATTCCATGTTAGAGTTATCTTACCATACTTTTTAATCTCCTCTCTAGTCCTGGCTTCCCACCAAACTAAAGCTGCTCCATCCATTCGCAAAGAGGCTAATTGGATTTTTGTTTCATCATCATGCAAATTCTGGATTCTTAGATAGACTTCCAACTGTCTTATCCAATTATCCAATTTCTCTGCATTAACATCACCATTAAACATTGGCAACTCAAACTTCACATCAAGCTTCAACAAAGGATTTTTAAAAGAGGTTTTTGTTTTATGTGACTGATTAACAGAAGTAGAAGAGGATGATGTGGAGGAAGAGGATGACAATGGAGATGAAGGATCACCATTTCCTCCATTCCCTTTCTTAGACTCATCTTTATCTTTCTTCCCTCCTGAAGAACCTCCTTCTTCTTTTTGGTTTTTAGACCCTTCACCAGCAATTCTATCATTTCTCTCCTGGAATAGGATTCTAACCATCTCAGTCAAATCCAAGAAAGCTTTCCTAAAGACTCTTTCTTCTTCCTTGGGATCCATTTCCTCATGTACTTCTCCCTCTCTAGATGACATGTTTGTGGCTGATTCAAAGGCTATTGAGGATGAAATGGAAGGTGGATGTAATGGCACTCTAGCCCTCCTTGGTTGAGGATTAACCTGTTCTCTAACCAGTTGACCTTCCCCTCTTTGCAGTTTCAGCCTAGTAAGCATCAAGATTTGCAGAACTACACAATAAACTTGCACAAATCTCACAATCTTTTAAGAAAAACCTTGAGCTCCGATACCAACCTGATCTGAAAATGGAATGTACTTGTTTAAAGATGCAAGGTATCCATTTCCCAATATTTTCAAATGATCTGAAATTGTGAGAATAAACTATTTCCCATACAGAGATGGACTGTAGGGGCATTCACTGGACATGTCACCTCTAAAGAGAGGATGAGTTCCAGAGGCTACCTGGCCCTCTACAGACTCTGTCTAAGGAAATAAGATATAAACACAAATAACAGAATCAATGAAAGTATTTAAATTTGTAAATTCAAAGTGTTCATTGTTCTGTTTTGAATGTGAATAAACAAGAGTATATGATCTGCAATAGTTGTGTAGAGGTTTGAAGTTAAAACAACCAATTTTGATTACTGTATAAACTTGTTTATGGAAAACATGCTTATGAAATTTCACTGTTTAAGCAATCAAATTCTGGAAATTAAAAGCCATAAAACACAGATGAACAGCATATGTTTTTTTAAGCGGTTCACCCCTCTTCTGGGCTACCTCCGCTGGTCCAAAAGCCTCTAATTAGGCTCAGTCCTTTTTTGATTAAATGCTTCAAATAAAATTACATCTGTATAAAGTTTTCCAATGAGAAAACAAACTGCTAAAACAGACTCAGAACATCCAAATCAGTAGAAATAGACTACAAATTCACCTCCATTGGAGGAAGGTAGCCCAATGCAGCAATGTTTCCCCTTGGCCCTGATGGCTTCTCTGTCAAAAGCGCTGTAAAATTCGCAGATACAATGCCCTGATGGCTCTGCAGACACCTCCAACAGCTCCAGAATGCTCTCTCCACCCAAAATCAAAAAAACATTCGTCTTCAAAGGCCCTCCCAATCAAAAGTTATGGCTCATTTACTGAACTGCCTCTTACTGCTTAGGAAACTCCACTAAATGTGGAGGAACTGTAGATAACTTCGACAAAAAAGGTGGAAGCGCTCCAAATATGGCGGAACCGCCAAGCTTATCCGCCGGTTTAAACTGTGGCAATAAATGTGGAGTGGTTCCGTTCACATGGGCGGAATAGTCGTTTTAAATTAAATGTTAAACGGTTTTTTTTTGTTTTAAATATAAAACGTGAACCATATAACAAACCATTACATAACCGTTAGTTGAATTGTCCGCCCATTGGAGCGCGCCGATATACATAGCCTCCGGTTCCGGCGATGGGTCATGTGCTATGGGGGCTGGCCCTTCGGGGCTGGCCCCCTACGGGCCCCGCCCATTACAACTACACACTTTAAATATGACTCCTTCCGCACCATATTCAACATATAACACGACAGCCCGGTGGTAAAATCGTTTGGTTTGTATACAGGAGGTCGGGGGTTCGAATCCGTCCGCCCTTCAAAAACTTTTAAAACGCTATTCCATTCGGCCTTGGGGCCACGTGGCGGCCTCCGGGCTAGCCACGTGGCACCCGTTGATTGGCTGCCACCGAATATTCCTCGGTATATTCTGCGGAATATTCCACGGAATATTCCCAGAATATTCTGTAGAATATTCCTTTTTTAATAAATTTTTTTCCAAAGTCTAATTTTGCCATTTTTTAATGAAATTGACAAAACTTTGAAGCTGAATAACTTTTGCATACAGAAACCATTTTTCGAACCGTTCGCGGCGCCGGAATCAGGAAGACGAGCAATATCCAGTCGATCTGTTTCGGAGCTATTCTGAGTACTTTCATTTTTAAGCATTTTTCACCAAGAGACTTGATCTCCTGATCATTCATCCCCCCACAAAAGAAGAAGAGTTTTTTCGGGCAAGTATTTTGAATTTTCGAACTCAAGGCTCTGCGCGGTGCGCCTATGAGCACCCGACCATAGCATTTAAATGAAGGCATAGTGTTCCTGTAATTGTGCATGGCACGCCTATTCCTACAGTCACTAGGCACCCAAGACCAATCCGACACCTCCTGCGTGGCATTTTCTACTGTAAATGACTCGCTTATCCACCGGTCTTCAATTAACTTCTTCAAACACTGCACCAATGATAAAAAGTCCTAACAAACTCATTTTTTAAAAGTTATTCATCGCTCCTTGGTTAGTGTTTGAGTTTGAAAGAGGGTTTCAAACTACACTTTCAAAGGAAAATAGGTTTTTTCTTATACTATGAAATAATGAAGGTGTTGTGTTAGTTTTCTTGCTATGTTTTCATAAAATGAACTGTGGTTAAAGGGAAGGGGGTCAAATATGAAAATTTAAAGGCGTCACTCCATAAGAAGAGGACTAATTTTTTTTTTAAGAGAGGTAACAACATCTGAGAAGGGAAATTTATTCAAAGGAAAACTACAATGTTTTTTCTAAAGGGTAGTTTCCTTTGTTTTAAATCAGTGCCTTAAGAAAGCAAGTTCAGAAAATATTTTTCTTGTTTCAAATAAACTACAGAAGATAGTGATCTAAGGAGAGACAACATTCTTTAGGAGGTTTATTATTCACATAAAAGAGGGCAATCTTATTCCAAAGCATAACACAGTATTTTCAAAAGAATACAGTCTATTGTTTAAATCAGTGACTTGAAACAATGCTACCCAAAGAGACATTGTTTTTCAAAGGGACATCTTTATCTCTCCAAACAACCATAGTAAATAGTCAGTCAAAGGAATGGGATTTCATGTTTTCAAGATCAAAAGAGTTGTGTCATTTGAGCCAGTTGGTAGGCCAACTAAAAATATACTTGGTTTTTCTCAAAGAGTAAAGGGTGTTGATTGAATATTGATCACAGTAAACATTTGAGATAGTTTGCCTTGGTGAAACAACCAAATATCTCGGAAAGAAAAATGCCTCTCAAGAAAGATAGCAAAAGTGGTCTTCACAAAAGGTACGAACCTTTTTCAACTAAGGAAGTGAATTCCCATCCTTCAGTGCTTTTTAACTTTCATGAAGTAGGATGTTTGGAGTTTTGTCAAAGGGTTCAGGAGGTAAAAAGTTATCTTCCCTTGACACACCTATTTGCTTTAATGCTGCAAGGCAAACATGTTCATCTAGCAGGCTTAGACTTCAAGCTCTCTCCTATATCTATTTTCAGAGCTACCAAAATTCCATATGTCGAAGAAAAATGCTTTAAACAGAGCTACCTAGATTCAGATCAATATAAACCTTTCTTGTAACCAAAACATTTGGATACATGCCCATCTATTTTTACTTTTTCCTATTTTTTGACCATCTATGCTCCCCTCATGAAGATAATCATGAAATATTTCACATGCAAAGGGAGGTTTTCCCAGGTTTACGCTTACCATATTAGGCTACTCATGCACTTCACAAGAACCCAATTGCTAAACCTACCCTTTTTCCTGTATAGAAGTATTGAAAAGATGGTTTCTACTGTTCAAAAGAAACCTATCTCTCAGCAGCAAGCTTGTCTTTTCCATTATTCCCTTATCAATATTGTCATTCTCCATCGACTTGAGAAAAAGGGAATTTCTTGGGACACTTTCATTTCACATCCTGATTTTGCCACTGCTTCTTCATCCCATGCATCTCTTTCACCATCCAGTCATCATCTTTCTCCTTCTTCTAGTAAACCCACTCCTAAGAAGAAAATATCTCCTATGATTGTTCAATAAGAAAAACAAAATGAGAAAGAGCAACATAGTGATGAAGAAGAGCATAGTGAGAAAGAGCAGCATAGTGATAAAGAGAAAAACAGTGAAGAGGGGAATGATGAAGAAATGGAACAATTTGATGAGGAACACAGCAGTCACAAATAGGAAGATATTGGTAGCCCACACAGCAGCAAGCATGATGAGGATGAAGCACAAAAAATTGAGGATACCGAGCCTAAATGTCTTTAAGAAAGAAAGGAAAAAAGTGAACAAGACAGCCCTCAAGGAGACATGCAAGGTAAAAATCAAAGCATTCATGAGGAGGGTCAAAACAGTCCTCAAAAGGACACCTTTGATGAAAGAAAGGAAAGCCCACCAGCCAGCAAGGATGATGATGGGAGTAGCAAAGGCAAAGACCAAATAGAGCATGTGCTAGCTGCCTCTCCTAGGCAAGGGGCCATGCTTTCTTCTCCAAAGGTAACAAAGCCCTTAACATCAAGAAAGAAAGTGGCTCAAATTATAACTCCAAATGTTACTAGAGCACTCCAAAGCAAAGGGAAGTTGCCCAAGCAATCCATTGTTGAATTAACAAAGAGGAGGAGGACCAAGAAGGCCACCCAAAGCAAGGGAAAAGAGAAGGAGGAAAGTAGCCATGAGAAAGAGAGGGACTTTGACATAATTCAGATAAACAGTGATGACAATGACAATGAGGCTAGAATCCTAGAGTCTTTCTTGCTAAATAGAGAAGAAAAAATTCATGATCTGAGAGCGGATCTAGCGAGGTCTAAAAAACTCATTCATTTTCTGCAAACACAAAACAAGCAAATGAGTGTCCACATGGAAGTTTATGAGACATGGGCTATCAAGTATCAAAAAGAAGCCTCCAAAGTGCAAATTAAGTTGGAAGAACTCATGAGCGAATTCAATTATAGTGAAGAAGAAGATCATCCAAGGAGGAAGAGGCCAAGGACTATGGGGCTGAAAAGAACTTTGGAGAAACAAAAACAGGAAGAGGCTGCCCTTTTCCAATCTTTTCCTCTTACTACTTTATTCACCCAAGAGATAGAAAAAAATAGAGAAGCATGGTTTGAAAGGGTGAATGAACACTTGGAGAATAAGTTGGAAAAGTCCAATAGAGACTTGAACCTTCAAAGAAAAATGATCAGGCATTATAAGAAGCTTAATCAATTCGCTCGAAGGAAATTGAAGGCTACACAAGAAAATCCCAAAGAGGCCCGAAAGAGGCGCCCAACACAAAAAGTGAAGAAAGGCACATCAAGGCTTGAAATTTTGGCCTCATCTTCTCAGCATGCTTCTGAAAACCCATGAGGGTCATGCTCGCCAAAATTGGGCATAATTCGACAAGTTTTGGTTTTTTGACATTTTTGGGCTTTTTGAAAACAATCATTGGCATCGCCATTTTTTTTTTAAGCATCCTAAAAGGATGAAAATGGTATCATTGGATGCCATAATTTTAGGGACATCTACTCAGAAAATTTCAGATCAATTGAAGATGTTTTGGTCCCCCAAAGTGGCGAAAAACAGTCATTTTTTCAACACTCTACCCCGCATATCAGCAAAGGCTAATTTATGGGTTTTCCCCACAGGTCAGATTTTCATAGGCTTCTAGTGATAATTTTGGGGAAAAAAATTAATTTTCAGAAACTAGACATCTAAAGCTTTCCAACGAGCCATCACGGGGCTCGTTTTGACATCAGGAAGTCCTCCAAAGGTTGCCCGCAAAACAGGGAATTTTCTGCTACTATATTTCTGAAGTATTTTTGTAAAAATTCAGTTTTCTGAAGTGGCTTTTCCAAATGTGTGTTTAGCCTTTTTTGGCCATTTTCAGTTGGAAAAAGTCAATTTAATTTCCTTTTTTAGCATTTTTATGATATTTTTATAGATATTTTGTGCCTTGGGCTTTGCAAAGCCTCAAGGACAAAATCAGATATTTTTGATGGGCCAATGAGCTTGCTAGTTGCACTAGGAGGTTCTCCTTCATCTTGGCCTATATATTCCAAGAGACTTCATTATAAAAAAGGCTAAACTTGATGATATAGAGCAATATATGGTTATACAAGCTTGGAATAAATACTTGTCTCATGCACTAGATAGTTTCTTGAATGTTTTGGATGATGAAAGAGGATTGTTGTTGGATTCCTTGACTTGGTAAAATGGTATAGTGTCCCTCTCTATTATGTTTCTTAGTTTTCATACATATTTCATGTTCTTTCTTACTTTCAGACAGTAGAGAATAGATTTGAGAGATTCCCTTGGAGGCGCCTCAGATTTCCTGTTTCATTGCAGCTTCTATGTTTTCTTTATTCTTAGTCATATCAAAGAATTCTTAATTTCTCTTTGATCACTGAAGAAAATGTTTTCTTGTTTCATTTATGGTTGTGGTGCATGGTAAGTATGATTCATGGTACGCCCTGTTTACTCATGGCTAGTCATATCTCCACCTCTTAAACCTTTATTTGAATGTTTGATTGTCCTAGTTGAACCAAAGAGGTCTTGTATCGATCTTGCCCCTTGCCTAAAGCTCTGAAATCTTAGTTGAAAGTGCCTGATAGCTCAAAATACTATGTCTAGGAGTTCCCTCTTAGTAACTTGAGTTATTTTTTTGTCTTAAGTGTTTTTCCCCAAAGTATGATAGCAATTTCCTAAAGTTAGAGAGTCATATATTTCTATGTATTGCTTGAATGTTTATTTCTATGCATTTATCAGTTTGAAGTTACATTTATCATGATTAATGGTTAGCCCTAGCATATAAATGTCTGCTATTGAACTATTTATGTTTGAAAGCCTTTTTCCTTCACAAACTTAGTGTCCACTCCACTTCATTTTACCTTAAAATCCATTTTACCTTGATCAAATCGGCCCTTTAGCATACCTTCTATCACCATATGAGGCTTTCTTGACCTTTTTGACTCCATAGCCCAGTTGATCTAACAATATTTTTATCTATTTAGTCTTTGATGAGTTCCTCCCTCAAAAAACCTAAAAACAAAACCAAAAACCTACTTCACAACTAGCCTAAAATCAGAAACATAAGAAGCAAAACACACAGATATCACTTACACAAATAGAGAGATCCCTCTCTGAGTCCAGGAAGGCTAGGTCCTTGGGCTCCAAAGTTGTTTTGATGTTACCCTGTCACTTGGCTTGCCAATCAGCCAAATCACGGGACCCTAACATGGGATATATGAATTCCAATCGAAATCGGGCTTGGGAAAAGGGCCAAGTATATTACATAATAACATACCATTGATGCAATGGGGAAAGGCCTTTGTATAAAAAAAAAATAAACAAAATTTAAATTTAGCAAAGGCAAAGGGCCATTGTATTTATGAAAGGGCAAAGAATATTAAATGGTGGGACCTGAAGGTCCATCGGCATCGGAGATTAGAGGAGGGTAGAGGGAAAAATTTTGTTTAACAACGCCGATTGGGATGGTCCAATTGGCTTTGGGTCGTTGGATCGGATGACGAGATTGATGGCGGAGAAGTAGTCGGGGGTTTTCAATTGGCGGGGGCTCAATCAGACGAAACAATTTATGAAATCGTTGGTTGCATATGGACCGTCCGATTGAAGGGAGCGATCGACGGTTAGGATGTACATCGGTTGGGTTTCCATCGGAGTTATACAATGGGGAGTTTTCAATTGGGGGCATGACTATTGGGGACTCTTCAATCACATCAGAGTTTTTTTGGACACGAGCGCGCATATCAAATGTTTTGCGATGCAATGGGAAAAGGGAAATTTTTTGGATCAACGAGGTTTATTTATAATAAAAAATTTAACTTTATTATAAATTTAAACGGTATGGAGGGGAAGTGGTTTGGCTTATCGGGATTTAAGGAAATGTTACTTTATAATAATAAGCTTTGAAATGTTTATTATAAAGTTTAAAAGAGTATGGACTAGGGGAGGTGGTTAATAAATAAATCACTTATGTATTTAAATAATGTGATTTTCTATCAGATGGGGAAAAAGGGAATTTATAAAAGAAAATATTAAACTTTAATAACATAAATTTTTTAGGGAAAGGTGGGAAAAGGGATTGTTTTAGGGTATAAGGGACTTTTGTTTCTCTTAGGCATAAATTTCAATCCAGAAGGTAGTTTTGAGAGTGTAATATACTGTTGGAAAGCCATTTCCAAGATCTTTCTGATGGACATACTTCGAACATGATTTGACATAGAAAATGCTATGGAAAATTTCTCCGAAGGGCGGGATGATGACTTTGTGGAGATAGCAGCTTCTAAAATGTGACTTATTACATATGCTGACATAAAATTACATAATAAATGATAATAAAGGAAAAATATCTTGTTTTCACCTCAAAACATGGTTTTGAGGTGAAAATTACATCAAACTGAATGAAACATTTCTTTGATCTTCCAGGTGCTGTGACTTTGAGTTTATTGACTTCCTCATGACCTTGCTGATATCTACTGACACTTGACTCATTAATTTGACCATATGAGACTCTAGAACCTAATGAGACTGATCCTATGACCTACTGACATGACTTTGAGAGTGAAAGTGACTCATGACTAAAGACCATAGATAGGAGAATCAGCAAGTTTCTCATGAGGGAAAACTGATGAAAAATCACTACCATCAATGAATCCATGACCTAGCGGAATGGTGAAATTTATTGGTATGAGACTCCTAATATGCAAATCCAAAAGAGAAATTTTGATCATTGATGGCAGTATGACTAGACTGACACTAACGAGCCAGAAAATACATCCATATTATTTCATTGTGTAGAGCGGCGCTTTCTACAACCCAGTATGACTTAGATGTGTAAGTATGTCATGTCCTCAAAAAATAATAAAAATAAATTGTATTAATGTCATCCATAACATTAGGTTGAATTTTAAATTATATATAACTTGAATCTTTAGATGATATATAACTTTTTAATCTTGTTAATAGATTAACATTAATTATTAAATACAACTATGTATTATTATATATAATTTGAATTCATAGTAAATTATCTCATGCGCTACTAGTTTTTTTTATCATATAGGTGAATTTGAATGGATGATAAAGGTACCTTAACAAAAAAATTTACCACATTACAATTCCAAATTAGGTAAAACATTAAACATATTTACTGATATTTACTAAAGCCACATCTATTAAATCAGAGGAAAAAAGGTTGAATGAACACAAAGAATTGGAAATCTTGCTCCAAAATATTTTAATATTTATTTTAATTAAATATTTGTAAAATGAATATTTAAATGGAAAAACCATATCAGATGGATATATTAATGTCTTTAGAGGAATACATATTTCCACATCAAATTTATAGTATTTGAAAATATTAATGTGATGTAGTTTTATTATAAATTTTGCTATCATGCCATAAAAAATTATGAAGTTTAATATTAATATTATTAAATTTAATAACTTTGGATTAATACAATATTAAATTTAATATGATATTTGTAGTATCCCTTCTTAGTGAGATAGTTTTGATGACACTTAGAGATGGTTATTTTGATATAATGATATAATATTATGTATGAAAGACTTATGTACATGCTTATATGCTATGACTTGGTTTGGGTCACTTTGTTGTTGTGTGCTTATGATAATATCTATGGTTGCGTGCACAAGAATTGATTTTGGTTAAGATAATATTAACGATGTTTTATCTTTTGGCATCCTATTTTGGACATAGGTGTATGACATGAATGGTGATTCAGAATTGAGACACAGATCCATGGATGATCATGGCTAGGTGGAATATATGGTTAATTATGATTTATGGAGGATACATTATTTGTATGATTATATGTGTGTAATATCGTACTAAGCATGATATGGTAGGGGACTTGGTCATTTCCAAAAGGGATGCTCAAGTTATAAATGACTGTGGAAGTCATTTCTCCAAAACCAAAATGACTATGGAAGTCATGCACAATATTTGGTAAAATTTGAATAAGTTAATTATGAAATTCATTTGATTTATTTGATCAATGAGATTGTGATGTGTGCAGGTCTTGGAAGAAGACCTTACCAACGAACCATCAGATGGGTATAAGCTCACAATCAGTACCTTAAGGTGAAACGCGGAGTTTCAAAGCAGAATAGATGAGAAGCCGTGGAAATTAGGGCGCGGAGTCCTAAATCCATGAAATATAAAGACGTGGAGTCTTGGATATATGATAAAAGGATTAGGACGCGGAGTCCTAAATCCATGAAACATAAAGACGTGGAGTCTTGAATCTATAAGGAAATGTTTGGGGCACAGAGTCCTGAATATTTAAAAAGATCAAGGTGTGCAATCTTGGATCTTTAGAGTAGATCAGGGCGCGAAGTCATCAATCTACTAAGGCATGAAAATGCATACAATAGGGGTGCAGAATCCCTATTATCTGGAAGAAAAATACCACTCATGGGCAGCTCACATATGAATTTCCTTAATAAAATCTCTTTCCTAAAAATTTTGGAGTGACTTTCTAAAAATAGAAAGTCATGTCTACTATTTCAAGTATGACTTTCCAAAAATAGTAAATCACTTCCAATCCATTGGTAAACAAGTATGCTTGAAGGAAAATCACTTAACTTATGATTAATCAATCATAATAGTTCAATCTCGACTTAATCCTCAATATTATTAATATTATTAATATTATTATTATCTTTTATGAGACTATGATATTATTATTAAAAGAGAATTATATCTCCTAAATCACTTCACACCTCTCTCCTTCATGACTCTCATGGATCTATGTAACTCTCTCTATTTTAATATTACATTACACTCTCTTTTATGCACTCATCAAGGAATGGCATATTCCTCTTACACTCATTAAATATATGTCATAAAATATTCTTACACTCATTAAATATGTGTCATAAAATATTCCTTTTACACTCACTTTAATGCATATGTTACACTCTCCTTAAATAAGGCATGCATACCTCTCCTTAATGGCATAAGTTACACTCCTCTAAAAGGAATACAATGCATGCATATTACTCCTTTATGACAAGAGATTGTTGCTCCTCCTATATATGAGTCTCATGTATTCTCATTTGGGAGAGAGGGGTAATGCCAAGAGTGGAAGAGACTTGAGGAATATTGTGAGAGGGAGAGATATGGAGAGTATCCAATTACTTCCAAAACAAATCTGAATTTCTTATTAATCTACTAAGTATCTATTGAGGTTGAACATGACTGGTATTTAGAGGAAGTGAAAACTATCTTCCTTAGTTTTCCTTGCATCTCTCTCTCTACTGTTGTATTTTGGTACTGTTTGTGAGCTTTTACAGCTCGGGGGTTCCAGAGGGAAGAGTTCTCCCTAGAAATGGTTGGGTGGAAAACCAGATGGTTCAAATGAGTTGGTTAAGGGATCGAAGGTGGATCATATTCTCAATGATTGGAGCTGAATATCTCTTCAACATTTGAGAAAGGAAAGCCAAATATTGTGGAAGGTAATTGCAATAAATAAATTTCAAAGGACTTGGGTAAGTATTTCGCGGTTTATGGTTTTGTTTCAATTAATTAGATGCATGTTTTAGAAATAGTTTTAGGATAGTTTGCAAAGTGTTTGACAAAGTCCTTGAATGAGTAATGTTATTTATGCATGAATAAGTGCTAACTTGCAGCTTACATCAAAAGTAAGAAAATGGACATGTACCCAAAACATACCTGGAGGAATTACAGAATCAACCCTTAAAAGAAAATGAAAAAATAATGGAAACTAAAATATGGTTTGGAAGATCAAATGGTTGAGGTAAGTTGGAGATAAATTTCAGTTATGGCTTATGTTTCATATTCTAATAATTCAATGTTTTGTTATTCAAGTTGTTGTAATAGTATTATCAGAATTTTTTTTAAAAGCCTTAATGGCTGTAGCATTCAGGGCTGCCATTTGTTTGTTAAATTGTGGCAATTGGTGCAAAAATCTTGTCAATCATGTCAAATGAATTAGCTTGTGCGTGGTAAAATGTTTCAAGAACTCATATGGTGGATTTAGAAATGTATAATTTCAATGAGCATATCTTATTAGCATAACTCTGGGTTGTTTTTCCTCATGTAGAGGTGTAGTTGTAAGTTTTCATTCCATATGTTTGACAAAAGTCATAAATGAAACATTTAGGCTATAAATTTTGTTGTTTTCAAGAATCGCCTAGGCATTTTTAATTCGATTCAGCCCAACATCAGGGGGTATCCGTGCCTAATGGACATGTAACCCCTGATTTCATTCCAAAAAAATACTTTTCAGAACCCATATCAGAAATCTGGGCGATTTGGCAGATTGCTGTTGTGAGTTATGTTCGTCTATTGTTGAGTTTTTGATTGAAGAATAAGATTATTTAGTCCTTTTTTTAACATGGAAACATTTAAAGTTTCAATTATGAATTTTATGAGATAAATATGTTGAAGAATAATCTTAAATTCATTATTGCTAAGTGTTTAACAAAATGTCTCAATGACTTTTAATTGCATGCTTGCAAAGTGTTTGTCATAAGGGCTCAATGAGTGTAGGGTGCATGTCTGCAAATTGTTTTTCAAAAGTCTTGAATGGTTGTAGCTTTTGTGCATATAAATTGTTAGTGTAAAATTCTTAGTTACTGTTGTTTTTATGTTACTATAAACTATAAATAAACTATTTAATGGGTGTAGCTTCCTATGTCTGCAAGTTTTTGGTATGAATGTGAAAATGAATTTAATAATTTGCTAAAGTGTGAATGAGACAATTGTTTCTTGTATTATCTAAAGCTTTAAAAAAATGGGGCTTGTTGTTGGAAACAATTTTATAGTGACTAATTCTTTAGGATATGGCATGCAAATGAGTATTAGTGATTATGTGACATCTACTTCTCTATCTTACTGATGGTGGGTAAGGTGGGACCTTACAATATTAAATTTTTTATATTATAATATATTAATAGATCATGATATATATCAACTCTCGATATATATATATATATGGTGGGAAAAACAAAGACATAAAGTGATAGAGGTGGAGAGATAGAGGGAGTGTCAAGGGAGTGATGGAGATAAAATGAAGGAGAGGGGAGAGGAGGAAAGAAGAGAGGGAGAGAGAGAGAGAGAGGGAGAGAAGGGTAAGAGAGAGAGAGAGAGAGAGAGAGAGAGAGAGAGAGAGAGAGATACGGGGGAGAGAGGGACAAGGTTGGAGAGAAGAGAGAGAGCAAGAGGGAGATGGGGGGGGAGAGAGGTAAGGATAAAGAGGGAGGAAAATATAGATGGATTTGGAGGGGAGGAGAGGGAGTGAATAACAAAGACATAGAGAGAGAAAATTGGGGTGAGATAGAGAGACATAGAAGGAGATATGGAAGGAAGGGTGAAGAGAAGGAGATATAAGGAGAGAGGGAGGGAGATAGTGACAAAGTTGGAGGGTGAGTAGAGAGAGAGTGGGGGGAGAGAAACAAAGGGAGGTGAAATGGAAAGGGGGAGAGAGGAAGGAAGAGAGAGAGAAAATGAGAGAGAGGAAAGAGGGAGGGATAACGAGATGGATTTGGAGAGAAAGAGAGAGTTAGGTAAGAAGAAATACAGAGAGAGGGAAAGGTGGAGATAGAGAGAGGGAGTGATAATGGATATAGATAGAGATGGAGAGAGTGGAGAAGGAGGGAAGAGATATAGAAGGGAGAGAAAGAGTGTGTGTGAAGGGGAAGAGAGAGGGAGAGGGAGAGGGAGGGTGATATGTATAGATATGGAGAAAGAGTGTGTATGTTTTGGGGGTGATATAAAGAGAGAAAGGAGAGGCAAAGGGAGATAGAGATATAGATTGGAGGTTAAGAGAGGGAAGAAGATAGAGATAGAGAGAGAGAGAGAGTGTGTGTGTGTTTGGGGGGGGGGGTGATATAGAGAGACAAAGAAGGAGAGATGGAGGGATATATAGATATATATGGAGGGGGAGAGAGGGAACAATATTCCTTGTATTATATGCATTGATTTCGGTGTCGATGATGATTTCTAATCCTAGTTTATTTTTTTCACTATATGCATTGATTTCAGTGCAGATGTTGATTTATAATTATATATGATTGCTTGTACTAGATGCATTGATTTCAGTTTAGATGTGTATTTATAATCATATTTTATTTCATGCTCTAGATGCATTGATTTCAGCATAGATGGCGATTTCTAATCTTATTTGATTTCTTGCACTAGATGCATTGATTTTAGTGTAGATTTCGATTTCTAATTATATTTGATTGCTTGCACTAGATGCATTGATTTCATTGTAGATGTTGGTTTCTAATATTATTTGATTACTTGCATTATTTGCATTGATTTAATTTTAGATTTACTATTTGATTGTTTGCATTATATGGATTAGATGTTGTTAATCTTGAGAGTATAATTTTTTAAAAATATTTTTCAAGATTAGATGGATAGGGGAGAGGGAAGAAAATGTATTTCACTAGATGCAATGATTTTAGTGTAGATGATGATTCTAATCCTATTTGATTTCTTGCACTAGATGCATTGATTTTAGTGTAGATGTTGATTTCTAATTATATTTTATTGCTTGCAATAGATGCGTTGATTTCAATGTAGATGTGGATTTCTAATCATATTTTATTGCTTGCACTAGATGCATGAATTTCAGTGTAGATGTGGATTTCAAATCCTATTTGATTGCTTGCAATATATGCATGGATTTCAGTGTAGATGAGGATTTATAATCCCATTTGATTTCATAGACTAGATGCATGGATTTTAGCATAACCTGTAAGGTACTAGACAAGAGCTACAAGAAGTTAAAAGACCCCTAGTGTTGCAGCCAATTACAACCTAACAACTAGGAAAGTGTGTCGGCAAAGGGATTTTGATATATGCGGTTCATGTGAGATTTACTAACTCTAGACAGAATTTTGTGTCCATAGGAAACCTTCCTGTAATCCAAGAATTTTTTGATATATTTCCAGAGGAAATACAGGGATTGCCTCCCAAGTGCGATATTGATTTCGTGATAGAATTTATTTGAGGGTTTGCGCCAATATCGTGGACCCCTTACAACATGAGCATGCCTAATTTAACTTAACTTAAAATATAGTTTCATAAATTATCTGATAAGGGTTATAGTCACCCAAGTGTATCTCCTTGGCGAGCCCCTGTCTTATTTGTTAGAAAAAAATATGGAACCTTAAGGTTGTTCATCAACTGCTGACAGCTTAATAAATTAAATATTAAAAACAAATACCCCCTACCAAGGATCGATGACCTTTTCGATCAAGTTAAAGGTGCTACAGTGTTTCTAAGATATATTTGCGGTATGGATATCACCAAATAAGAGTGACAGATGAAGATGTTCCTAAAAAATCCTTTAGGATCTGTTACGGCCACTACGAGCTTATTGTATTTCCCTTTGGGATTACTAACATACTAGCTACCTTCATGAGCCTTATGAATGGTGTATTCCACCCATAATTGGAAACTTTTGTTCTAATATTCATTGATGACATCCTTATATATTCTAAGAATTTACAAGAACATTAATAACACCTACAAATAGTGTTGCAAATATTGAAAAATCATTACTTGTATGCCAAATTTAGTAAATGATTTTTTTACAAGGATCAGATACAATACGTATATATGCCATGTGATTTCTTCATAAGGAATATCTGTAGATCTAGAGAAAATTAAAACCATCATGGAATGGATTTTTCCTTCTAATGTTGCGGATATTCGATCCTTCATGGGCTTAGAACGATATTATCAATGATTCACTGAAGGCTTTTCCATGATAGCTTATCCTATAACTACATTACAGAAAAATGGGATAACCTTCAAATGGACTATTGAATGTCAACATAGCTTTGAACTTTTAAAGTATTTACTAACCATTTCCCTATTTTTAAAAATTGTGGTTCCTGAAAAGGATTTTGTGGTTTGTACTGATGTTTGTCAGGAAGGAGAGGGGGGATTGTTAATGCAGGAAGGCAAGGTAATTGCATATGAGTATAGGAAATTGAAATAACATGAGAAAAGGTATTCTTCTGATGACCTGGAACTAACAACAGTAATACATGCCTTAAAGGTACATGCATTTATTATTGTCTAATAAATTGGTATTAATGACATATCATAGCAATTTAAGCAATTTTTTAAAGAAACCTAGTCTAATTGCACGTTCTAGGGTAATTTGAATTTGATATTAAACATCTGAAAGGAAAGGAAAACCAGGTGGCAACTGCACTAAGTAGGAAATTACATCAAATGTATGAAATTTTGTACAATCAAGTAGAATTTAATTTCTCAGACCCGATTAAAGAGGCTGCAACTAAAGATCATGAATATAAATTATGTGGCAACATAAATCAGAACAACAAGACGATTATAAAATAAATGAAGAAATTTTTTTGACATATAAAGAAAAAATATATATTCCTAATTAGCAAGTTGTTAGACTCTTAATTTTGGATGAATTCCATAAGATACCTTATGGTTCCCAACCAGGATATCAAAAATTATTTTCTACCCTTAAGAAACAATATTTTTGGCCCAGGATGAGAAGAGACATTAAAAAATATTTAGTTAAGTGTTTGGAATGCCAGCAAGTTAAGGTTTAACACCAACCTCCCGCTGGGTTACTCCATCCAATACCCATTCTAGAATGGAAATTGGAAGTAATCAGCTTAGACATTATCACATGAATACCTAAAACTAGGAAGCATAACAGTTTTATAATGGTGGTGGTGGATAAATTAAGTAAATTAGTTGACTTCATTCATATTCATTCAACTTACAAAAACAGTCAGATTGCAAATATTTTCATACGGGATATTTTTAGATTGCATGGGATGCCGAGGGTGATGGTTTTTTACTAAGATGTAAAGTTTACATATGATTTTTGGAAACCATTTTTTACGGGATTAGTTACTCAAATTTGATACAACACTGCTTATCTCCCATAGGCGAATTGATCTGAATATGGGAAAACTAGTTTTGTTGTGCTAGCTCACTCATTAGTACAAAATAAATGTGTTTAGGATCATCTCAAATTAGCGAGTTATGTGAGGGTTTATGTGTCAAGTTTAATTTTATTTTAAGGTAAATTTCATAAGGAAATTAGATGTTAAAAACACATTTACATAAAACAAATTGTAGATAAATAACACATAGGAAGCACATTACACAATAGTTGATAAAGGAGTTCACCCCTCCTCGGCTACATCTCCATTGACCTTCTTCAATGGATTGACCCTCTTTGGATTTATGGTCAATTATATGAAAACATGCATATACAGTGCTCCAATGGATTTTCAACCTACTCCATTAGATTTACAAGACCCAAAAACCTCAAAATAGACTACTCTAGCTCTAAAAATGGTCTTCAAGTGGACTAGGCATGGCCTCCTCTCCTGGTGGCCCTAGGATTCTTTAATATTAAAAGTGAAAAAAAAAATTATATAAGTGCTCCTTTTCCCCTAAAACTTATACTATCATGCTCAAAGCATCCAAATCATCTCAGATTGACTCTTCTTGCACCCAATTTGGTCGAATTTTACGAAATTTATGGCCTCTGCAATTTTGGCCTCGAAAAGCCCACTAAAATTGGAGAAACTCCAGTTAGTGCTGCTAATTTTGGAGTCCCTCCCATAATGCAGGACTCCACAAAAATGGACGCCAAATTAAGATAGGATTTATTAATGTTAAGTGTGGTTAACTATCGGATAAACATGGCTTGAATGTGTTAAGCACGTTTAATTAATCCACATTAGAAAATAGGATTAGCGCTAAAACATTGTTTAGGGTTAATAAAACCCATTTAAGCACTTAACTTCACCAATTGGTTTAATCCTCTACCATGGTTATTGAATATGGTTATATGGTGAGGGATTTGGCCCCCTCCTTACCCGCACTGGTCAAACCATATCAATATAAATATATACAAAGTCCTTGACATGTTAACTTCTTCAGTGCGGCATAATTGTGTGTTATGTGGTTTGTGTGAGGGAGGTCGTGGGGTCGACCCCATCCTCCTCCCTTCCTCTAATATAATAATTTTTCACGATAGAACAATATGATATTTCTATCATAGACTTAATAAAAATTTCGGCCTTTGAGGGGGGCGCATGTGGCAGCCTCTGGCCTTTCCACTTGTCCTCATCCCATTGGTTCGTTCCAAATCGAATTACAATATGACAAATCACCCACTTAGAAACCATCCACAAGTTGACACTTGGCATAGTGTCATTGGGAAAAATGAAGGAATATTCCCAAAATATTCTTTTTTACTGACTAGGCTACCATGTCAACATTTTGTCCTTTTTTGCAAAATTTTTAGTTGTTTAGGAAATCAAACAACATGCTCTATCTTCCTCATATGAACTCTGTTTTGAGTCAAAATAATTGCACGAGACTCTTGGATAAGAGACCTATCCGTTCATTCTGTTTTGGAGCAATTTTGAACACTTTGATTTTTTCACAAATTTTTTCCCCCAATCTAGATTCCGATCACTCCTTCCCACTCACAGGCTTTTGGACCCACAAAAGTTGGTTATATTATGAGAGATGAATAATATTATCTTTCCCAATTTCTATCAACTTGATTCTACTTGGAAAAATATCCATGACAACCACTTGGGTTCACTAACATGCCTTCCCTTGCAAATGCCTTGGCACTTCAACCAATGTCCTCCTTTTGTTGTTGACCCAATCCAACACTACTGGCTTCTTGCGGACTTATTAAACACTTTTTTATACCAAAGAGATCCCTCGGTGATTGGAAAACTCACTGATGGCCTTCAACTTGAGAATCTTGTTCCTCCTTTGCACACACATGCATTCGATGCAAGCTTCTCCTTGGAAACCACTTTTACAAGTTAAGCCCTTCCGAGTGAACTAAAGCAATAAGTTCCAATATCAATAATCACAATAAAATAAATGACCATTCTTCTTACCTCCATGAGTCCAAATTCCACATCTGGAAGAATGAATTCACCATATCTTTTGCTTCTTGACTTCAACATATCAAATGGTCTACAATGGTTGTTGTTTTGGCTCAAATTTTTTTTGAATCTTGTCCCTATTTACACTTATTGTTTACATAATCCTCAAGTATTTATATGCTTATCATACCATTATTTGAGAATGAATTCTAATCATGAGCCTCTCGCTCAAGAGTGCACCTTCCAAAATCCTGAGACATCTTGTCACAAGAAAAACCATTATCTTGAAAAACACATCATGCAAGAAGCATAACTTGACGACCTTTCCTTTTGTTCCTTCAAAGCAAAAAATTCCATCTCATATGAAAACCACCATGTACTCTTACATCTTGGTGTACAAACTCATCGACCAAACACAAGTCGAAAAAACATGCCTCTTTAAAAAATTGAATCTCAAGTCAAACAAAAATTATTGTACATGCCTTCTTTTCAATAACTTGATGTTTCTTCCCCCAAAACAAAAATAATTTCACATATAATGAAAAAATTTGTCCACATCTGCCTTTCAAACACCTTCTTGGCATAAACATGCAATCATGCATTCTAGAGAAAAATAAATGCATTTAATTATCAAAAGAAACGAAAGGCCTTAATTGGTTAAGAAATATAACCATCTCTTTCCAAACCATTTCAATGACACTTCTTTCAGTTTCACTTCATCATTTGAATCATCCTGACCCACATTGAATATGGAGTCCTCTTTTCCATTCTTTTCAGTCTCTCTCTCCACCTTCTTCAAATGTCATGATGACTTGTTAGATACAAATTCCAACACTTGTCTACAAGATGACCTTTCTTATGGCAACGAGTGAAAAATAATTGCATATTATTTTCAACATGGTTTACATTTTCCATTGGACCTTTGGCTTTATGTCTCTTTTTCTTTCTAAGTTTCATTTGTATGGTTATATTCTTCCAAAAAATTGAAACAATATGGTTATTCAAACCACAAAAGGAACATGTAATTTTTCTCCAAATATTATGTGAGAATTTTCCATGTTTACCATAATCAAGAGAAACTTCATTAAAGGCAGATTTATACCTTGCACATTCACCTTTGTCGCATTCTTAAGGAGTTTAATTTGATGAGGTAGTGGCTCTCTTCGGAATACCAATAATGGCTTAAATGACTTTAGAGTGTTCAACATCCTCTTGTTTTCCATTCTCATTAGTTGCATGCTAATCAACACCGTGCAAAGTGGGTGTAAAACTTTTGAATTCCTCATGAACACAAACTTCACAAGCTTGAGGTAATGAACATGTAATGAAAGCTCTTCTTGGAACAATTTCATGCGCCTTCTTGTTTTTGGAGCATTATCCATCATGTTTTCAATAACCAAGACCCAAATACCTAGGCCTTTCCTCAACAAAAATTGGCTCAACTATGCATTGTCCATATTTTCCTAATGATTTACCTTCATAGCCCATATTCATCAATAATTTGGACCCTATTCCTCTACTGTGTATCTCGAAAGCACCTACACATTCATTTTGAGAGGAAATAGAATATAAAATTGAATTGCATAAATTTTTTTCAAGCACATACTTGGCTAGTGTTTCTTTAGCATCATCGAGTTGAATTTCCATCTCATGCAACCTCGCTAGGTTTTCATTTTCAATATTGAGTTGAGTCTCCATCTCATGCATATTTTAAGAATCTCTTGCTTGTTCTCCTTCATGGAAATCAACTACTCTTGAATTATAGTGTTCTCCTTCCTATCTTCAACAAACTCTTGCACCATATCTCTCATGATATAGAGATTCTACAACATAAATTTATCAAAGAGTCTTGCTATGGAATATGGATTAGAAACAGTGCCTGATGAAGTTTCCATCACACTTGTGATGCATCAAAAGCTTCTTTGTTGTGATTTTAGAGACGAGTCCTCAATCTTGACCTCCTCTTCACACACATAAACTTGCACACAGTTAAATTATCCTTTCACAATATAAAACCAATAGCTAATTCTTTGGCTAACCTTGGAAATTCTCTCAAGGCTAAAATGAGCTCAATGGTGCTCTGAGACAAACATGATGTGAATATGGGAAAACTGGTTTTGATTTTTTAGCTCCCTCATCAGTATAAAATAAATGTGTTTAGGATCGTCTCAAATTAGCCAATTCTGTGAGGGTGTATGTCTCAAGTTTAAGTGTCTTTTATGAGCAATTTATTAAGTAAATTAACTGTTAAAAACACATGTACAAACATAAATTGTAGAAAAATAACACACAGCAAACACATTACACAATAGTTGATAATGGAGTTCACCCCTCCTCAGCTACATCTCCATCGACATGCTTCAATGGCTTGGCCCTCTTTGGATTAATGATAAATTCTCTTATTACATGCACCTACAATGCTCCAATGGGTTTGAAACCTGCTTCATTGGATTAAAAAGACCAGGAAATCTAAAAGTAGACTCTTCTAGCTCTAAAAATGGTCTTCAAGTGACTAGGCATGGCCTCCTCTCTTGGTGGCCGTCGACATCTTTAATCTTCAAAGAGAAAAAAAACACTTAAAAAATGATCCTCTACCTCTGCAACCTGCACCATCATGCTCATAGTATCCAAATTATCTAGGATTGACTCTTCTTGAACCCAATTTGATCGATTTTTGCAAAATTTATGGCCTCCTCAATTCTGGCCTAGGAAACCCCAATAAAACTAGAGAATCTCTTGTTAGTGCCGCTAATTTTTGAGTCTCGCCAAAAAATGAAAACTTCGCCAAACTGGCCACTAAATTAAGAGTGGGTTTATTAAATTTAAGTGCAGTTATATACCAGATAAACATGACTTAAATGCGCTATGCCCGTTTAAATTAATCTGCGATAGAAAATTGGATTAACGCTAAAACAATGTTAAGGGTTAATAAAACTATTTTAAGCGCTTAACTCCGCCAACTAGTTTAATCCTCCACCACTGTTATTGCATATGGTTATATGATGATGGGGTGGGCCCCTTCTTACCCTCCGCTGGTCAAACCATATCAATATAAATATATACAAAGGCCTTTACATGTTAAGTTCTTTGGAGCGACATAATGGTATTTTATGTGATTTCTGCGGGGGAGGCTCGAGGGTTCACCCTAACCTCCTCCCTTTCGCCAATATAATAATTTTGTACCATAAAATAATATGATATTTCAACCATATACTTAATAAAAAATTTGGCCTTTGAGGGGGGGGGGGGCATGTGGTGGCATGTGGGCTTGCCACGTGTCCTCTTCCCAATGGTTCATTCCAAATCAAATTAAAATGTGACAAATCAACCACTTAGAAACCATCCACAAATTGACACTTAGCATAGTGTCATTGGGTAAAATGAAGGAATATTCTTAGAATATTATTTTTTTCTTACTAGGCTTCCATGTTGCCATTATGTCCTTTTCTGCAAAAAAATTAGTTGTTTACGAAAATGAACAAAATACTCTATCTTCCTCAACAGACTCCTTTTTTAGTGAAAAAAAGTGTGACTGATTCTTGGTGATGAACCTATTTCATTGTTCTAGTTTGGATTGATTCTGAAAATTTTGAATTTTTAGCAAATTTTTGCCCCCAATCCATATTTCGATCATGAATGGGAAAATTGAATGAGTAAACCAAAATCTGGAGGACATGTTATGGATGTATGTTATGCAGCAACCCAAAAAGTGGGAGGAATATCTTCACTTGGTGGAATTTTCCTATAACAATAACTATCATGAATCATTGAAATTAAGTCTATTTGAGGTCCTCTATTGGATAAGGTGCAAGATACCCACTAATTGGAACAACCCTGAAGATAGTTTAATGTTTGACCTTGATATGTTAGTAGAAGTGGAAAGTATTGTAAGGAAAAAAAAAAAATATGAAGGTTGCATAGGATAGACAAAAATAATATGCAAATCAAAAAATAACTTACAGTGAATTTCAATTGGGGGGATCATGTGTATATTCGAGTATGACCTTGGAAAATCATACTGCAATGGAAAATTTGTGAAAATTTAACTCCCAGGTATTGTGGACCCTTCAACTTATTGGAAAGGGTTGGACCAATGGCATACCAATTGCCATTACCTGGCCACATCTGAGTACATAACTTGTTCCATGTGTCTCTATTAAAAAAAATCCTAGACACATTATTAATTGACACGAAGTGCCCATAATAATTTGAGCCAATTTTTTTTTGGAAATGCTTAGTTTATTTTCAATTTATTTTTATGAGATTGTTTTTTGTGGTGAACGGGTGGAACTAGATGAAGAAATTCTCATAGAGTCCCTCCATATTCTCAATCGGAGAGAAATAACATTATGAAAATGAGTCGTCATCCAGGTTAAAGTGTAATGGACACACTTTAGCCCAGAAGAGGCTACTTGGGAGGATGAAGGTTAGATATAGGAAACATATCCTCATATGTTTACAGAGGCATGATCAAACACCAGGGACGGTGTTTCGCTTGAGGGGGGAAGATGTAACACCCCTAATCATGAAACAAGTGAAATTTAATTTCATTAAAAGTAATTTTGTTTTTAGTTTACTTTTACATTATTACATAAAGACAAATTAGTAGTTAAAGGATTATAAAAATTTCAAGAATAATATAAAATATTGTGTGACTATTTGTGGAGTATTTTTTGTTATATGGTGTTAGTTAAGGAGTAACACGAGTGACTTGAAGAAAGTAAATCTTGGCTTCCAAGGTATTTATTTAGAAACAATTATTTTTCCTCATGAGAGGGATTACAAAGGAAAAAGGACAAAATTTTTTGGACTAGACGTTGTCTCAAAAGATATCAGAACACTACTCAAGGGGTTAATCCGAATCTAGTAGTGACCAGTGAAAAAACCTGAGATGCAAACTATTGGAATTGACAAGGTCTTCAAGTCTTAAAATGACTCAATTATAACTAATTGGGAATCCGAGAGGCCTGGGGGGGAAATTATACGTGATTTCCAGGCCCATTGGTTGGGTGGTCAACAAGTCATCTCCTAGAAAAATTCCTTGGCTAAGTCTTAAGATAGATAAGTGTTAAATGTGTGTGGTGGATTGATTTAAATTAGATAATTAGAGATTATATCTTGTTTACCTTAATGTTGGATCTAGAGCTATATGTAGAGCTTTAAATAAATTCTATTAATGACATGCTTAAAAAATAATGGAAATTTCCCATGAAACGAAACCATTAGAACGAGACCTTTGTTTACAAGAATCTACTATGTTGGATAATTACGTAAAAGTATTAACCTCCTTGAAGTCTTATTAGAACATGAACATACAAATGTGGAATTCCTTATTAGGCTAAGAACATAAAACTATATATTGAACTGTGAAATCATTGATCTATGCAATTAAAATACTTGGAGAGTCAATATGCCATAAAACCCTCCTTAAGGGTTATATAGGAATAATAAATAAACTGTAGATGCTACCTAACTACAGTCGTAAGGATTACAATTTAAATTAGGAATGAACAAATAACCATGTGGAATAATGTTTCTGGTAGAGTAATTGTGCAGTACCTAGAGCATCTAGTCAAAGTTCTAGAGGTTGGAATTCTACCATGCTGGTAATACTTATCTCAATATGACTAACTAGTATAATTCAAGTAGAGTTAATGGCTTAAATTATACACATCGAGACCCATGAATAGATATAGCCGTTGATATTATGAATATTTTAGAGTTCACTCCTACCTTAAATCTAAAACTAATAAATTCCATGCAAAATATTTTTACCAAAAACTAGAGTAACAAGTACATACAATTTTCAAGAAAACCCTTAATCGCAAGCCTAAGGGAAAAGCACATTATGAGATGCATAATAATTTAAATATCCTTGTGTATATATATACATCATAATAGCAAAATAATATTAATCAAGAGTGAAGCTTCTTCCATAACAGATTGATAAGAAAACATGGACTTGTGCATAGAACTGATGAACGTTGCTAGGGTTATGACTCTTCCTCCTTCTACCATCACAGCACCGCAGCTCAACCCTAAGGGACATGGAAGCTTGGGACTTCCTTTGCCTCTTTCACTCCATCATGCTCACCCTAAGGTGATCGGTCTTAGTGTTAGGGCCATGATGGTTGGAGTCTGGCCCTCTAGCGGCCCCACCGCATACTCAATTGGAGATCAGGATGCAGTGATCTTGAATCTCCGCGCTATGAAACCTAGCATCTCCCCCACTCCTGAATATCTCAACGGCCATGATAAATCGCCACTACGTAGGCCACAACTTGATAGTACTAGTTCTGTAGATCAAATGCAGATGGAAGTGACTCAGAACTGCTTTACGCCCCTGCTTGTTTCCAGTACTGAGAATATCCTCAAAAAAAAGGATGGATGCGCTCAGGCTCGATGGCTCTATAAGGCTCCAATCCCCAATCCAACACTGAAGGACTGCATCGTGCTAAATGCCGGGTTGGCTTCTCGCTCTACTGAGGCTATGAAATGCAATAAGCCCTCAATATTCGATTCCCTCAACTCTCTGAGTAGATCTAGTATTAAAGGTTCTCTAGATATGTCTCCCCTCTCTTTCCAGCTACAGATCGCTCTTATATCAGGAAAAACTCTGCTTCTATGGGTTCACTCCACGAATTTGGTGAGATCCTTCTCATAGGCCCTTGAACTCAAGTTGATGATACCCTCCACCTCTAAGCCTCTTCTCTATGGAGGTAAACAACTGAATGACTCTCCCGCTTTCATTCTACAATATTGAAAAAGATTCCTTGGTGGTTTTAACCCTCCATCTGCAAGGAGGCGCAATTGGAAAACCATCCTCTCCCCATGATTTCTCTTACAAGGATGTTGTCCATGCACATCCATCCAAGAAAACTTCTCAAACCATGGAGAAAAATACACAACCTATGGAAGCCCCCAGGCCTTTCTTAGTGGATAAATTAGAGGAGGTGCCCTCAATAGAAATCTCCCACTCAGATCTTGAAAACCCACACAAAATGTATGCATAATTTTCCATCATTTTCCGCTTCAACGGAATATGGATGCGCACTGCAGATTTGTATCAATGGATTCACTCCAATTGGACTAACAACAACAAGATTATCTTCTGCTCGAAGGGTTTCTTCATTGTTATATTTTCTTGCAATGAGGACTATCGAAAATCCCTAACAAGGGGTCTATGGTTTTGGGGAAAAACAAGGCTATTCCTCACCCCATGGCTCCCAGATTTCGACCCTTCTTCGGTAGTCATCACCAAACTACCCATTTCGACCCTTCTTTAGTAGTCATCCCAATCCTCCTGGGCATCTATGGCACTCCTCTGCCTTCCAAGGAATTGGAAACTCTTTGGGTCGCTATTTGGCATCGTATCCCTTTAGGGGAGAGAAAGGCACATATACCTATGGTAGAATTTGTGTGGAAATAGGTCTAAGTAAAGTTTTTCTAGATCAAATCAATCTGAAAGTGGGTGACTTCCTGTGCACTTAGATTCTAGATTACGAGAACATTATGTTCCGATGTTGTCACTGCCACTAAACAGGGCACCTTCAGATCTCTTGCACTATATTGCTCGCCCAACAGAAAAATCCAATCGCAAACTGAAATCTAAAAGCTAGAAGTCATGTGATCTAACACACATGGATGACGTTGAGACCCCCAAATTTGATGAGGAGGAGACTGAAGCAGATGAATAAGCACCAATAAAGGAGTAGGAGATGACCTCGGTGGACCTTGGAGGGCTCGTTGCTATCTCGAATATTCAGAAATGATCTCATGAGTCTGCCTCCTCCAACACAGATAAGGAGACTGCTGTTGTGGTCAAAAATGATCTCCAACTGGCTCTTTCTTACTTTCCCCGCCATACTTGGTTCAAAGTTACAAGAAAGAAGGGAAAGAAATGTTGTATGGAGGAATTTTCCCTTTTTGGGTAGATTCTAGTGATTGTCTCACTTGGTTCCTTTGTCTCACTTCTTAACGCTCTATGTTCTCTATTTTTTATGTCTTAGGACCGAGGTTGATTACTGATCATTTCTAGTGCCCTGCTTCTTCGTATCTCTATGGCTGATATGCCCTACTTGTAACATCGTTTTCTACTATATGCTTTTAATAGAATCAGTCTTATTCAGAAGAAGAAGAAAAAAAAAAAAAAAAAAAAAAATATATATATATATATATATATAGTGATAAACAATAAACAAAAGAACCCATTGACAATTTGTTTTAAAACCCAAAACTTGCAATGTCTGAGTATAATGAAATAAAATGAGAACTTATCATCTACATATGACCATATTACCCAGCCGTGAGGACTTACAACCAAACCCTCTTGTAACAATACGGAGAAGGGTTAATTTAGATAGTAGTCTTAATTAACTAAGTAACTAACTTAAGGGAAGACAACAAGGATTGGATTGTCAAAACCCTCATTCGAGGAAATAAAATCCTAACAATATTAAGCACCCAAATAATAGAATGTCGAATTTTCGAGGCCAATAACAATTATATTCATTGTGTTGAAAGGTAAGTTGGACAACCAAGGGAAATAATGTAGAAATCATTGACAAAAGAGAGAGTAGTGGAATTAAGAACTTAGACAGATAAAACATATGTTAACAGAGAACGAAGGTTTGGAGCCAGGCCTAGGGGAACGATCCATCTGCAAGGGTAAACTTCATGTTAGGAAAGAAAATTACTTTTACTAAGGGATAGTAGAATATTAACAAGAGTAAGCTAGAAGTTATATTACTTGAAAAAATATGTGGAAGATTTGTTGTGGTCAGCACAAAAGCGATCCCTACATGGTGAACAAAACACTAGTAAGACTAAAATACACCATTTTAACCTTAATGATATTCTTAACCACTAGTTTAATAGAAAAATTGTTACCTGAAACCTAAAGCTGCAATTTCACCCCAACAATTTGTTTTTGGAGCCACATAATCCATTAAAGCCCTTAAGCATAAGAGACCAAATTATATTACTGTAAACGAAAGCCTGAATGCCAAAGCATGGAGTAATGAGTCTTAGAATATGGGGTAGGGTTTGGAGGTAACATGTGCAAAGAGAAAGGTTGAAGAGTCGAAATGGCGAGGTGAGCCGCGGACCAACACCGAAACGGTTACCTCAATCAACCCTAAGCCATTTGCACGATTCGATGGATCTTCAAATACGTGGACGGAGGAAATGAAACCAATTGTCCTCACATTGGAAGGGGAGCTAGGGTACACCAATTTACATCAATGAGTCTAGATGGTTCTGAACAATGAACCCACAAACATTATTAAGTTGCATACACCAAGGTTTAACCTTTACAAATATGGGTAGGCAATATTAAGGTGACAAATTAATAAATTCAACGGTGTGTACCTTAAACCATAGTCACATAGACCCATGTGCGGGGAAGTGTTATGTAAAACATATAGTTTTTCAATTACAATTACTATGTAAATCACTCCATTTTACCTTTGCAAAATTATTGTTACATATGCTAAGAACATTATTTTTACATGCCATTACAAGGAATGCAAGTTGTAAATAACTTTTTTTGTTCTCGGTGTTTACGGAGCTAAATGTAACTTGAAGGATAATGAATGTTACTTACGTAGAAAATCTTAATTGCAATGAAAAAGATAAAAACTTAAAAATAATTAATTTCTATTTTAGAAATTAAGTAAAAATATAATAAATTAATCCAAAACAATTCAAGATACTCTCTCAAACCTATATAATAATATACTCTCACTCAAATACAATAATAATGAAGTATACCTCGTTATAACTCGCACTCAAACACAATAATAATCAAGTATATCTCATTATAAGGAGTACAATCATAATCAATTTAATTAAAAAATAATCCAAGGAAGAACGATATGCATGTTTCATGCACGGCTTAATCTTAATACACTATCAGACACAAGAAGATATATTCATCGTAATAAACTTTATAGAATATTTTTTAGTAGCGAGGTTGGGTTTATTTCATGATAATTATGTAATTTTGTTTAATTTAAAAATATTACTAGCAGTTGCCCCAAAAGGTGCAAAGAGAGGCCGATAGGATTTTTAAATTGAAATTGTTGAATTGAAAAAGTTAAACTTGATTTGAAATAATAATGGTTGAATTAGATTTAAATTGTTTAAAGTTTAATGAATTTGAAAAAATCTGAAAGCTATAAACCAGGCAAGAGATCAAAATAAAACAGAACAGCTCTATTTTGTCTTCTATTGTGGGAAAAAAAACTCACATACTCAATTTGTGGCATTTTCAAGTCCATTTTTTTAGCATATTGAGTACTTTTCCAACGTTGTTCTGCAATATTAGTTTGTTGTCGCCCATGGCATTTAGTGGGAGTTGGCCTAAAACGAGAGGAATATGCTAAGGGGACACTGGGTGTACTCCTAATAGTGCTTACCGTATAACAGTCTTGGTTGAACCTTGCCAACACTACTAATTTGAACGATAACAAGCTAAAACATGAAATTCCACAAAATTTTAGCATGAACTTGCAAGGTGTAGTTCGAGATATTTTTGAAAAATAATTCTATTTTTGAAAAGGTAACTCTATTTTGTAATTCACTTTAATAAAATAAGTCTTATATTTAGCAGTTGAGTCTAAAAAGTGTATCTCATGTATGACTTAGATTGATCTCAAAAATAGAATAAGGAATACTGGAAGGAACTAACCATGCAGAAACCCTTAAATTCTACTGTTTTAAGCTAAAATATGTAAGGATATAAAATGAGTGCCCTATGCCACAACAAACACTTGTAGACCATTATAATGTTACGAACTTGAGTAACAAAGTCCTTTGCCGAAAGAACAATGAGAATGTTCTTGCCTCATACATGGGTTCACCGCGAGACAAGGAGGCATTCTTAAAATATTTTCGAACTCAAGAGTATTGCTTGCAATTGCTTTTCATATTCAGCCAAATCATTGACACTCCTGTAATGAATACGATTGCATTATATTGTCCTACAGTATTGTTACACTAAAGTTTAAATAAGACAATAGGCTATAACAATATCTAATTTATAGGTACTCTGTCGAGAATAATACTCATACATACCATGCTCAGCCTCTTGCTTTCAAGGCCTAGCAATATGTTTTAGTTAGAGGAAATGAAAAGCTATGGCAAGTTAACCAGAATCTTATAATCTAGCAGTAATTGGGATGGACATGAACCCCAAAATGGGGATGACTGAAAACACACCTGTCTTTTTGAGGCAGTCATCCAAGTCTTCTGATTGGATTCTTTTCAACAAATTATCTCCAGTAATTTCAGAAATACTATTTGATGCATTTAAATTATTCCCACCAGAAAATATGTTGTAACATTATATTATTGCAAGGTCTGCTACTTAAACAATCAAGTACTTGAAGCAGTCATCACATCAATCTTCCACAGAATTCGTACAATGTTGTTAATCTTATTCAATGTTTGTTGTTACATATTGCAACGACATTAACTAACTCAAATATCTTTGACGGCTGCTGTAAAGACACCAGCATGGCCATTATCTCTTAACTCTTTTGATGGATGTAATTAATTAATTAATTAAGTATATAAAATAAATATATAGATATATTTAATTATTAATAAATTAATTTTTTAATCTAAAAGCTAGTTTTTATTGATTGAATTTAATTTTCAAAGTTAAATTGGTCATTATCCTAATGCCTAATTGTAATATCCTCTGTGCGGGTAGGGCCCGCAGCGACGTGTCTGGGTCTGTGTAATGAGGGGTGCTACACAAGGGCCCCCGCCCTCAGATGCTCCGGTGGGGTTAGGCCCACCCTTAACATATTGGGATGCCGCCCCCACTAACAATTCGAGCTTTTGGTGTAGTGACTGGATCTACGTGGAATCAAAGCCAAGGTCTCTAGGTCAAGACTCGCGGAGCGTGGTGGGTTGTAATATCCCGTGTGCGGGTAGGGCCTGCAGCCACGTGTCCGGGTTTGTGTAATGAGGGGTGCTGCACAAGGGCCCCTGCCCTCAGATGCTCCGGTGGGGTTAGGCCCACCCTTAACACCCTGGGATGCTGCCCTCACTAACAGTTCGAGCTTTTGGTGTAGTGGATCTACGTAGACCCAACCACTACACAAAACGCTCAACCACTACACCAAAATCTTCAACTGTTAGTGAGGGCGGCATCCCAGGGTGTTAAGGGTGGGCCTAACCCAACCGAAGCATCTGAGGGCGGGGGCCCTTGCGCAGCACCCCTCATTACACAGACCCGGACACGTGGTTGCGGGCCCTAGCCGCACACGGGATATTACAACCCACCACGCTCTACGAGTCTCGACCTCGAGACCTCGGCTTTGATTCCACGTCAATCCAACCATTGCACCAAAAGCTCATACTGTTAGTGGGGGCGGCATCCCAGGGTGTTAAGGGTGGGCCTAACCCCACCATAGCATCTGAAGGCGGGGGCCCTTGCACAACACCCCTCATTACACAGACCCGGACACATGGCTGCGGGCCCTACCCGCACATGGGATATTACACTAATTTAGTCATTTATACATCTATTTAAATTCAATGTCTAGATCTAATCTCTTACCTAGTTTTCATGATGAACCATATTCTTTGTCATGTGATTTCATTCTTTGTCATATGATTTTTCCCAAAAAAACTCTAACACAAAATCCAAAATTCAAAAAATACTATTTATTATTTATAATATTGTTGTAACTTCAAAAATTTTATACAAATTTTAAAAATAATATATATTTTTTTTTTGTTAAAAAAAAACTTAAATAAATAAATAAATTTATATTAATTTAACAATTATAATACAAAAATTATTAAAAAAATTAAATCCAGTTACATACTCAAAATATTTAAGTATATTTAAAATTTCATAGGAGCTTACCTAAACATTGAACATTCTACATCAACCAAATAATAAATAGAAAAATAATAATAACAATAAAACAAAAATCAGAAAGTTAATAGAATCCATCAAAAATTTGTTGAATTTAATAATCTACCTTTGATTCTAGTTCCAAAATTAAAATCTAATGAAATCAATAACTCACCCTAGATTTTCAAAATTTTATAAATTTTAAATTAAATATAATAATTATTTTTTTCATTGGAAAGTTTTATAAATTCCAATTAAAATTGTAATGAAACATCTCTCCAGCCTCATAAAATTTTTATCATTATTTTATGAAATTTTAAAGAAAATTATATATATATAAAATTCATTTGCATCCTGAGACGAGTAAATTATCGAAGATTTTTTTTTGTTATAATGAATTAAGAATCAGTTGAATTAGAACTTCAAAGAAAGTAAGGCTCATCGTGTGTTTGATCAAGGATTGTGAGTGATTCTAGAGAAATTCTTTGTATGAATTAAACAGAATCATCTTTACGCGAGGATTTTGAGTGTATATTTAAATCTCTTAACTATACTTTTCATTAAAAATATTCCCTTATGGTCTACTCCTTTGAATCAGTGACTTATTAAATTATTACATGATTTGGAATTTCTGTTATGCCTGGACTTCAAAATAGATTTCTCTGTCCTGAATATGTCAGGTAGACATGAATATGTGACTCTGTTTTTCCAATTTCACCATTTCCTGTAGACTATTCAAAATAGATTTCTGTCCTGAATATGTTAGGTAGAGATTAATGTGTGACTCTATTTTCCAATTTCACCTTTTCCTGTAGAGTATTCACCTTTGTGTGTCCTTGTAACATTGATATTGTCTCTTATTGGGGAATTAATATGAATACACACAAAATTCTGCTCCAGAGACATTGCATAGTCTCTCTCAGGGGAAAATGTGGAAGCATATTCAATCAGTGGCAGAGCAGGTGATGATCTAATGCAACTGATTTTGTAATAATGGCCTTGAAATGTCAAGGGTGGTGTCCATATCATGGGAATCTTCAACTTCAATTGTATTTTCACTGAAGCAAGCTACTTCACCTGGACACTCGTTTACATTAAACATTAAAATCCACAAGAATAGACACTGTAATACAGTGAACATTGAAATGTGATCCATGTTTATAAATCTAAAATGGTAGAAATTGATTAAAATTTATTCAGGAAATGATTTTATATGCCGACCATCCTTTATTAAGATTGTCATGAAGAACAAAATATTGCAAGATTGCTGCTACAACGGTACACACTAGATCGAAGATTGCTACAAATACAGGCCCCTTTTTGTGTATACACCATGCTTGCACAAATATTGCAAATGATGAACACATCAATCCCTGAAACAACCATAAGCAATTCGATCCATTATAAAATTTAACCTATGCTCACTTGCTCTGAACTTAACTAGATTGTGAATTCTAAGGATATTTCTTAACTAAATGATCACTTGCTCTAAACTCAACTAGATTGTGAATTAGATTATAAATCTTCCGGCAAATCACATGAGAAATTTAGGACCTACGCGTTTCGAACTACCAACTGTAGTTCATCATCAGGAACGCGTAGGTCCTAAATTTCTCATGTGATTTGCCGGAAGATTTATAATCTAATATGTTATGGATCACAGAAGCTTGCACTCTCAAATAGATTGTGAATTCTAAGGATATTTCTTAACTAAATTGTGAATTCTGAAAATATTTTGGAATCCAAAAACAAGAACAAAATTAAACCATTGAGTTAGTTCAGTTTGCTCTTGTCAATTAAATTCCAAAATATTTTAAAAATCAGTAGCCATACCCACTTTAACAATGAACTAACAAATGCTGCAAGGTAAATATCTATACCGAATACACATAACTCAGAAGCTCAATATTCCAACCAACAACCCAGACGCTCGATGTTTTATGTGTATATACCAAATCAATCACATCGGACTGCAGTGCTCCAGAAAAACACATGATAGGAGTTAATGATAATTGAGCTGGATACTCCCTCACAACTGGAGCCTGCGTTAAACACATTTATCTCAATTCTCAATTTCCAATTTTAACTAGATTTTTGTTCAAATGAATTGCTTTAAATTAACTCTGGTTGGAAGTGAGAGGGAAGTAAATTGTTTAATCTAATTCATATCCATAGAATTCCATGATATTCCTAAAAAAACACTTAGGATTGAAAGGAATTAGATAAAAGTGTCATTTTTAATCATGCTGATGGTCACCTGAAATATAATCCATGCTGCCCATGAGACAACGCCTCCGAAAAGCAGCATGGAGCCCAATACAGTGTTGCTTGCTTTGGAATTGTATGCATTTATATTGAATCTAAGCATTTTAATTGCAGGCCCCTTGTATAATGTCATCACCATTGCCCCACCTATAGAAATAATTATGCCTAGAACCTTTTCCTACCCTCTCCTGCTCTTAATATTGACATTCTCCATTCTGAAGGAGTCACAATTGAATAAGCACGACCAAGGGATTAAACCCAACTAGTTAAGCTCAACATAATTCCTAATTGAAAATTTAAAGATGGGAATTGCAACTGGAGGAATTTATTGAGATCTAACTTCTACCTTAGGCTAGTGGCCATCACAAAAGTGATGGGTGGGATTAAATTTAATATTGCTAAAGCAAAAGTAGAATTAGTGTAGTACAATCCCTCTAAGCAAAAGTTCTGACTGATTGTAATCCTGCATACAAGAAAAAGTGCTCTCCAGTTCAGTTCAGTTCAGTCCCCTACTTGATTTGTCTTTCTAAAAGAATTGTAGAAAGAACAACAACAACAATAAACTGATTGCAACCACACTTACCTGCAGAGTGCAAGCAAGAAAATCTGACAATGTCATAGGCGGTCTTTGGTGTCTGCAACAATCATAGATAGAGGGTGTGTTAACTGCTATAATGGAGAGAATGATATGTGTGTGAGAGAATGTAAAAAGGTGGAGATCAATGAGGACATCAAAAGCAAGAGGGCCAGGACTCATACCTGATTCCATCATGGACTTGAGAGGATCTTGGGCCTTCTACAACTGCCCTTCTTTATGATATGCTTTAATCACAAGACTCATAGTCTGATTATCCACATTCAACCCCCTATGCAACATCTCCTCACATAGGATTACAGCCATTTGGGTCCGCCTGTCATTGATGACGAAATTGAGAAGAGCACTGTAAGAAGGTAGGGAAAGAGCAGGAGCCCTTTATAAGTGGCCATGGCGCCATCCACATCTCCAGTCCGAATGTATTTATTAATGAGGAGATCATAAATGTGGGGACTTACTGGCTCCTTTAATGGCTTAGCATATTGAGAAAGGGTTGCAATTTTGTTCGGATCAGTAGAATCTATGCCACAACCAATAAGATCAATTGCAGTAGCTTTGAAGTTGATTTCTTCCAGTAAGGCTATAGTTTTGTACCAACACCCAGCACCAAATCCACCTCCATGTACAAGTACAAAATGTTGTCTCCAAAGCAGCAGATAATTTAGCATCCTGCCAAAGAAAAGGTACCTTATATGATAAGAACTACAGAAACCTTAAATGCAGAGATGAAACCGTAAGACAGAGTATATTGAATGATTTCTCAGCCTTGTATTTCATCTGGTTTCTAGATACCCTTTTCTTTCTCAAGGTTTGGAGAGAAATATCCCGAGGTAAGTTATGTCAAGAGCAATTCTAATTCATTAATAATAGTGTCATTAAGGGCACTAAAGGCTTCCCAAAATAAAAGTGAAATTTACAAAAGACCACAGCAACTACAGTACTTTCATATAACTAAAATGCTTAAAGAAAACAAGGAAGAAGTATACAGTGTACACTGGAAGAGATTATCACCTTCTCTTCATCACCAAGCTTTTCAAAGAACTCTGTTAATGGCTTAGCATATTGAGCAAGGGTTGCAATTTTGTTCGGATCAGTAGAATCTATGCCACAGCCAGTAAGATCAATTGCAGTAGCTTTGAAGCTGATTTCTTCCAGTAAGGCTATAGTTTTGTACCAAGACCAAGCACCAAATCCACCTCCATGTACAAGTACAAAATGTTTTGTCTCCAAAGCAGCATATATTTTAGCATCCTGCCAAAGAAAAGGTACCTTATATGATAAGAACTACAGAAACCTTAAATGCAGAGATGAAACTGTACGACAGAGTATATTGAATGCTTTCTCAGCCTTCTATTTCATCTGGTTTCTAGATACCCTTTTCTTTCTCAAGGTTTGGAGAGAAATATCCCGAGGTAAGTTATGTCAAGAGAAATTCTAATTCATTAACAATAGTGTCATTAAGGGGACTAAAGGTTGCCCAAAATAAAAGTGAAATTTACAAAAGACCACAGCAACTACAATACTGTCATATAACTAAAATGCTTAAAGAAAACTAGTTGATTAATTTACATCTTATACTTTGACCTTAATTACGAACATCTATCAAGAAGCAACAGTTAGAACATACTAGGAATATTTTATTGCAACTTGAATATGCTCAAATTTATTGGAAATTTAAATAGGAAGACTTGATAATAGATATTAAGCTTGACATGAGAAAACTGCAAATTAGTTAGAGTTTCAAACAAACTGTTCAAAGCAGCAGGCATGAGTTATTTTGCATGCATATTAATAGATCAAGAAAGACAGCACAATTTTTGAAAGTCATTTAAGAAATCCTGAAATGACAAGTTAGTTTACAAGCCTATATAGAGTGCCTGTAACAAGATAGCTAATATATAGGAATGACAATTCTAACTTCCCTCTAAAATATTTCAGTGTGAAACTCAAAAATTAATAGATAACAATCTCTTATAAAACAAAATTTTGACTATGGTTAAATTTATTTTGCATGGAAAGGATAGGCGTGCGCATTTTGGAAAATGAAACAAAATAAAGGGTCCTAAAAGGCCTCATAGACAGTTCTTTGAATCTCGGACAGTGCAGTTACTGTCAAAGAACAATTTGACTTCTTCCAATGTGAGTAGTAAAAGTATTTAAGCAACATAAATCACATGCATGCATATGTTCATATAGACCTCTATTGTGTTGTTGATAAAGCAAGAATATGGCAGTGCTATATGTTGGGAAAGTAGTAGGTATTCTAGTTTTGCAGAAAATGACCCTTTACTTACCATATCATCTCCTAACTGTAATGCCTCTTGTAGCCTGTCTTTAAAGCAAAGGCCCCTTATTAGCTTTTTGCATGTCGAAAGACAGGGAGTGAAACCTTGTCTTGACATTTCATGTAAAAGTTCCAAGGCCTTAGATACATTGTTTTCCACATAGTGTCCCTGAATCAAAGCATCATATGTACATTCTTTAGCAAAGACAGATCCCCCCTTCATTTCTTTTAAAAGCAGTGTTGCTTGTTGTGCCTTCCCGGTTTTGCAAAATTCATAGATCAAAGCATTGTATGCAACAACACTAGAGATATATCCTTTAGTCAACATTTCGTATTTTAACCTGAAAGCTTCATCCACCCTGTCTTGCCTACATAAAAATAGGGATAAACATTTTGAATTTGCCCAAATAGGGACACAAATGTTTCAGCGACATCAAAAGTGCCAGTGCATCAGTTGTCTTCCCTTCCTTGCAATGTCCTTTAATCAGATGATTGTAAGTGTCAGAATCAAGCACTAAATTCCTTTCCAGCATTTTGTCCAGCAGCATAGATCCAACCCATGTGTTGCCTGTGTCACAGGACTCGCTAATAAGTATGTTGCAAACAGATAATTTTTTAATGTAGCTCTTCTCCAAAACCTCATCCATCAACTTTAATGCCTCAGGCAGCATGCTCCCACTACAAAGACTGCCAACTAATTTTCTATAAATGTTGAAATCAGGAACCCAACCATTGCATATTGCTGAATCCCAGAGTGTCAGAGCTTCATTTCCTTGTTCTGACATATAAGAAAGTAGTTGCAGTGCTTCTGGAATGTTGTTATTATTGTAATGGGCATCAATGAGGACATCAAAAGCAAGAGGGTCAGGACTCATACCTGATTCCACCATGGACTTGAGAGGATCTTGGGCCTTCTGCAACTGCCCTTCTTTATGATATGCTTTAATCACAAGACTCAGAGTCTGATTATCCACATTCAACCCCCTATGCAACATCTCCTCACATAGGATTACAGCCATTTGGGTCCGCCTGTCATTGATGACGAAATTGAGAAGAGCACTGTAAGAAGGCAAGGAAAGAGCAGGAGCCCTTTATAGGTGGCCATGGCGCCATCCACGTCTCCGGTCCGAATGTATTTATTAATGAGGAGATCATAAATGTGGGGACTTACTGGCTCCTTCATTTGTTGAAGATACCCATTGCTGTTATCTGCATCTGCTTCTTCTTTTAAAGTGTGTTTTGTATTCTTGTCCCTTGCATCTTTGAAAATTTTTGCAGCAACTGCTATTCCAATTCCCTTCCAGTCAGCATTGGCTAGAGAGCTACAACTGAAGCATATGCGAGCAAAGCAGTATGAAAACATTATATTGCATCGCATCGGCCATCACAAACCCATCTACAAATACCCAGTTCGTAATTTTTTAAAATTAAACTCTTTAAAGGCTCGAATGAAGGGCAGCCTTTGATCCTTCAAATATCTTAGGCAATTGAATAATCTCCGCTGCTCGGAGTTTACGAGAAAGCCAAAGAAACAAAAAAATCGCCACTCGGAGTTGGGTAACAATGATTCACAGAACATCTACAGCAATGAATTAAAATGTGGGTAAAAGAACCGATTAGTGAACGGAGTTGTAGGAAGAAGAAATTGCATGGCAACATTATTTCTGATTTTGTGGAAGTCGGAGTTGCCATGACCGGTTGCAAGGATTTGGGGGCGGCATTATTTCTGATTTTGTGGAAGTCGAGGTTGGAATTCATCAGTGAACAGGTGTCAGCCAGAGGTTAAAACTCTCAGGGTACAAGTGTCAGCCGCACATTAAATATGTTGACGATGAAAAACTGTATCTCTTTCAAAAGAGAAGGCCATTGGCCTAAATTTTTTTAATATGGTTAGTTTTTTATTATTATTTTTGTTATATGTTATTATTAATTTAGTAAAAATTCTTTCGATAATAATCACATGTAATGGAACATGGTTGACGCATTTCGAACCAACGAGTGTGGTTCATCATCAGGACTATGTGAGAGATCAAATCCAGACATTAAGTATAAATAGATGTAGAAATGGCTCAACTAACCGTTAAGATAACGGCTAGTTTGACTTTGAAAAAGTAATTATTCCATTATTTATTTATTTAATTAATTTTTATTTATTTATTTATTTATTATTATATTATTATTATTTTATTTATTTATAAAATCTTTAATATATTTATACAATTAATTGACCAATTAATTAATTATTATTATTATTAATGGTGTATATATGTGTAATGTATATATAATAATAATAATAATAATAATAATAATAATAATAATAATATTTAAAAATAAATTATAAATTAGTTAATTTTTATGGGTTTTTAATAAAAGGTAAAAATATTTTTAATGATATTTGCACATAAAATATTAAGATTTATTTTAAAATTAATTATGTTTTTAATTATTTAATTCAATTAATTAATTATAAATTAAGAATCTCTAAATAAATAAAAATGAGTCTTTATATTAACAATCTAATTAAATTTATAAAATTTAGCTTAACTTATCCATTAGTTATTTTATAATTAATAATAATAATAATAATAATATAATAATTTAAATAAATATTTTCTTTTATAATATCAAATACATCAATGTTTATTATGAATTGTTTTTTATTTTATGGCACATTAATTTTTATTAAATAAACTAATAATTATCTATTTAACAATTTACAAATAAAAGAATAAAACAATTTGTCAAGAATTATGATATTGGATTCATCATTAAATTAAAAAGAAAAAATGATATCCATTCACTCATGTACCAACATTTATAGTTTTCTAATATCAACATTTGAGATCTCATAGCTTTTTTAGAACAATGTTCTAAATATATCTCTGTTGTGAATCTTGCATATATAGCGCCTATCTTTGTTGTTGACTGTCATTGTCATACACAGTCATCATGGTTAATGCATCTACCTTTGGAACATATTTCAGATCTGGGCCTCCAAAATATTTAGTGGTGGGCGAGCGTGAAGGAATAAGAATCTAAAATGAGAGGTCGGGGTGTTTGCTCGAAAGTCGTGGAATGCAAGTCACTTTAAATGTGTCAAGGAAAACCAACTCTACCAGGGTATACATTGGTCATCATGTATGTTGTTTTTCCTATTCTGGAAACAACTCATAAATTATGTATGTTGTTATTTATTTTCTAGCAACATCTCCCTCATTCTGTTATAAATTCTGCACGTTCTTTTGCCTTTTCTGGAAACATCTACTTGTGTTATAAACACACCGGGCCTTTCAATAAGTAAGGTTGATGGGAAAATATATTGGTATGCATGCTGCCGAGGGCTTTCATCCCAACATCCAACATCCATTAGGAGAAGGAAAAAAAACATAGTGTTCTCTCTCTTCTATTAGTATTCCATAATGTTACTTTTGTGCTTCTTTTGTTATCTCATTTCTACCGTCATTCATTTAAATGAAACAAAAGGTATAGAGCAAAGATATTAATTAGGAGAAGACAGAAAGCATAGCCACTATGTCATGAACTCAATCTCTTATTCTTTAGAAGATTTCGACTAGAGGTTGTGCTCTCTTTTTTCTTCTATTGGTATTCCATGATATTCAACTTTTTGTGCTTCTTGTGTTATCTCGTTGCTAGTGTGATTTATTTCAATGATACAAGCCATATAGCAAAAATTTACTTTGCCTACAATGTAGGGTTTTCATTACCACTTTCATAGACGAAGAGAGAAAATTTTTCTTTCACTAAAAAAAATTGAAAAGTTTCCTTATTGGTCTTAGGTGATACTCTACAAGATATCTATGACTTGAATATACCTGTAGTAAAACATTTTACGAATATTAGTTTAACAAATTTACCACCTATATATTTTATTATATGTATAAAATACAAACAAAAAAATAAAAAAAACTACTTTTTCATCTTCTATTTTCAACTTATCTTCTTATAATTTTACTCAAATTTTGTGTGAGAGCACTCGTTGGATGAATAATTTAATTTTGCATCCAAGGAGTACCATGTTGCATATAATCAATGGACCTTATTACATGAAAAATGTGAAACCTGAAAAAAATTGATTATGTTTTTTCATATATTTCACATTTTTCGTGTAGTAAGGTTCATCCAATGTATGCAACATGTGTATTCCTTGGATGAAAAATTAAATTATGTATCTAATGATTGCTCCCTTCAAAATTTGAGTAAAATCGTATAGAAATAAGTTGAGAATACAAATTGAACAAGTGATTTTCTCATTTTTCTTTTAATACAAAGTAATTTAATCTTATTTTATTAATTCCAATATTATTATATGATATTCCTTTAAAAACTCATTTAAACCTCAGAAACATAATTAGCTTTATAACACTTATATTTAAAATATATTGATATTACCAAATCTTATTATTCATTAGACATGTCTGATCACCTTCTTTGCTATTCTACAAGCTTACATAACCTAGATATTTATTGGACATTTCCACATTATTAATGGAATACATAAAGTGCTCATGGCAATATGGAAGCCTTCGCTATCTCACTCTAATTATTCTTGTTTGGCATACTTTGGTTGTTTATATAACTTGATAGCATTTTCTTATGAGTACAAACATGAAGCATTTTTCAAAATAAGTGTGGTTTGAAGTTCAGCAACCAAGTTCAAAGCTTCGGTTATTTTTAAATATTTATATTAGTTATTGTATGGGTTTGTAAGATTAGGTATTTTCTTTTTAACATTAATATTTGGATATGGGTTTGTAGAATTTTATATTTATTTTTTAATATTAATATTGGGGTAAAGTAACGTAAAAAATATATTTATATGTAGGTGAAAGTTTATTTGAACTATTATTCTGTTTTTTATATTTATATTATGTTTCATTATATAGAATTGATTCACCTATAAAAATCAAAGTTTTTTTTATATATTTGTAATACAAAATTGATTTCTTTTATTTATATATTTGTATTCTAATATGTATTGTTTTTTATTTTTATATTAATATTATATAATATATTGTTTTTTAGTTATATATTAATTTGATAGAATTGTTTACTATTTATTATTATTATTATTATTATTATTATATGTTTTAATATATTTTAATTTATGAATAGATATGTGTATTGTGGAATAAAAATTTTACAATTTTAATTTAATTATTAAGTAGATGGTAGAGATTTAATCTCCATAAAGTATATTTTTATTAGTAATTATGGATGACGGGTTTATATTTGTAATAAAAGTTAATAGGGAGAAATTTGTTTACCTATATTTTACTATGAATCGAATTGATGTTTAAGCTAGTTCTCAATATTATATCGATGTCTATTCATTATATTTGATATCGAACTACAAAAAAATTGAACCAAAATTGTCTTAGAAATTAATTAACATGTTGTTTTGAACACTACTGTGCAAAGCTAATTGTCACAACGCATTCACGATAGCTGCATGGAGAAAATGATAGAAACTCTCTTTTGAAATATTTTGTTCCTTTGCATACATTCCACTACACATTTCTTCTGCATACCTACATCCCACACAACACTAAACCTAAATATTTTAACATAGACAAGGATTTTTTTTTATCATACTAGAAAATACTAGACAAAAAACTATAGTGATACACTAAAGTATTCCTGGGCTAATGCCACCAACCACAAATTAAAAGTTTATGTGAGTAGATTTATATTTAATGGATTCAAATCGGTTGATTTTGATAATGAAAATCATAATATCACACACAATGGAATATTAAAAAATTTCAATGAAAAGAAAAATATTCATTACAATTCATTCAAATTCAAAAATGAATATGTTCAAGCAAGTTGCGCGAATCAAGGAACAAAAAATATATTACGGAATATGCTATAACTCCACATATATTACCCACACATTTCTTCTGCAAACCTCTCTCTCACACAACATTACATATTTTTCAATTAGGTAATTATGATAAACAAAGTATCCAAAAGAACTAATCTTTGAATAGAGACAAGAATTTCCTGAAACCTTAACATGAACTAATTGACAAAAAAATATCACGATACACTAAAGTATTCCCTATCTAATGTGAGAATTCCACCAACAATAAATTAATAGTTTATGCCAGAGTTGGAATCGCATAAGATGACATCTCGATTTCCAATTTAGATTGAACGAAACTTACAACCTATATTAGCTATTCATAACAAACAATATCACACTACATTTATTTGAGATTGTAACATCTCCATTTCGACAAAAAAAAAAAAAATTCTATTTATAGTGCTAACACTAATTTCATCCCATGGACAGATTATTGTTTGTCACATTCTGACGTGCATTCACCATCGACAATTTACTTTGTTGTAGTTTTAAATCTTTCAATACTGGTTCATATACTAGTTGGGACGAAGACTCCAATGTATCAAATCTTAATGAGACTCTAAGTTTAGGAACTCATCCCTATTTTAGTTTGCATGGCCACTTGTATAGCAATAGTTAAATTCCCCCTCTTAACTATTAATAACAAATTTATTTTCCATGCTAATAACTTAGATATTTATCTAAACCTAACTCCCCCTAAACCATATATACCTTATTTTAACTTTACCTTACAAATTATCATTCTTATCTATTTGCTAACATATATATATGTTTACTCACAATAGAATTGACCTTGGTCTATCTTCATTCTAAAGAGAAATAATTGTCACATGTGTTTAAAACCTCTATATGAACCCTTATTAAGAGTTTTCATATGGGAATCTGTATCTTATAATTAGTCAGCTTCATCAAAGCACATTATCCCTCCATCGAAGTTATATAATTGAAATCGAACCTTATGTAAGACCTTTATACCACCCATTCAATTAATCTTTCTAACGTGGAGTTGAACGTGGGCTATCTATGTGACAGAAACAAATGTATAACCTACGAGGTTTAACATTTTATTGGGTTCACTTGTTTTATTTTTTACTATGCATTTACTCCATTGTTAGACTTAATTTAATCATTAGAACATTGTGTCGTGATAATTTATATGGTTTAATTCAAGCGGCTTCTTCGTATTAGCATATGAAAAATCTACGTACGTGATTTTCCGCAAGATATCTTCACATTCAATTTATGGTACCATGTCACATGGTTCATCTTATTATTCATTAAACCCTTCAATCCGCGATAAATTCATCCAATGCTAGATCTCATACACGTGGATGGTCAGGATCAAATCAAAATTACGATTTGTAGCTCCATAAATGGTTTCGTTTTTTACTTGTGCCTATTTTTCACTCTACGTCTTTGTTGAATGTCCTCCATTTTTCTTCGGCCCATCTTTCTTGTACTGTTAATCCATGTCATTCTCTTCTCTTCTTTTGTTTACCGAGCAATGACAATAATTCTGGCAAACCGAGCGGAGGGATTTTCTTTGCACGCAGAGATTACCTCCTCACCATGTCAAGGGGAGACGTATGGCTTACTATGTTTCTAAATTTTTTAACTTGTATTCATTTTTTTTGTGTTCCCCATTCTAGTAATTGAGATTTTTGTTAATATATCCATTGCTCTGGCTAGAACACAAACTATGTTGTTGTTCGTCCACGAGGTGGAGTCCTGGTAAGCAGGGTTTATCAAAGCTTTACAACCCTAGTAACTTCTCATTTTGATAACTCATTTGCATTCCAGTTAACATGACATGTATGTTTCTTCCTTTACGTAATTTACACAATAATTTGTTAACTTTAAAATACGATTTGAAATCTGGAGGGTTGGTTGAGCCTATTAGTGAGGTTTCAACTATATCTTGTAATTAGAGTCAACTAGAACAATCATTTTACCTTCTTTGGGTTTGATGTCATTACCATAATTTTTGTTATTGGTTTACATGATTATGATTTCTGCTAAATTTTAATTTGGATATCCCTACGAATGTATATAGTATGGAAGTCCTTCTCATACCTCTCCTATCCGTGCTCATTAGGGGATTTGAAAGTATTTTTTGCATTTAATATACTCCTTACTATTTCACAAAGTTGTGTTTGTATTCAAGTTAATTATACATGGAACACCTTTAAGAATCCATGCTCTTACAGTGTTTTTTTGAAATGTAGAAGGACAACTAGTAAGACTCCATCTTGTCCTCGAGTTGTCATCTAAGAGCCATAGTCAATCTACAGGTAATTTCATATTACGACTTTCTCTCTTTTAAATCATTGATATATTTTACCGTCACTTGTTTTCTGGTAGCTTTGTTAGTAATAGGGTTTTCCTTGCCAGCTCCAGAGAACGATTTTTCTTAACTGAATTTTAAATTAGTTATGTCTCAGTTTAGAATCCATACTTGGATTTACTAGGTCGTAAATTTCACTCTCTCCTTATAGAGGAGTCTCATTTTCCCTTTCAGGACCTAACTTGTTCTGCATATCACTCTTTAAATTCGCATTCATTTCGGGTTGATTTCTATGATGGTTTCTTTTCATCGTTTCATCCATTCATCCATACTTTTATTCATTTGAGAGTTGTGTTTCTACTACTATTAGGAACTTTAATTTTCCTTCACATCCTACAGGAACGATGCCATTCTCCTTAAGTTGAAAGTCTAATAATAATATTCTGAGATTTTGGTTTAACAATTATAAATTAATTATTAGCTATTTAGGCAGTACACTACACCCCTCACTACAATAACAAATTAGTTTCCCATTATTGCAGGTGAATATCCTACTTCTATCTGTAAGGTAATTATTTACCTTTATGGTTTTTCTTTTAAAATTTATTCTCTTTTTCTATTATGCTTATATTCTTTAACTAATTTATAGTCTTGGTCTTATGCAGGCACTATTTACATCACACTGGGTTTGCATAATGTTGTTATGCTTTTCGGTTCAATCATAAAGATGGACCTTTTTCTCTTTAGGTTGGTCCAACAACCTACCTTGGAGTTTTCTTATATATTATCCAAGTGTAGTTATAGAGATATTTTCCAGTTTATATTATATGAGACAGAGTTCTTCCTTTCTATAACTTAATTATACCAAGTTGGGTTATGAACTGTGTAATTATTGGGATGTATATCATTAACCTACATAACTCTGTAATATGTTTTAAGAACTTCTTTCCTCTCTAATGAATTTATTTTTATAGTTTAGAAGTCATACTTTTCTTAAAGACTGTAATTCATAGTTTGAAATAATTGTTAAGTTCCTGCTTGCAACTTGTTACTATGAGATCTCAACTCTAGTATTTCATTCCTCAGTTTATTATTGTATGTAATTTATTTAAATGGGTTAAATTTAATATGCAATTTCATACATATTTATTTTCGTTCTACATTAGTTGGTTTATAGGATTTCCTGATAATGCTAAGACAGTAATATTATTCAGAATTAAATTCCTGGGAGTCACCTAACCTCAGATTTAAGCCTTCATCAAGGTTTAGATATTCTTAGAGTTGGTACTCTTTAGTTTAATGTTTGTGCAACAATACAGAGACGGACTATATTTATTATAGACTACTCTGTTAAATGTACAAGCCTACCAATTGCTTTATACTTAGTTTTTATTGTACACATCTACCCATGCCCAGCTTTAAAAAATTTCATATATACCATCTTACTTCACCATAAGAAGTATAAAAATACTAAAATTCTAAGTTAAAATGAAATTAACTAGTGCATACCACTTAAGGTAGACTACGTTCCACCCAACCTTTGAGCTCTTTCTCCACAGCTCACCCTGAGTAGAGATCAAATTTCCAGTAATAGACAACCTCTTATCTATCCTGAACCTACTTATTTAAGCTTGATTTCCCATCATCTTGTTTCCTTAACTGCATCCAGTTAATCAGGATGTTGTGTTCCTTTTTTCTTAGGATTTCATTTTGTTTCTTCCACAAAATTACTTTAAAACTAGATTTTCCTCTTTCTAGTTTTATTCAACCTCTTCCCAATAACTTTCTTCTTTACTTGGGTAGATTTTTAGATTTTTATCTCCAATATAATTTTTAATATTTAATTTATTTCCTCCAAGTATTTTTGGAGAACTGGGAGAGTCTTGTGAATCTTATCCATCCTCATAGATTTGGTTTCCAGATCTCTAATCATAATCTAGTCTTTGCACAATTAATTCCCTTTTTATTTATTAAAATAAAATAATAAAATAAGTCCACAATAATTTTTTTCCCTTGGGGTCCACTTTACCCTTTAACATTGGTTGAAATTTCTAATAAAAGCATAGAAATTGGGGACATTACATATTCCCCCTCTAAAACAAAACACCATCCTAGGTGTTGTAAAAACAAAAATATAGAATTCAGTTTTCAAACAGTGATGGATATTTTTCCTTCATATCCTCTTCCTGCTCCCAAGTAGCCTTTTTGGGTGCAAAGTTCCTCCACTGTGTTGGAATATTGTCATTGATGGCAAAGGATATGGCAAAGGAATTGGCAAAGGCATGGGCAACAAAGAAGAACAGAAAAGTTGCAGAAAACAACGATCAGCAGCAAAGAACAAAGGAAGAATGCATTTACAGAGATAAGCAGGGAATTGAAGCAGAGTTGTCCAGAGACAGAGGCAAATTGAGAATGGTGATGAGGGATTGGTTCTAAACTCTCCATGACTTATATATTCAGTAGAATATTTGAGTCTCGTGGACATTGGTGAAATCATGTGTTATTGACAATTGGGATTATGCCCGTATAGACAGCTTGAATTGTGAAAAGCATGAGAGTGATGCTCAGACCATCTCGCTTCTGTGGAAGGAGGAGATTCGTGAAGTTGTATACGATATCAGGTTGCTAAGGTCACGGCACAGTGAAGTAAATCTGCATAATGGAGGGATTAATGGTGCTCTGGTTCTGTAAGTTGTTCGAGGAACCAATACGATCGACAGTGGAATTATACGCCTCTGCCTCTGTGTAGGTATGGAAGGTCTACAAGTCTCGGTGTTGTCTGTGTAATAGAACCTGGAGCATGAATAAATTGATTATATAAAGAAAACACTAAAGTGGGGTTTTTAATCGTTTAAACAATAAGTTTGATGGAACCATGTGCTTAGACGAAACCGTGACCGAGAGGAACAGTAACGGCGGGATGGAGCGAAACCGTGGGTTATTTCGCACCACCTTTCGTCGATACATGGTATTTCATGGATTGGCAGCGATTCCATACAGATTTTTACACGCGTCTCTGCAAAACCGCCAAGCGCACGATAATGATAGTCCTTCGCACGTTAACAAGTGACCCAGGATGGCCAGCGAAATTTCTTGGGCGTCGTCGATCTGAAAGGGGGTCATCAGACGGTCATTATTTGTGGAAGATGCGTGAAGGTTAGAAAAGGTGTGTGAAGATTAACACAGTACAACGTGCCATCGCGCGTTATTTCCCGTGCAAATTTCCCAAGTGAAATCCGTCGATCTTGGAGGCTCGCGATCCAACGGTGATCGGGCAATGGACCTGCACGAAGTTTAGTTTGGTACGGAGGGGCGCATATGTGGGCCAGGGGTCAAATTTTTATTAATAATAAACTATTCGAAAGCATTGGATTTATATATAAAGCCCGAATTAAAAGTTCATTGAATTTTTAATTAAAAATAATATTACGGGGGCAGTATAAAGATTTAAATATTCAGAAGGGGTACCCCCGTAGTTGAACAAGCAATCAAGCGTTGACCGGAAATCGACGGTGTATATTAAGTACGGGGGCATTAGCGAAAAATTTTATTCCGTACCACAAGAACCCCCGTAGTGACGTAATGATGACATACGCAGCAGAATTTGATTGGTCTTCTGACTATAATTGTGGGCCCTGGGGGTCAAAGGTTAATTTGTTTGAAAGCATTGGATGTTCTATAAAGTCCGAAGGGTTAAAACTTTATAAATATATTTATTTATCAATTTCTTTAAATTGATAAATAAATTAAAAGAAATCATATAGGTATGTAAGGGTAATACCGTCCAGGAATACCATTAGTTTTGACCCATGGTTTTTTAATAAGGACGAAAACTATATAAATGAATGAGAATTATGAAGAAAGGGGGTGCGAAAAGGATTGATAAGAAAACAAATCTCCTTTGGAGATATCTGTATGAATAAACCTCTGATATATCTGAATCAAGGGTGCACCTATAAATATGATGATCAGATCGACTAAGATGTGCATGCATGATGGTGATGAATGAATGAAGCTCTTGAAGGAATGTCTGGATGGGCAAACTCTATTCTTAACTGAAAAATCTGAATGAACCTCTGGTCTTGAACGATGGACGAAGAAACAATGAAGAGCTAGCGCATGACTGCTAAAGAAAACATATGAATCCGGTGAGTCTGAGGGTTGAAGCCTTCATTTTGGAAGTAGAAGTTTTTTGCCAGTAGAAACTGGTGTTATGTTTAGGGGGTTGAAGCTCCCTTCTAGGAAAGGCTGGTAAACGAGAGAAGGTTGTAGCCTTCTGCAGGTGGGTGCCTGCGTGCTGGTATGAGTCTGCACCAGCATATATTGTAAAAGGTTTTCTCTATAATAAAATATTGAAGAGTGAGATTACAGCAGCAGTGGTTTTCTCCTGAATTGGGTTTCCACCTTAAATCCTAGTGTCCATATGTGTTATTCATGGTTAATGGTTTGTTCTGTTATTTCTGTTCATGCTTAATGCTTATCTGAAACAATTCTCTAATTAAAGACATAATAAGATATCTAGACATACATGTTGAATGCAGTACTATAACATATGGTTTTTTTTTAAGAGAAAGGAAAGAAAAAAATTTCAGCCTAAAATACTGATTCACCCCCCCCTCTCAGTATTTTTCCCAAAAATTGGTATCAGAGGAGGTCCTTCTGATAAATCTTAGCCGCTAGAAGGAAGATTATTCAAGATGAGAAATCAAGAAGGAACAACATCTATCAGGCCTCCACTCTTCAACGGAAACAACTTAATCTTTTGGAAAACAAGGATGAGATCCTATCTTCAGTCTCTGGGAGCAGATGTATGGGCTATTGTTGAAGGAGGATATCAATATCCAGCCTCAGTACCAACAGATCCAACGGAAAGAAATAATTATGAAACAAATGCAAAGGAAGTCAATGCTCTATTAGGAAGTCTAACTTAATCAGAATTTGTCAAAGTCATGCAGCTGAATACAACAAAGGAAATATGGGACAAAATCATTCTAAGCTATGAAGGTGATGCAAAGGTAAAAAGTGCTAAACTTCAAACTCTCAGAATCCAATATGAGAATCTTAAAATGCTTAATGAAGAAAGCATTGCAAATTTCTTTCTACATCTTGACGATATTGTAAATCGCATGAGAAATATGGGAGAAACAATTACTGAATCCACTTTGGTTGAGAAAATTTTAAGATCTCTAACAGCAAAATTTGAGTCAAAAGTTCCAGCTTTTGAAGAAAAGCAGGATATTCAAAATCTTACTGTAGTACAACTTCATGGCATACTAACTGCATATGAAATTAGAAGAGGAGGACCATCTGAAGTCAAAGAAGTAGTCTTTAGAACTTTTACAAAAGGAAAGGAAGTACAAATAACAGAAGGATCAGGATATATCTCAGAAGAAGATGAGATAAACTTCGTAAAGAAACTTCAACCTGGCACAGGACGATTCAGAGGTAAGCTTCCTTTCAAATGTTTTGATTGTGGAAGATTTGGTCATTATGCTGCCAAGTGTCCTTATAAAGAAACACATAAAAATGGGAAGGAAGTAACAAGAAGGAATAAGAATAATTTTAGCTCTAAAAAGAGTTACTATACTCATGAAGATAGTGATGGGTTATCTGATAGTGAGGAAGAATGTGAACAAGATCTGAGACTTCTCATGGCATTTGAAAAAGGATCTAGAGAAGAAGAGGATAATTTTGTGGACGCTCTAGAAGACAGTGATTTTCTTAATGAAAACAATAAACTCAAAATTTGCTTAGAAGAGAGCAAAATAATCATAGAAACTCTGAAAAATCAGCTTGAAGATAAAGAGAAACACAATGAGAAATTAGAATGTGAAGTAGTAGATCTAAGAAAATAACTTGGGAAAGTAAAGACTCTGAATCTTATATTTTCTAAAGGGTCTGAAACCTTAGATGAGATTATGAAGGTACAATGTTCTCCTCTCATAAAGACAGGTCTTGGATATATTGGAGAATATTCTCAGGCATCAGCACCAAATTATCTAAAAGCAGTTACAACTGGTTTACAACATGCTTCCACTCAGCAAGGGAACAAAGAATATTTACAGGTAAAGCATGATCATTTCAATTCAAGAAACACTAACAGGAATGTCTTTCAAAGAAACACCAATCAACAGATAAATTCATATAGAAGACCTTATGATCGCAGAAATTTATTCTTCAATGGACAATGTTTCTCATGTCACAATTTTGGTCATAAAGCTATTCAATGTGTAGCATATAAAACTATTATGACAAAAGAAGAAAAAAAGAAAAGGACTAATATTGAAGCAAAGACGAATACTTATAACAAATTTTCTCCTCTTCAAAATGAAGTTGAATGCACTTATTGCAATAACTTTGGCCATGAAGAATTTGAATGCAGGAGAAAAGTTCAGCCAAAAGAACATGTTCCTTCAAGATCCAAAGTATGGAAAAAGGAGTTACAGGTTGAAAATTGTGGCATAGCGTTATTTGTAGAAGATGAAGAGAACCAATGGCACATTGATAGTGGATGCTCAAGACACATAACAGGTGATAAAGACAAACTTCTTGCATATAGTGCTCTAGAAAAGGAGAAGAATGTTACATTTGGAAATGATACTCCTGCGGTAATTAAAGGTAAAGGGTCTGTTTTCCTAAAGGATAAGGTGAAAGCTAATGAAGTCATGTATGTGGATGGATTAAAGCATAACTTGTTAAGTGTAAGTCAAATGTGTGATCAAGGAACTGAAGTTGTCTTTAATTCAAAATAATGTGTGGTACGTGATCTTGATACAGGTAAAGCAATTATAAAAGGAAAAAGAACTCCAAACAACCTGTATATATTGAATAACCTCAAAGAACAATGTTATTTGAGTAAATCTTCAGAAAATTGGCTATGGCATAGAAGGTTGGGGCATTTGAGCTTCTCTCAAATCAACAAATCAAGTAGACTTAAAGCTGTTCGTGATCTTCCCAATATTACTCTACCTGAAAATATCATATGCAAATCTTGCCAATTCGGTAAGCAAACCATGGTACAATTTAATGCTAAGGAAGGATCATCAAGTAAGCCTCTTGAACTCATTCATACTGACATATGTGGACCTATGAGGAAAAATTCACCCCGTGGTGAAGAATACTATATCTTATTCATTGATGATTTCTCTAGAATGTGTTGGATTGGGGTGCTTAAACACAAAGATGAAGCATTTGAGAAATTTCAGATTTTCAAAGCACTAGTGGAGAATGAATTAGAATTAAAAATCAAGTGTCTTAGATCTGATCGAGGAGGAGAATATACATCCAAATAATTTCTTGAATTCTGTGAACAACACGGCATAAAAGGACAGTTCTCTGTAGCCGGCACTCCACAACAGAATAGTGTTGCAGAGAGAATGAACAGAACAATTCAACAAATGGCTAGAGCTATGCTTGATGATTCTGGAACACCTGACACATTTTGGGGAGAAGCAACAGATACAGCAGCAAACATTCTCAACAAAGCACATGTTCGTGTAAATAGTGATAAAACTCCATATGAACTCTGGTATGGTAATCCTCCCACTATAAAGCATTTTAGAATTTTTGGGAGCAAATGCTTTATCAAGAATAATGATGAAAACTTGGCAAGTTTGAACCCAGAGCAGATGAAGGAATATTTCTTGGTTACTCCTCTAGGAGTAAGGCATATAAATGTTACAATAAAAGACTTCAAAAGATTGTTGAATGTATTGATGTTGTTATTGATGAGTCTCCTGCAGCCCCAAAAGAAGAAAAGCAAACAACAGATGAAGATGATGAGGACACATATCCTTCTACATCAAACAATAATGATACAAACAGTGCACCCAGTGAAGAACCTGAAGAGGAGTTGTCTGAAAAGGCTCCATCTAGATATGTTCAAAAGAATCATCCAAAATCTCAAATTTTGGGAGAAAAGGAATCAGGTGTACAAACAAGAAGGACTCTTGTGGGATCTTCTAGCAATCTGGCATTTCTGTCCATGGTTGAACCTCACAGTGTCAGTCAAGCTAGCAAAGATGAATGTTGGATTCAAGCCATGAATGAAGAGTTTGATCAAATTGAAAAGAATCACACTTGGGAGTTAGTACCAAGGCCTCATGACAAAAATTTCATTGGAACTAAATGGATATTCAAAAACAAGTTAAACGAGAATGGGGATGTTATAAGAAATAAAGCTAGACTTGTGTGCAAAGGGTACGCTCAACAAGAAGGTATAGACTTTGAAGAAACCTTTGCTCCTGTAGCCAGACTTGAAGCCATAAGAATGTTTCTTGCATTTTCAAGCTTCCAACAAATCAAAGTTTATCAAATGGATGTTAAATCTACTTTTCTCAATGGTGATCTAGAAGAAGAAGTTTATATAGAACAACTAGAAGGATTCATTTTGGGAAATGATGAAAAACTTGTTTGTAGACTTAAAAAGGCTCTATATGGTCTCAAACAAGCTCCAAGGGCATGGTACTATCGTCTTGAAAAATATCTTCATCACCAAGGATTTTCAAAGGGGTCTGCTGATATCAACTTATACACAAAAAATGAAAATGACAAATTATTGATTGTGGTTGTATATGTTGATGATATCATTTTTGGAAGTAATGGAGAGTCTGTGAGTCAAAAATTTGTTTCTGATATGCAGCAAGAATTTGAAATGTCATTACTTGGGGAACTAACATTCTTTCTTGGCTTGCAAGTGCAACAAGCAACAGATGGCATATTCTTATCACAAGTTAAATACCTCAAGAAAATCCTGAAGAAGTATGGCATGGAAGATTGTAAACCTGTAAGTACACCAATGATAACCGGATGTAATCTCAGCTCTAATGATGATTCCCCCACCGTGAATCAACCAAAATATAGATCTATGATAGGAAGTCTTCTTTATCTCACTGGGACAAGACCAGACATCATGCATGCAGTTGGGATTGTTGGACGATTCCAAGCTAATCCAAAAGAGTCTCATCTCCAGGCTGTGAAAAGAATATTCAAATATCTACAAGGAAGTCAAGACTTTGGACTATGGTATCCAAAGAAGGCTGATCTTACTCTTCATGCATACACTAATGCAGATTGGGCTGGAAGTGTTGATGATCGGAAAAGCACTAGTGGTGGTGCATTCTTTATGGGACCCCGGTTAGTATCTTGGTTTAGCAAGAAGCAGAGCTCCATTGCCTTATCTACAGTAGAAGCAGAATATGTGGCTGCAGCATCATGTTGCACTCAACTTCTCTGGATAATGCAAACCCTACAAGACTTTCAAATCAAATGTTCACCTCCTATCTCCATTATGTGTGATAATACAAGTGCCATTAGTATCTCAAAGAATGATGTTATGCATTCCAAGACCAAGCACATTCCCATCAAGTATCACTTCTTACGAGAACAAGTGCTTGAGCAAAAGGTGAAATTAGAGTATGTTTCCTCCAAAGAACAAGTTGCTGATATATTTACCAAACCTCTACCCACGGAAGCATTCGAATATCTCAGAAAGAAACTAGGAGTAGTCTCTGCCATGCAGAGGATCCGGTCGACTTAATTACAGATGACTAAATTGGTTGTGAGGAGTTGTTGGGCATCTCTGAATGCACAGGCTGAGAGCATTGGTCATGTGAAAAGGATGAATTGTTGGTCATATTATGTTTTAAGATGCAGCATGATCTCAAGGGGAGCATGGGACTGTCGGTTCAACGGTTCTTGATAAAACTCTTTGCCATTGATGTCAAAGGGGGAGGAAACGCAACAAAGGGTGTCTATCAGGAAGAGTATTTCCATCAATGCCAAAGGGGGAGATTGTTGGAATATTGTCATTGATGGCAAAGGATATGGCAAAGGAATTGGCAAAGGCATCGGCAACAAAGAAGAATAGAAAAGTTGCAGAAAACAACGATCAGCAGCAAAGAACAAAGGAAGAATGCATTTACAGAGATAAGCAGGGAATTGAAGCAGAGTTGTCCAGAGACAGAGGAAAATTGAGAATGGTGATGAGGGATTGGTTCTAAACTCTCCATGACTTATATATTCAGCAGAATATTTGAGTCTTGTTGGACATTGGTGAAATCATGTGTTATTGACAGTTGGGATTATACCCGTATAGACAACTTGAATTGTGAAAAGCATGAGAGTGATGCTCAGACCATCTCGCTTCTGTGGAAGGAGGAGATTCGTGAAGTTGTATACGATCTCAGGTTGCTAAGGTCACGACACAGTGAAGTAAATCTACATAATGGAGGGATTAATGGTGCTCTGGTTCTGTAAGTTGTTCGAGGAACCAATACGATCGACAGTGGAATTATACGCCTCTGCCTCTGTGTAGGTATGGAAGGTCTACAAGTCTCGGCGTTCTCTGTGTAATAGAACCTGGAGCATGAATAAATCGATTATATAAAGAAAACACTGAAGCGGGGTTTTTAATTGTTTAAACAATAAGTTTGACAGAACCATGTGCTTAGATGGAACCGTGACCGAGAGGAACAGTAACGGCGGGTGGAGCAAAACCGTGGGTTATTTCACACCACCTTTCGTCGATACGTGTTATTTCGTGGATTGGTAGCGATTCCATACAGATGTTGACACGCGTCTCTGCAAAACCGCCAAGCGCACGATAATGATAGTCCTTCGCACGTTAAAAATTGACCCAGGATGGCCAGCGAAATTGCTTGTGCGTCATCGATCTGAAAGGGGGTCATCAAACGGTCATTATTTGTGGAAGATGCATGAAGGTTAAAAAAGGTGTGTGAAGATTAACACAGTACGACGTGCCATCGCGCATTATTGCCCATGCAAATTGCCCAAGCGAAATCCGTCGATCTTGGAGGCTCGTGATCCAACGGTGATCGGGCAATGTACTTGCACGAAGTTTAGTTTGGTACGGAGGGGTGCATATGTGGGCCAGGGGTCAAATTTTTATTAATATTAAACTATTCGAAAGCATTGGATTTATATATAAAGCTCGGATTAAAATTTCATTGAATTTTTAATTAAAAATAATATTACAGGGGCAGTATAAAGATTTAAATATTCAGAAGGGGTACCCCTATAGTTGAACAAGCAATCAAGCGTTGACCGGAAATCGACGGTGGAGATTAAGTACGGGGGCACCAGCCTAAAATTTTCTTCCGTACCACAAGAACCCCCGTAGTGACGTAATGATGACATACGCAACGGAATTTGATTGGTCTTCTGACTATAATTGTGGGCCCTGGGGGTCAAAGGTTAATTTGTTTGAAAGCATTGGATGTTCTATAAAGTCCTAAGGGTTAAAAATTTATAAATATATTTATTTATCAATTTCTTTAAATTGATAAATAAATTAAAAGAAATCATAGAGGTATGTAAGGGTAATACCGTCCAGGAATACCATTAGTTTTGACCCATGGTTTTTTAATAAGGACGAAAACTATATAAAGGAATTAGAATTATGAAGAAAGGGGGTGCGAAAAGGATTGATAAGAAAATGAATCTCCTTTGGAGATATCTGTATGAATAAACCTCTGATATATCTAAATCAAGGGTGCACCTGTAAATATGATGATCAGATCGACTAAGATGTGCATGCATGAGGGTGATGAATGAATGAAGCTCTTGAAGGAATGTCTGGATGGGAAAAATCTGTTCTTAACTGAAAAATCTGAATGAACCTCTGGTCTTGAACGACGGACGAAGAAAAAATGAAGAGCTAGCGCATGACTGCTGAAGAAAACATATGAATCTGGTGAGTCTGAGGGTTGAAGCCTTCATTTTGGAAGTAGAAGTTTTCTGCCAGTAGAAAATGGTGTTACGTTCAGGGGGTTGAAGCTCCCTTCCAGGAAAGGCTGGTAAATGAGAGAAGGTTTTAGCCTTCTGTAGGTGGGTGCCTGCATGCTGGTATGAGTCTGCACCAGCATATATTGTAAAAGGTTTTCTCTATAATAAAATATTGAAGAGTGAGATTACAGCAGCGGTGGTTTTCTCCCGAATTGGGTTTCCACCTTAAATCCTGGTGTCCATATGTGTTATTCATGGTTAATGGTTTGTTCTGTTATTTCTGTTCATGCTTAGTGCTTATCTGATGCAATTCTCTAAGTAAAGACATAATAAAATATCTGGACATACATGTTGAATGTAGTACTGTAACATATGGTTTTTTTTTAAGAGAAAGGAAAGAAAAATTGTTCAGCCTAAAATACCGATTCACCCCCCCCTCTCAATATTTTTCCCAACACACTGCACTTTCATCATGTTCATTGTTCTGTTTCGGAGCTCAATTTCTTCCTGTGCCAAGATGCGAAGTGGATCTTGAAGGAATTCCCCTTCTAGTTCCACTTGTATCACATACCAATAAATAACATGAGTAGCTTCATGCACATATTTCTTTAATAATGAAACATGAAAAACATCGTAAACCTTAATGTGACTAGGTAAAACCAAATTCTATTCTATTGGTCCCACTCTTTCCAGTACTTCAAAATCTCCACAGTAGCACGGCTCTATTTTTTCACAGCTACCAGTGTACAAAGTACTCTTCTTGGGCTTAATCCGCAGGTAGGCATGATCACCCACATTGAATTCTCTATGAATTATCTTTTCATCTACATAGATTTTTTGCCTGTCTTGTGTTGTTTTGATATTTTGCTAAATTTTCTTAATAGTTCTGTCCATTTCCTGGAATGCATCAGGTCCAAGTGTTAACTTATCCTCTGGTTGACTCCAACTTAGAGGAGTTTCGCACTTTCTGCCATATAATTATTCAAAATGACTCATCTTGATTGAGGATTGGTAGCTATTGTTGTAGGAAAATTATAATAAATGTAGAAAGTCCTCCCACTTTGTTGGTCTGTCCATCACATACATTCTCAACATGTCTTCTAAAATCTGGTTTGTTCTTTCAGTTTTCCCATCAGTTTGGGGATGGTATGCAGTACTAAAGTTCAATTTGGTACCCATTCCCCCAAACAGACTCCTCCAAAAAGTTGTAGTAAACTTTGCATCTGTGTCTGATATAATCATTTTAGGAATACCATGAAATTTTAAAATCTTTTTCATAAATAAAATAGCTACTTGAGTTGTACCAAAATTAGATTGTACTGGTAAGAAGTGTGCATCCTTAGTCAAGGTGTCAACCACTACCATGATAGAGTCATGTTGGTATTTAGTTCTTGGTAATCCAGTGATGAAATCTATGGAGACTTTTCCCCACTTCCATTCCAGAATGGGTAAAGGATTCAACAATCCTGCTAGATGTTGATGCTCTACCTTTAACTATTGACATTCCAAACATCTAGGTAAATAATTAGCCACACACTTTTTCATACTTGGCCAGAACATGTTCTTTCTTAATGATGAAATTAATTTCTAATACCCTGGATGTCCTGCATAGGTATTTTATGATACTCATCTAATTTTTCACTTTTTAATGAGTTCACATTGGGAATGTATAATCTGTCTTTATAACAAATTAGTCCTCTCTGGTTTTGAGTATACCCCACCTTCTCTTTTCTCTGCAATTCTTCTTGAATTTTTTCATAGTTTGGGTCTTGTCTCATTACTTCTTGGGTTAATCTTTCAATATCAAAGTTTGCACTACTCCCAACACTATTAACACTTTGACAAGCATTTCTACTTAAAGCATATGCAATATTATTTCCCATCCCTTTGATATGTTTGATCTCCATGTAAAACTCACTAAGGAAGGACAACCATCTAGCTTGTCTAGCATTTAAATCAGGTTGTGTAAAAAAAATACTTTAAACTGATGTGATTTGTCATTAATATAAAATTTTTTCCTAACAGATAATGTATCCACATATTCAAAGCATGTATTATAGCAGGTAACTCTAAGTCATACACACTATAATTTTGTTCATGTTTATTTAGTTTCCTTGATTCATATGCTATGACTGAGTTTTCTTGTAGGAATACTCCTCCTAGTCCCTCTCCACGAGCATATGTACATACTGAAAATTCCTAATTTGGATTAGCAATCTTTAGAATAGGTGCAGTTGTAAGTGTAATTTTTAACTGTTCAGAATTATGCTGACATTTTTCAGTCCACTCAAACTTCACTCCTTTCCTCTATAGAGATGTGATAGGGTATGCTAAGGCTGAAAATATCTCTACAAAACTCCTATAGAATCCTGCAATTCCCATGAAATATTAAATAGAGGTAACATCAATAGGTACAGGCCAATCCATTATCACTTGTATCTTTTCTGGGTCCACTGCTAATTCTTTATTTGAAATTATATGGCCCAAGTATTGAATCTAATCCTTGAAAAATTCATATTTGCTAAGTTTAGTGTATAACTTATGTTCTCTGAGCGTTTGTAAGACAAATCTGAGATGCTCCTTATGTTCAACATCATTCTTATAATATATCATAATTTCATAAATAAATACTAGAACAAATTTGTCGAAATACTTATTTAAAACATTATTCATTAAGCACATAAAAGTAGCAGGTGCATTATTCAATCCAAAAGGTAGGACTACAAGCTCATAGTGTCCATATCTTATTCTGAATGCAGTTTTACTTATGTCTTCATCTTTAATTTTTAATTGATGATATCCTGTCCTTAAATCAATTTTTGAAAAGGTTGTGGCTTCTATAACTTGATAAAATATATCATTTATCCTAGGTAGAGGATATCTGTTCTTGATTTTCATTTTATTTAGTTTAGATATCATTTTTGGGATTCAACTCCGTTAATTTAGTCATTCATCTATGACCATTTCCATGAGAAGTAGTCGTAACTGACTAATTTCTCATGATTTTTGAATAGTCCACTTAGCACTCATTGCATCGGGTGATGCTCACAGGGGTGAAGAAGTGGGGTTGAAACTAGTGAAATGAATCACATAGCGTCAATCATCGCTTCTGGGGCTTGCACCCGATAACTAGGACTTCCCGGGAGGTCACCCATCGCAGAACTCCTCTGGCTCAAGCACGCTTAACTGTGGAGTTTTCCCCACAATCAAGCCCACTTAGCTTGCTACCCCATTTGCAAAACCTTAGCAACTATTGTGCCGCATGAACCATTCAAGAAGAGATCCCTTTACTCTTAGTATTTTAAGTATGAGGGGTTTTCGTAGTGCATTATATTAGATATCATTTTTGGGATTCAACTGCGTTAATTTAGTCGGTAATCTATGCACATTCTGAATGTGTCATCTTTATTTTTGACAAACAGTACCAGTGCTCCCCATGGGGGTACACTTGGTCTTATATAGCCTCTATCCAACAACTCTTGTAGTTGCAGTTTTAACTCCATCAATTATGGGGTACTCATTATGTATGGGACTCTAGAGACTAGTGTAGCTCTTGGTACTAATTCAATTGAGAAATAAATTTATCTTTTAGGCGGCAGATGAGGCATTTCATCTGGAAACATGTCCTTGAACTCTCGAATGACTATCAAGTTCTCTACAAGCACATCTTCAGGTTGTTGTCCCAATTCTTCCACATGTACAACATACACATGGAAACCTTTTTGGTTGTCCTTTTTAACTGAAGCACTAAAATTTGTCTCATTGATATTGGTTTGGGTTTCCCTTTCACTATTACCAGTTTTCCCTCACCATCTATATAGTGTAATGTTTTGTCTAAACAATCTAACATAGATTTTTGTTTTTCTAACCAGTCCATTCCTACCAACACATCATAGGAGCCTATAGCTAAAATAGTCAAATTCATTTTAGTTTTATACCCATTCAAATTTATACCTGTCTTGGGTAAATTTATGGGTCACTTTTATTTTTTTTCCTATAGCTAACTGACCTAACCATGCTTTCTGAAATTTCTCTGACCTCAATTTTCATTTTTCCACAATTTGAAAACTTACATAACTTAAAGATGCACCTGGATCTATCAAAATAGAGACCGATTGTTCAAAAATCATAGCTTTTATTTCAACCATAATAGATTGGTGTTCAACTTGACAATCTTCCAGGGCAGCACTGATTTTGGGGATGTTTATTGGACGTCATTTACAGTAGTTGCCTCTCTCATCACTTGTATGCTCTGAACAGTTCTGTGTGGACAATATCTCAACAAATGAGGTTCTCCACAACCCCAGCACTTTAGAGGTTCCCTCATTTTAACAGTTCTTTCTCTCTTACTGTTTTAATATATCTTTTTAGATCCTGTTTGTGATTGGGCTTGGTGATTTTCTCTAGTTTTTATAAACTTATTCCTTTGGTGGTTTCTCCCAAAGTACTTTAATTTTGTTGGTTTCGTTCTTTTTCCAATAGATTTACCCTTTTCTTTGTTTTTCCAGTTTTTCACTTGTTCATTTCTACCTTTGAACTGCTGATAACATAGTCTTGCCTTGCGCACCACTTCATCCATTGTCTTGGGATTTTCAAATTCTATCCTCTCCCTGTAGATAGTAGGTAGGAAGTTTAAAAATCGTTGTACCTTTTCCTACTCTTCCGTATATAAGGTACATAGCGACAAAAGTTGGTGAATTTGGTAGCAAACTCATCAATAGTAAGTTTTCCCAACCTAAGCTCATGAAAATATTTGGCTTTATCATCATAGTATCGTTCTTTCAGATATCTATGTTTAAATTTTATTTGTAAATCTTCCCAAGTGACAGTTTTCTCATCTATCACATGCACCATTTTGGTTTCCTCCCACCACAAGGTAGCATTTCCTTATAGTTGATAAATATCCAACCTAGATTTCAAGTTACTTTCATAGTCATAGACTTTAAAGTACTTTATCATGTTTAGAAGCCAAGCTTCTACATCTTCCTCCTTCTCTCCATCATAGGAGGGAAGCTTGATTTTTCGGAATTCTCCCTGTAATTCCTTGTTCCTTCTAGACTGATGTCTAAAGGCCCCATCCTCGCCAGACTCTTCTGAGTGGTTTGTAGTTCTCTTTCTCTTTTTCTCAGAACCTTCACCTTCATGACTGTTCTAGGAGGTCAATTCTCTGATTAACCTTTCTTTCTCCTCGCTGGCTAGAGATAGCGTTTCATTGTTGTTTTCTAATTTCATCATTTCTATTTGCATCCAATGCATCATAGCCATCAATTGAGCATTAGGATCTAATGGATTTTCTGCACCACCGAGATCCACATGCAACTCATCCCCTTCACTCATGGTTTGCAACTATATAGTTCTGCACTAAGCCACTATATAGAAAAGTAAACATTAACGAAAAATTATTTTAACAAAAAAATTTACAGCAATAGAATTTTTCTCTGATGTGAGCACAAATTTTGGCCTAGTGTTTTAACATGGGCTCTGATACCATTTGTAACATCTCCATTTCAACATAATTCTTTTTTTATATTTATATTGCTAACACTAATTTCATCCCATGGACAGATTATTGTTTGTCACATTCTGGCGTATATTCACCATCGAAAATTTACTTTTCTATACTTTTAAATATTTCAATATTGGTTCATATACTAGTTGGGACTAAGACTCAAAAGTATCAAATCTCAATGAGACTCTATGTTTAGGAACTCATCCCTGTTTTATTTTACATGGCCACTTGTATAGAAATATTTAAATCCCCCCCTCTTAACTATTAATAAAAAATTTATTCTCCATGCTAATAACTTAGAAATTTCTCTAAACCTAACTCCCCCTCAACCATACATACCTTATTTTAACTTTACCTTAAAAGTTATCATTCTTATCTATTTTTTGACATATATATATGTTTATTCATAATAGAATTGACCTTAGTCTATCTTCGTTCTAAAGGAAAATAATTGTCACATATGTTTAAAACCTCTATATGAACCCTTATTAAGACTTTTCATATGGGTATATGTATCTTATAATTAGCCAGTATCCTCAATGCACATTATCCCTCCATTGAAGTTATATAATTGAAATCAAACCTTATGTAAGACCTTTATACCACCCATTCAATTAATATTTCCAACGTGGAGTTGAACATGGGCTATCTATGTGACAGAAACGAATGTATAACCTATAAGGTTTAACATTTTATTGGGTTCACTTTTTTTATTTTTTACTACGCATTTAATCCATAGTTAGACTCAATTTAATTGTTTGAACTTTGAGCCATGATAATTTCTATGGTTTAATTTGAGCGGTTTCTCCATATGAGCGTATGCAATATTTGTACATGATTTGCCTCGATATATCTTGACATTCAATTTATGCTACCATGTCACTCAACTCATCTCATTATTGATTAAACCCTTCAATCCGTGAGAGATTCATCTAACACCAGATCTCGTACACGTGGATGGTTAGGATCAAATCAAAGTTAGGGTTTCTGGCTCCATAAATGGTTTCGTTTTTTACTTGTGCATATTTTTCACTCTACGTCTCTGTTGAACCTCCCCTGTTTTGCTTCAGCCCATCTTTCCCTTAATATTAATCCATGTCATTCTCTGCTCTTATTTTGTTTACTGAAAAATGACAATAGTTCCGGCAAACCGAGGGGAGAGATTTGTTTTACATTCAGAGATTACCTCCTCTCCATGTCAAGGTAAGATGTTCGGCTTGCTACGTTTTTTTTTTTTTTTTAACTTGTATTTTTTGTTTTTGCATTCCCCATTCTGGTAATTGAGATTTTTCTTAATCTATCCATTGCTCTGGCTAGATTATGAACTACAGTGTTGTTCATCCATGATGTGGAGTCCTAGTAAGCGGGGTTTATCGAAGCTTTACAACCCTGATAACTTCTCATTTTGATAACTAATTTTCATTCCAATTAACATGACATGTATGTGGCTTCCTTTATGAAATTTACGCAATAATTTGTTAACTGTAAAATATGATTTGAAATCTAGAGGGTTGGTTGTAGCTATTGGTGAGGTTTCAACTATATCTAGTAACTAGAGTCAACTCAAACAATCGTTTTACCTTATTGGGGTTTGATGCCGTTCCTCGAATTTTTTTTAATGGCTTAGATAATTCTGATTTTCGCTAAATTTAAATTTCGAGATCCCTACGAACGTATATAATATGGAAGTCCTTCTCAGACCTCTCCTATCTGCATTCATTTCAGCATTTCAAATTATTTTATGTGTTTAATATACTCATTGTTGCACAAATTTGTGTTTGTATTCAGGTTAATTATACATGGAACACCTTTAAGCATCCATGCTCTCACACTATTTTTGTGAAATGCAGACAGACAAACGAGAAGACTCCATATTTTCCTCGAGTTGTCATCTGAGAGCCATATTAAATTTACAGGTAATTTCGTATTATGAATTTCTCTCCTTTAAATCATTGATCCATTTTACCGTCACCTATTTTCTAGTAGGATTTTTAGTAATTGGTTTTCCTTGCAGGTTCTAGAGAATGATTTTTCTTAACTAATTTTTAAATTAGTTGTGTCTCATTTTAGAATCTGTACTTGGATTTTCCAGGTCGTAAATTTCACCCTCTCCTTATAGAGGAGTCTCATTTTCCCTTTCAGGACCCAACTCATTTTACGTATCACTCTTTAAATTCGTATGCATTCCGGGTTGATTTCTACTCTGGTTTCTTTTCATTGTTTCATCTGTTGGTACATACTTTTATTCATTTTAGAATTGCACTTCAACTACTATCAGGAATTTTAATTTTCCTTCACCTCGTAGAGGAACGATGCCATTTTTCTTAAGTTGAAAGTCTAATAATAATATTCTAACATTTTTATTTAACAATTATAAACTAATTGTTTACTATTTAGGTTGTACACTCCACCCTTCACTACAATAAAATATTATTTTCCCATTATTGTACGTGGATATCCTACTTCTATCTTTAAGGTAATTATTTACCCTTATGGTTTTTCTTTTAAAATCTATTCTTGTTTTCTGTTATGCTTATATTCTTTAAATAATTTATAGTCTATGTCTTATCCCAGTACTATTTGGATCGCACTGGGTTTACATATTGTTGTCATACTTTTATGTTCAATCATAGTGATGGATGTTTTTCTCTTCAGGTTGGTCCAACAAACTACCTTGGAGTTTTCTTATATACTATCCCAGTAAACTTTCAAAGATATTGTCTAGTTTATATTGTATGAGAAAGAGTTCTTCCTTTCTATAACTTAATTATAACAAGTTGGGTTATGATCTGTGTAATTATTGGGATGTATATGCTTAACCTACATAACTCTATAATATGTTTTAAGAACTTCTTTCCTCTCTAATGAATTTATTTTTATAGTTCAGAAGTCATACTTTTCTTAATGATTGTAATTTAGAGTTTGTAATAATTGCTAAGTTCTTTGCTTGCAACTTGTTACTATGAGATCTCAACTCTTGTATTTCATTCCTTAGTTTATTACTGTCTATAATTTATTTGAATGGATTAAATTTAATAGGCACTACCATTCATATTTATTTTCCTTTTACATTAGTTGGTTTATATAATTTTCTGATAATGCTACGATAGTAATATTATTCAGAATTAGATTATTGGGAGTCACCTAACCTCATATTTAAACCTTCCTTAAGGTTTAGATATTTTGAGAGTTGGTACTCTTCATTTTAATGTCTGTGCAACAATACAGGGACAAACTATATTTATTATAGACTAATTTGTTAAATGTACATACCTACCAATTGATTTATACTTATTCTTTATTGTAGACATCTATTCATGCCCATATTTAAAAAATTCCATATATACCATATTATCTTCACCAAAAGAAGCATAACAATACTAAAATTCTAATTTAAAATGAAATTAACTGGTGCATACCACTTAAGTTAGTCTAGGTTCCACCCAACCTTTGAGCTCTTTCTCTACATCTCCCCCCCCCCGAGCAGAGATCAAGTCTTTTATTCATAGACAACCTCTTGTCTATCATAAATCTTCTTATGTAAGTCTACTTTCCCATCAACTTGTTTTCTTAACTGCGTCTAGTTAATCAGGATGTTATTTTCCTTTTTCCTAAAGCTTTCTTGTTGTTTCTTCCACAAAATTACTTTAAAATTAGCTTTTCCTCTTTCTAGTTTTATTCCACCTCTTCCCAATAATTTTCCTCTATACTGGGGTATTTTTTATAATTTTATCTCAAATCTAATTCTTAATTTTTAATTTATTTCCTCCAAGGATTTTTGGAGAACTGGGAAAGCCTTATGAACCTTATCCATCCTCATGGATTTGGTTTCCAGGTCTCTAATCATAATCTAGTCTTTGCACAGTTCCATTTTTATTTTATTAAATTATAATAATAAATTAAATCCACAATAATTATTTTCCCTTAGGGTCTACTTTACCCTTTAGAACTGGTTAAAATTTCTAATAAAAGCAGAGAAACTGGGCACATTACAGAGATAGACATATCCCCATTTCATGACACATCACTTTGTGAACCTTAATTTTTCATAAACAAATGAATCAATTTTTGTATCCCGATGACCTTATGTTCGTAATTCCATAATTTTCATTGGATAATTAGACATGCTACTCATATACAATTAAAAGCTAAGAATTTCATTTTATGCGATGCCATATTTTGAGATAACAGTTTATGTAAGGAAATAGAAGCTGGAACAATACTCACATATTTTAAACGCATTCTGTAAAAATAAAATGTTAGACACTTCACTATTCTAGAGACATAGCTAATATGAACAAATCAATTATTTGTATCACTGCAAATAGTTTTTTTCCATGGTCTACTAGCCATTTCAAATTCTCTCTTACTCATTTTTGTATATAGTAACCACCTGCTACTATTTTGGATGTGAAACACATTATGAAATCTTTTTATGAGAGATAAATCTAGAATTCATATTTTTTTATTATCATTATGTATGTCTTCAGTGACCAATCTCATGTTAGTGTGGATATATCTGTGTCCTAATCACTTGCATGTTCCGTGCTAATAGATTCTTATCACTAATTTTCTTGTTCATTGACACAAAAACATTACGAATAACTCATCATTAAATTTAATTAGTATATATGATTAATAAAAAAACACCATTTCAGGTAAAACTAAGTCTTTTTAGCATTCGATTCACCGAATTAGCACATGCATAGGTTGTCTCCTTACATATCATTTAGATTGTATCAATTTTATGATATTTCTCTACCCAATAATGTTAGAGTTCACACAATTTCATGTCGATTACGTAAACAATTGTGTGTGAATGAAAAAATTAGGAAGCAACATTTACTATTGAAAATGATTATTTCATTAAATCAAAACTCTTATGAATTTTCCAGGATAATTTACATAGTCATGATAACGCTTGGAATTTCAATGCCATATGCATCATATTAAATTTTTAAAAATTCAATATTAATAGGAAGAAGATGTGTGGAATAACTTTGTAGATGAAATTTTTTTTGGATGACTGAAACATTACGAAAGAAAGTCTTTGATCCTTGAATTTCACACCCATTCAATTAAAATGATGATTGTTTTGTGAAACTATTAATAATCTGTGTACCTACAAAATCCCCCCTCCACAAGCTCCACAAGAATTTTCAATAATTTAATTTTAAACAACCTAATGTTTCTAATTTTTCTTGTTATGAAATTCAATAATGTTGAATGCACACATATTCTCTTTGCACAACTTCTCTCCCTCACATGCATTAAAAAAAAACTTAATTTAATATTTGATAATAAGTATTTAATTCACAAATGAAAGATCACAAATGTGCAGAGTATTTGAAAACATTTGGAAAAATGAGTATTGAGAAAAAAAATTTCAACATGTAAATTATGCAAAGGAAGGAAAGATTATAGATGAAATTTTCTATTACATTATGAATTAAAGTTTATGTTTCTTGCTCCACAAACTCAGTTTAAATTTATATTGGATACTACGTTTTTGTTATATTTCATACTAAGTTTGTACTTAAAGTTTAAATAATATCATTTCTGCGGAATAAATTTCCCTCTACAACCACGTCCCACATTATTAATTGATTAATAAATTTTACTATCATGTAGGAGAGACATGTGTAGAAGGATGACCAAAACATTGCAAAATAAAGTCTTTTTTCCTTGCTCCACACACCAGTTCTCCCACACAACACTACTTCTTCACACACATAGGAAAATGTGTGTAGCAATTAGAAACCTTGAATAACAAGATTCACTATTTCTAATATGTAAACTATGATTTCTAGTTTTGTAAACCATACATCCCACGTTGATCTACCAAACATTAAGATTTAATTTCTTGTTCCTAGTTAAAATAATTTTGTCTCTATGGAAAAATGTGCCTTCTGCACCCTCGTTCTCCCACACATACCCTGTCCTCTGCACATCCTTCATTCCACATAGATTCAAATATATTACTATTAGTTTTAGAGGATTCCAAATACTTATTATGCAATATTAAATGCATTTTTGAATTAAATATTTATCATGAAATATTTAATGAAATTTCTTTTTAATATGTATCAAGAATAATTATTATGCGGGAGAGTGGATTTGCAGAGCAAGGAACATGTGAAATTATATGGAGTTACGAAAGAAGCACAACGGAATATTTTTCCTCACAACTTCGTCTACTCCACCACACTTTTCACGAAAATTGTTCGTTGATACATTGTGCTGATTGATTAATATTATAATAATTGTTTAATATAATAACATATAATATATAGACTATAATAATTATTTACTTTGAGAATTTATGAAAATTTTCATTGAACAAATTTTCTTAAAAAATAATGACTAACTAAATGGTTAATATGTAGTGTTGTATGGGAGGGTGGTCTGAAGAAGAAATGTGCGAGGAATTTATGCTGAGGTGAAAAATATTCCAAAAGAGAGCTTCTGTTCCTTGATCCATGAAACTATTTCTTCAAAACCTTATGCCAAGTAATTCGTAAATTAAATTTGGTCCTTTTTTCTTAGTTTTATATCAAATAAAACAAATGGATATTAACATAGTTGTGGGAAGTGGTTGAACTGTCAAGTTGATTCATGGTAGAGATATCATAACATGTCTTTGCATAACATTTATTTATGATGTTCCTTGCATACTTTTCTATTTACTGTTATTACTGAAAACCTGTAAGCTAATTGTCATGAAAAAAAATAATGCATATTTATTTTATATCATAAATTTTTATCTCTTATGACAATTCAAGCCAAATGATGATTCTTTTGTAAAACTACTAATAAGCCTTGTAGCTGAAAACTAGATCCATAAGTTTGACAAGATTTTCTGAAATTCAATTTTATTTGAAATAAATTTTACCATCTCGAAAATTCATTAATTAAAATGAATCATATAAAATGTTTACAGATTTGATAGAAAACCTAATGTTTCCATTTTTTCAATATTAACCTATAACAACATACTTGATAACACTTGGACTTTCAATGCCAAATGTGTCATATAAAATATTTATAAATTTGTTTCAAAACCTAATGTTTCTACTTTTCCTTTCTTAACCTGCAATAACATCATGTTTCTATAAAATTCAACAATATTGAATGCATACAAATATACAAAACATTGTGTGGAAAACGTTTATGTTCCTTATTGCACACACTCGTTATCCCGCAGTTGTTACTATTACTCGTGTGAAAAAATGCTATGCATGACACTCTTAATAAATAGAAATTGAAGATACCAAAGTCAACGTTTATGGGAAGTAATTGAAAAAATGTCAAAATTCTAAAACCATATCATCCATTCACCTCACAGTTTGCTCCTTATTTAATATCGTTGATATATGTGTCATGAGAAAATTACATATGATCATGAAAATCAGCTAAGAGAATGTAAATAATAACTGTAAATAGAAAATTGTGCAAGGACAACCAAAAATAAATATTATGCAAAGATGCGTTCAACTACTTTCTACCACAAATTGACTTGATCACTAAGCTTGATCTAAATGGAGTATGTTAGTGTTGTTGTGCTAATTACTCATTCAAATTATGAATTCATTATTTTATGTGTGCTTAAGGGTCCAAATTCTCTTGCAAATTATCAAGTCTAAAGAGTGCTTTCCATGTAAATTTAATGAAAAAATTAACATTAAAAAGGTTGAACAACAACAAATAAATTACAGCACATCACCATACAACACATCAACACAAGTGTTTTATGAAGGATTTCACCCCTCTTGGGCTACATCTCCTCGGCCTATCTTCCTTGTCTTGGGCCTCTATATTATGCTCCAATTGACAAATTTACCTGTTTACAACACTCTTTTTCTCCTCAAACCTACACCAATGAGTCCAAAATGCCCAAAAATGGTCATCTAGCCTCTTTTTGCACCTGAATTGGTAGAAAACTCCAAAATTTATGACCATTTACATTTTCTCCACTATTTTAGGCTTAAATTTAGCTAACTAGAGCTAAACTTGTAGTTTCCACCAAATTTGGGGGGTCCACCAACTTAATCATCATTAAGATAAGTAAGTGTTTAGCGTTAATTCGGCATTTCTTAGCGCTAATTCTTCTCTTATCCTACTCTTGAATTAACTATGGATTAGGAACAATTAAGTACAGGGTCATCATTAATTAAGCACAATTTAATGTGTTAAAACTCCGCATTAGGAGTTAACTCTCATCGGTGGTCTTGCGCTAAGTCATATGAATCGGGGGCTAGTGGGGGCTAGTCCCCACTTCCCCCGTCATACAATATGGTGAAATTTAAATATATGCGGCTACGGTTATATGTTAAGAACCATCATGTGAGAAGAGTGGTAAGGTGTGGCGTTGGCTTGTGGGAGGTTGCAGGGTTAAACCCCAGCGCCTCCACTTAGACTCCGACCAAAAAATTTACTCCACTATACATCCATGGTGAGGGCACGTTACGGCCCTAGGTTGCACCATGTGTCCTCACCCAATTAAGCAAATTTCAAACTAATCAAAATTTACCACATAACCTGGATTTCTTAGCCAATACCATGTTGTCACTTGGAAGTTCATCATTTGCTAGAGGAAAATTCCAAAATCGACCCTGCATAGTTAGCATGCCACGTCAGTAGTACGAACTGTTGACTGGGCACCTGTGTCATTTGTTTTTCTAATTTTCTTATTTAGAAAAGCAAACATAACTCCTTTCTAGGAGCATACGAAGTCCATTTTACGTGAAACAAAGTGCATCATATTCAAAATGACGAGCACTATGCGTTCTTTCAGGTTTTGAGCCATTATGAGAAGTTTTATTTTTTAGAATAAAACTAAGCCCCTGATCATTCCTCCCCACTGGAAGCTTTTGGACCACAAAATATCATATTCAATTTCTGAATGGGTGATGGTATAGTTGCATCACCTTCCCAATTTAAATCCATTTGGCCTTTGAAGGATTTGTTCCTTTAAGCCCCACTCGAAGAGAGTGGACACTTCCTCTTCTCGATGTCCTTTTCCTCCTGTCAAGTATGGCGTCTTGTTGTAGCTCAACAAATAAATCTGGAGAAAAATATTCAATAGATGGAAGTTGAACATTCTCTCCTCTATCTTCAATCAAAGGAGGCTTACACAATATCAAATTTTCAACATTAACAACTGAATAAATTTTCATGTATGAAGGAAAATCAAGCTTGAAGGGATTGCTACAAATATTTTCCAGAATTTTGAAAGGGCCATAACGGATTGGTATCTAATTTTTACCTTATCCTTGATGCCTTTCCTTGTTAATGTGAAGCCAAACTTCTACACCAACATGAAACTTATGATCAATGCGATATTTGTCTTGCCTCGCTTTGTACTTGCCTTGCTTTTTCTCTAGTTGATCTTGAACTGTTTGATGAATCAACTTAATTTAATCTATGAATTTATTTGCTTTATCTATGTCGATATTTCCATCGATAGCTACATATTTCCCAAAGTTGAAATTTAATGCCAATTTTTGTAAGTATCCAAGATATGCCTCAAATGGCGATGTTTGAGTAGAGGAATGTCTTACACTGTTGTAAGCATGTTGAATGTAATTCAACTGTTCATCCTGTTAGCCCCCTATGAATTTTTTGACAAGCGAACATGGAGCTAAAATGTTTTTGAGCCTTCAAGGAATGCATTTCCTTTGAAAACACATCATCCTTGAAGCCTCCTTGTGCCTTTTGTCATTTGATAAAATCCCCTCTGATGTTCCCATTATAAAGCCTCTCTGTTTTTGAAGGGAATGCCCAAAAGGCCCCCTTTTCCTCTTATTCCATCTCCATTAAGCCTCCATTTCCTTCCTTTTTACTCCCCTCTATCTCCCTCATTAAGCCCCTAAATCATCTTCATTCCCCTTTAAAACTTACAACACACCCCTTGTTTGGCTTGAGTCCCTTTATTCCTTCTATCGTTACCCTTTTTTGGCTTTGAAACGTATTAAAACTAAGCCAAAATACCCCTTTTTCCATATATGCAGGTTAAGCCCCTTTCGTCCAGCCCCCCTCAAACCACTTCCCCACATTCCCGGGCACCAGAACCAGGTGCTAAGGCCTTAGGTGCTTATCGCATTGGGGCGTTCATATGGGTGCATTTCCGGTGTTAACGTGTTTCTTCTGATGCGATAGTGTATTGGGACCATCGGTTATCGAGATATTACCTGTCCTTGATCTGAGTAGATCCGACGGTTCCAGAAACGCCCATCTCTCCTCCATATTCACCCCTCTGATTATATTTAAACTGTTAATCTAACACCCTGATCTGACGGCTATCACGTGATCAGAGTATCGCCAATCACAAGTTTAAAATGCGCCTCCCTTCGCACTCCCGATTGGTGATCACTGATTGATTTCCCTGATCCGATCCTAGTCGTCCATCCGTTTAGATCTGATAGTTTAGATTTATCTCGCTCCACCTTTTATTCCCCGCCCGTCTCGCCACCGATTGATTCCCCACCATCGATCTACCCACACGATCCAACGGTTGGCACTTGATCGTTGATCGCCAATCGAAAGTTCTTTAAAGTGTCACCCTCCATCTCCCTGATTTTGATTTTCTGATTCCATCCTGGCCGTTCGTTTGTTTCGAGATCGACGGCCCACGTTGCATCACGCCCCCGTCCATTTTTCTTCATCGGAACCTCCTCTAACTTTATAGTTTAATCATCACCGTTGATCTCCTCCTGAGATCCAATGGTTCATATTAAATCGCCCTCTACCATCGCCGGGTCCCACCATATCCAAACTCATTTCATATGTTTTATGCGCTTTCCATTTGTATTTCGATTCAAAAGGATCAAACCTTTGTCGTGCATTAACACCGCATCATTCCACTAACATTTAAACTTTAATGTTTCACATTGGAGTTTATTTCATTTTCGCCCAAGCCTTCATCTGCTCTGCTCTTCACTATCTCACAGAGATTTTCTCCTGTTTTCATTATTGCACCACCATTCCTCCAGGCCTCCATAGCAAATCTTCTGCCACCGTCCTTGGATTTTATAATTGATTTAATTTATTGTGCAGGGGTCAGAGAGAGGTCGTCACAACAGCGGAAAAGTGAAACAGCAGAAGCAGTTTTAAGGGATTTAGGCCTGTTAATCAAATATTTAGCGCCTAATCCCGAATTCAAAGGAAAGGATGCAGTTTAAAGACTAAGAACATGGAACAACCATATATGTGCTTAATATCAGTGGAACATTTTTCTCCGGACAGTACACCTTCCCACTGAAATCTCCATGCCTCCTCGAGCCCAGAAATAATTAATTACACTGACAAAAACTTCTTAAAAGACTGTTAGAACCCATAGTTATGGAAGAATGGAGACCTGAAGATCTTTCAGTCACCTTACTTGCTTTAGAAGACAGAACAGAGGGCCTTATAGCCAGAAGGACTTTACGAAACATCTGAGGTCAATATTGGCCTGACAAAGTCTCCCAGACCATACCAAAAAGTACCTACAACGATGCAGATTTCCATTAAGCAGAGTGGGCATGAACTCTTTCTCCACTCTATCTTAATGAAATCCATTTAATGATTATCATCGACTCTTGTTATTTTCATTCTCCTATAATAATTCCCGAGAACATATTGTAAGGTTGGTTGTTCAGTTGTTGTCGTTGCTGTTAGAGGGATTCATTTTGACTGTTATAAAAGTCTTGGGAGGGAGTAGCAGAGTAGTTTGTAATGTAGTAGGCTAGGAAGAGAAGGTTTGGACTGTGAGCAGCCATCAAGCTCAGTGTATGCGACTGGTTTTGCATCAATTAATCAAGAAAATTTCATTGGATCCTGGTCTACTACTACGGGTGATGTTTCTCTTTTTGCATCGTTTATTTACATTACATGTTGTTCATTTCTTCTGGCACGCATCAGAAATATGGCATAGGATTTACCCTTGTTAGGTACCCTATGTTTCTGCTCTCCCTGCCTTTAATGTTTTATGCTGATAGTGAAACTAAGAGAATAATCTTGTGGTTTAACCAGTGTAGCAGATGTTATTTCCTGCCAGCTGATGTGTGAATTTAGGGTTTGTTGCTTAGTTTTTCTTGTTGGGTTTAAGCTGGAAGATTTGGGATACTAGGGATTAGAGTTAGCCCTATCCACTAGGGTCCTTGTGCAACCAGCTAGCCTTTCTAAGATCTCTTGCTGGTGTCAAAGCATTGAAGGTTCAAAGTCCTTCTCTGATCTATAGACCCTGGCTCTATTAAAACTTATGTTTTTCCCTTAGAGCATGCTAAAGCAGACCTGGAGTTAAATGACCTCTGGTCCGATCTATAAGCCGCCCCTTTTTCCCTCCATTGAAATCTGCCTTTGAGTATGTCCAAGCAGGTTTTTTGTTAAATGACCTCTGACCTGATCTATAGACAGAAATTGGGTTTCTTTCCTTCTTTCACCTTCTTTCCTTACTGTTCCATCCCACCATCTATCTAAAGGATCCTTTAGTATAGATGACTTTCCCTCTGAAAGCCTTGGTCAGTTGCTTGCAAGTAATCTCCTTTCATAACTCCATAGCCCAATGGATGGCACATTCTTAACCTATCCTCTTTTGCCGAAACATACTACTATTTTTCTCCTTCCCTTCCATTACTTTCTCAATTTATGATCTCATGACTCAACCCAGCAATCAACCAATCAAATCATTTAAAACCCCTGTGCTTCATACCTAGCCTAATATCTCAATTTGAGCCTCAAAGATATATATCATTCTTTGTTTTATGGAGAGATCCCTCTCCGGATCCAGGAGGGCTAGATCCTAGGATCCCAAAGTGGTTTGATGTTGTCTTATCTTTTGGTATTGCCAAATCTACCAAAACATAAGAACTCCAACATAATGGTGACTCCACTGGGGAACGAGACCAATCAGCCTTGATTTCGTAAATCACTGTGGTGGACAGTGAAACTGTAAATCCTCCACCTGGAAACTCCACAATTCCTAAATGATTAAAAGAATCCACTGGGAGACCAGTCGCATTACAACACCATCCCCACCAATGGAAGACTCTGAGTTAAGTCCCCTTGAAGAGTTTCGTTGCGGAATATCAGATATACTGGCTAAACTCAGAAGCAGAGACCTTCCAGACGTTTTCCTTTCCAGCTCAAGATTCAATAATCGACCTGAGCTGAAGAAATTTTTTCTAGAAGTTTTGGTGGAAAGGTATGAAGTTAAGATTGACATATTGAACTCACAAGATAAATCATATCAGTTCAGAGACCCCAGAGAATTTTTGGAAAGTCTCCCTCCCCCTAAGAGAGAGGAGATCCCACTGCCTTTAGATGAGTAAGAAAAAGATGACCTGGTTCTTAGGAACCATACAGAAGACACAGTGGAAGATGCATTAATCAAAGCAACCCAGGATAAAGATAGCCTACCAGTCATGGCAGGCCTGAATGAAGCTATTGTAAATCATATGTCCTTCGATCTTGTGGCAGAATATATGGAGGCCTTGATCAGTCCAAATTCTCCAGCATTGATCCTTAGCACAGGCCAAATTCATCAGGAGTGGTCACTACTGATGGTGACCTTAGTTTTAAAGAACCACTGGCAGAACACCCTGTGGTTATCTCTGACAGGAAGTCAGTGCTCCTATCCTTTTTTGATACTACTTGACTAGCTGCATTGGAATTATTGTAACACCTAGAGCATCAGAGATTTCCAGGTTATAGTAGAGTAGGTAGGAAGTCTGAAATAAAGCTCATTGTGTGAGCATGTAGTTAGTTGTTTTAATTTATGCAAAGTCCAGCAAGCCAGACAGTCTAATCCTGGTTTGACTATTTTTTTTTTTTCAATTTATGTCTTAGAATATAGAGAAGAAATCTGCTAGACAGTTTAATCCTAGCAGATACTAGTTTAGGTAGAGAAACTATGAGGCCAAAAGTCTAATCTGGTCTCATGGAGTAATAAGGGTAGGAATAGAATAGGTTTATTTTTCTGTTTGAAAAAATTGATGATGTAAAGGGTCTGCAAGTCCGAATGCACCCAGAAGAAAAATTTTTAGGAGTATAGCCTAGGTAGGTAGTTGTTTGGGAGAATTTTACCACTGATATGATGTCTTCATGATTTGTGGCAGCTGATCCAAGAAATAAAATGGATGTGTCAAGTACCAGGCATCTGGCCTACACCAAAGATCATTTTCTGAATTCTTGACTCCTTCAAGAAGAATCCATCCCCATGTGGAGCCACTGTTAACCCCTATGAATTTTTTGATAAGAAAACAGGGAGCTAAAATGTTTTTGAGCCTTCAAGGAATGCATTTCCTCTGAAAACACATCATCCCTGAAGCCTTCTTGTGCCTTTTTTCCTTTGATAAAATCCCCTCTGATGTTCCCATTATAAAGCCTCTCTGTTTGTGAAGGGAATGCCCAAAAGGCCCCCTTTTCCTCTTATTCCATCTCCATTAAGCCTCTGTTTCCTTCCTTTTTACCCCCCTCTATCTCCCTCATTAACCCCCTAAATCGTCTTCATTCCCCTTTAAACCTTACAACACACCCCTTGTTTGGCTTGAGTCCCTTTATTCCTTCTATCGTTACCCTTTTTTGGCTTTGAAATGCATTAAAACTAAGCCAAAATACCCCTTTTTCCATATATGCGGGTTAAGCCCCTTTCGGCCAGCCCCCCTCAAACCACTTCCCCACATGCTCGGGCGTCGGAACCAGGCGCTAAGGCCCTAGGCGCTTATCGCATCGGGGCGTTTGTATGGGCGCATTTACGGTGTTAACGCGTTTCTTCTGATGCGATGGTGTATTGGGACCGTCGGCTATCAAGATATTACCCGCCATTGATCTGAGTAGATCCAACGGTCAGCGCATGTTCCGCAAACGCCCGTCTCTCCTCCCTATTCACCCCTCCGATTATCTTTAAACCATCGATCTAACACTCTGATCCGACAGCTATCGCGTGATTGGAGTATTGCCACTCGCAAGTTTAAAACATGCCTCCCTTCGCACTCCCGATTGGCGATAGTCGATTGACGTCCCCGATCCTATCCTAGCCATACATCGGTTCAGATCCGACGGTTCAGATTTATCCCACTCCACTCTTTTGTCCCCGTCCATCTCCCTGCCGATTGATTCCCCACCGTCGATCTACCCACGCGATTCAACGGTTGGCCCTTGATCGCTGATCGCCAATCGGAAGTTCTTTAAAGTGTCACCCTCCATCTCCCCGATTCCAATTTTCCGATTCCATCCTAGCCGTTCGTTTGTTCCGAGATCGACAGCCCACTTTGCATCACGCCCCTATCCATTTTTCTTCATCAAAACCTCCTCTAACTTCATCGTTTAATCACCACCATTGATCTCCTCCTGAAATCCAACGGTTGATATTAAATCGCCCTCCACTATCACCGGGTCCCCCCATATCCAAACTCATTTCATATGTTTTACACACTTTCCCTTTGTATTTCGATTCAAAAGGATCAAACCTTTGTCGTGCATTAACACCGCATCATTCCGCTAACAGTTAAAATTTAATGTTTCATATTGGATTTTATTTCATTTTCACCCAAGCCTTCATCTGCTTTGTTCTTCACCGTCTCACAGAGATTTTCTCTCATTTTCATTATCGCACCACCATTCCTCCATGCCTCCACAGCAAATATTCCACCACTGTCCCTGGATTTTATAATTTATTTAATTTATTGTGTAGGGGTCACAGAGAGGCCATTACAGCAGTGGAAAAGCGAAACAACAAAAGCGGTTTTTAAGGGATTTAGACCTGTTAATCAAATATTTAGCGCCCAATCCTGAATTCAAAGGGAAGGACGTAGTTTAAATACTGAGCACATGGAACAGCCATATCTGTGCTTAATATCAGCAGAAAATTTTTCTCCAGATAGTACACCTTCCAACTGAAATCTCCATGCCTCCTCGAGCCCAGAAACAGTTAATTACACTAACAGAAACTTCTTAAAATACTGTCAGAACCCACAGTTATGGAAGCATGGAGACCTGAAGATCTTTCAGTCACCTCACTTGCTTCAAAAGACAGAACAAAGGGCCTTACAACCAGAAGGACTTTACGAAACATCTGAGGTCAATATTGGCCTGACAAAGTCTCCCAGACCATACCAAAAAGTACCTACAACGATGCAGATTTCCATTAAGAAAAGTGGGCATGAACTCTTTCTCCACTCTGTCTTAATGAGATCCATTTAATGATTATCATCGACTCCTGTTATTTTCATTCTCCTATAAGAATTCCTGATAACATATTGTAAGGGTGGTTGTTCGGTTGTTGTCGTTGTTGTTAGAGGGATTCATTTTGAATGTTAGAACAGTCTTGGGAGGGATTAGCAGAGTAGTTTGTAATGTAGTAGGCTGGGAAGAGAAATTTTGGACTATGATCAGCCATCGAGCTCAGTGTATGCGACTGGTTTTGCATCAATTGATCAAGAAAATTTCATTGGATCCTGGTCTATTACTACGGGTGATGTTTCTCTTTTTACATTGTTTATTTACATTACATGTTGTTCATTTCTTCTGGCACACATCAAAAATCTGGCATAGGATTTACCCTTGTTAGGTACCCTATGTTTCTACTCTCCCTGCCTTTAATGTTTTCTGCTGAAAGTGAAACTAAGAGCAGACACCCGTGGTTTAACCAGTGTAGCATATGTTATTTCCTGCCAGCTGATGTGTGAATTCGAGGTTTTCTGCTTAGTTGTTCTTGTTGGGTTTAAGTTGGAATATTTGGGATACTGGAGATTAGAGTTATCCCTGTCCACTAGCGTCCTTGTGCAACCAGCTGGCCTTTCTACGATCTCTTGCTGGTGTCAAAGCATTGAAGGTTAAAAGTCCTTCTCTAATCTATAGACCCTGGCTCTGTTGAAACTTATTCCTGCTTTTCCCTTGGAGCATGCTAAAGAAGACTTGGAGTTAAATGACCTCTGGTCCGATCTATAAGCTGCCCCTTTGTCCCTTCATTGAAAGCTGCCTTTGAGTATGTCCAAGTAGGTCTGGAGTTAAATGACCTCTGACCTGATCTATAGACAGAAATTGGGTTTCTTTCCTTCTTTCACCTTCTTTCCTTACTGTTCCATCCCTTCATCTATCTAAAGGATCCTTTAGTACAGATGACTTGCCCTCTCAAAGCCTTGGTCAGTTGCTTGCAAGTAATCTCCTTTCATGACTCCATAGCCCAATGGATGGCACATTCTTAACCTATCCTCTTTTGCTGAAACATCCTTCTATTTTACTCCTTCCCTTCCATTAATTTCTCAATTTATGATCTCATGACTCAACCCAAAAATCAACCAACCAAATCATTTAAAACCCATGTGCTTCATACCTAGCCTAATATCTCAATTTGAGCCTCAAAGATATATATCATTCTTTGTGTTATGGAGAGATCCCTCTCTGGATCCAGGAGGGCTAGATCCTAGGACCCCAAAGTGGTTTGATGTTGTCTTATCTTTTCGTATTGCCAAATCTGCCAAAACATAGGAACCCCAACACATCCCACAACTTAGGATGTTTGTTGCAATATCCTCAAAGAATATGAATGATTTTTCTGTTGACCACCTTGTTTTTTCCTTCTTTTTGTGGATGAAATGTTGTACTCTTCTTCAAGTTAGTGTCCATAAAGTCCCACAAAATTGACCAAAAATTCCCCACAAATCGAGAATCGTGATCACTTACAATAGATGTAGTAAACCCAAAATGAACCCAAATAATTTGAAAGAAAATATGATTTGTTTGTTCAGTTGTAACTTTCTTTTTACATGGCATGACAATACTCATTTTTTTGAACCTGTCCATAACTAAATACAAATAATCTCGACATATTTTTAACAAAGGAAGACCTCCTACAAAATCCATATAAATACTCTCTCATGGACGTGAAGGAACCGAGAGTGGTGTGTACGATCCTAACTTCCTATTGCTAGGCTTACTGACTACACATAATGAACAACCTTTAACAAAGCATGAAAACCTTTCAAGCATATGAGGCCAATAACAATGCCTTTAAATATTTTCCATTGTTTTTATTACACCAAAATGTCCCACAATAAGAGAAGTGTGTGGTTCCATTATAGCATTCATTCTCTCACCCTGTCGAATATAAAGCTTGCCCAAATGATACAAAATGTTATTATGAACATGATAATCTAATTCCTTAAACTGGCGACCTTTAATCAAGTTTGCATAAACATCTTGAAATTCATTTTCAAATGCATATTGTTCAATGTAACTTTCATGTAAAACTGAAGTATTATTTAGTAAAGTAGTTGCATTAATAACATGCCTAGAAAGCATATAATCAACCTTGTTGCATATACCTTTCTTATAGTTGATGAAAAAGTGGAATTATTATAAGAATCCAATCCATTAAAAGTGCCTTGACTGTTGCAATTTAGTTTGTGATTGCAAGTATTGCAATGGTTGGTGATCGGTGTGAATAGTGGTTTCCTTTCCCATCAAATAATGTTTCCATTTATTCACACTTTGAACCAACAGATATAAATCCCCGTCATATGCAAGATAATTCATCACTACACCATTAAAAAATTCTGAATGGAATGAAATAGGCTTACCATGTTGTAAGAGGATTGTTCCCATGGCATAAGCACTTGGGCTTGAATTGATATTCTTCTTGAAAGCATCAAATTATTTTTTCTGATTGCCTCCCCACTAGAAGAATTTATTCATACTAGTCAATGCATGTAATGGAGCTGCAATAGAGGAAAAGTTAGCAATGAGCTTTCTCCAATAGTGTTATGCTCCTATAAAACTTCTTACCTACGTGGTTGAATTGGGTGTCGACCAATTCAAAATGACCTCAACTTTATATGGGTCTATCTTTAGCTCACCTCCTCCGACAGTATGTCCCAAATACACTAAATACGTTTTACCAAATTCACATTTCAACATCTTAAAAAACGATTGTTCTTTTCTAAGGACATCAAGAACCTTTCTCACATGCATGACATGTTCTTCTCGTGATTTGTTGAATATCAAAATATCATCTAAGTATACAATGAAAAAATCATCAAGAAATGGTCTCAATACATCATCCATAACTCTCATGAAAGTAGCTAGAGCGCTTCAAAGACCAAAAGGCATAACAATGCACTCAAACAATCCTTGTTTAGTTTTAAATGTGGCCTTCCATATTTCCTCTCTAGCTATTCTAACTTGACATTAACCACTTATTAAATATAACTTAGTGAAATACTTTTCATACCTCAATTGATCAAGAAAATCATCAATCCTTGAACGATTCTTTATTGTGATTCTGTTGAGTGCACAGAAATCCACACACATGCACCATTTCCCATCCTTCTTGGGCACCAATACAATTGGTGAACCACATGGCGAGGTATATGGACGAATGATACCTTTATTCAACATTTTTTGCATTTTCATCTTGATTTCTGCACTGTCCATTATCGACATGCGGTACATGCCAATGTTAGGGAGTGGAACATCCTACTACTATTGCATCTCATGTTGGATTCCCCTCTTAGTAGGTAACCCCTTTGGTTCCTGAAACATCTCGCTATGCTCACTTACCACATCAAACAAATGAGATTTTAATCTATCATCGAAACCTTAAAAATATTCAAAACCCTTATCTTTATTCTGATTGATCATAAGAAGCACAAATGTTTTGCTTGAGTTTACTGGTCTCCTCATTTTCCCAACATTAACTAAAGAGATGTTTAGCTTTTTTCGATGAACTCTCAAAATATATTCCACTCCATATTTGAACAAGTGGTATTTGTTCTCATGGTGATAGAATACTACTTTCCTATCATAGAGATATGGGCTACCCAAAACAATTCCTAATATGTCAGGAGGTACAACATCTAACTTAAATTCGTCAATAAATTTTACGGTAAGTGAAAACCCGAAAATAAATTTTCTTGTAACCTGTAAAGTTGTATCTTTGGTTATCCAACCCAAAGGGTATGCCTTATGATGAGGTATGGTTTCAAGATTTAGCTTCTTGACTAAGTCTTCAGATATTAAGTTCTCTTGAGACCGACTACCAAATAGTGTGTCAATTTTTGTATGTTTTGAGATCACTCTTACATGAAACAAATCTATTATTTTTTCTTCAAATGGAGTGTTATTGTGACAATTTGATGAACTATTACTTTCTATGGCTTCTTTTCCCTTTTTGACCATGGCTACAATTTTAGTCTCATATCTTGAGTCAGATCCAAGATCCTCTTCTGTGGTAGCGGTTTTCTTTTGTTTCCCCTATGTGGTAGAGGTTGTCCTTTGTTTCCCCTTATTGTTGAATTTATTATGCCTCAATTCTAGATGAAGTTCCCAAGAATGGACTTCATCATGACCCTCTTTGGAAGAATGAGTACATGTGTTTTTCTCCCCTTCTTTCTTAATCGATGCACTCTTTTTTTTTTACCCTTTAAACACTTTCCTTTTTCACCACCCTTTAATGGTCTCTTTTGTTGGACACTAGGTTCAATGCTCCCCGTGTGTTTCACGACATGGACTAACCGCCTCTCGTGGATCCTAACTCTGGAAATTGTAGTAGAGACTAATACCTGTGCGTTTTGGTCGAACGTTTATCATGATTCCAACATATTTTTACCCTCATCTTGTACATTTTCCCCTCTTCCCTAAAGGTGTGTATCTTGCACACAAACCTAATCTAGACTAGTGGGATTAAACATGAGGATGGTTTGTTTTAGGTAACTATGCAAAATCCCTATGTACTTCAACAAAGTTTCTTGGCTATGAAAAGCAACTCCTAACATAAGGGCTCTTCTCATAAATTCATGAGTGTAATATTGCACACTTTGACCTTTCAATTGTTTAAAATTTTTCCAAATAATAATATTTTTTTGCATGTAAGCTAGAGGATAGAATTGCTTTTTAATGGCTTCGATAAATTTTACCAAGACATTGAGATCTTTCCATTTTTCTTAATCTCCTCTTCTGTCTTTTCTTTCCACAATACAAGTACTGAACCCTCCATTCTCAAGGAAGCCAGTTGAATATTTATGTCATCTTATTGAAGGTTATGAATTTTGAAAGAAACCTCCAATTGAAGAATCCATTTATTCAGCTTCTCTACATTCACTTCAACGTTACACATTGGAAGCTCACATTTAAAATCAAGTTTAATTAAGGGTTATTTACCATCTCCTTCTGAGGTATGTGTACGAATGGATGGAAGAGTTGTGGTAGTGAAAGATGATCATGAGGAAGGTGAAGATGGTGGTGAGGATGATGCTGGAGTAGATTTTGGCTGTTTACCATCTCCATGGCCCCCTCCTCCTAGACAACCCTCTCCTCTTAGAGGCCTTCAACTTTCTTCTTCAATCCTTAAATTCCTCTCCTCATAGAGGACTTTAACCATCTCAGTCATATCAAAGAATTCCTTCCTGAATTCTATCTCATCTTCTGTCATGGTAGGTTGTCCTTCATGAGACATGCTCAGTGAAGAATCAACTTCAACTTGAGGATCTGCTAGTGTTGAAGACTTTGGAAATATTCCCCTTCTTCCTCTTGACCCAACTGCAGGGCTCTCAACTAGATTCCATTCTCCTCTTTTGAGTTCTCACATTGTAAGCATGACAAAAACTTGCAAACAATTATAGCCCTTCTTGCACAATAAAACCTAAATACCAAGAGCTCTGATACCAAAAATGACCTGAATAGAGTATGTTAGTGTTTTTGTGCTAATTACTCTTTTAGATTCTCTTGCAAATTATCAAGTCTCATGAGTGTTTTTCATGTAAATTTAATGAAAAATTTAACATAAAAACAAAGGCTGAATAAAATCAAATAAAGTAGAGTACATCACCATACAACACATCAACACAGGTGTTTTCTGAAGGAATTCACCCCTCGTGGGCTACATCTCCTTGGTCTAGATTACATGGTTTGGGCCTCTATATTATGATCCAATTAACAAATTTACCTATTTACAATGCTCTTTTTCACCTCAAACCTACACCAATGAGTCCATAATGCCTAAAAATGGTCATCTAGCCTCTTTCTGCAACTGAATTGGTCAAAAACTCCAAAATTTATGACCATTTACATTTTCTCCACTATTTTAGGCCTAAATCTAGCTAACTGGAGCTAAACTAGTAGTTTCCTTTGAATTTGGGGGGTTTGGAAACTTAATCATCATTAAGATGAGTAAGTATTTAGTGCTAATTAAGTACTACTTAGCGTTAATTTTTCGCTTATGCTAATTCTGAATTAGTTGTGGATTAGGTGCAATTAAGTACAGGGTTATGGTTTATTAAGCACGATTTAATGCATTAAACTTTGCATTAGGAGTTAGCTATCATCAGTGGTCTCATGCTAAGTCATATGTATCGGGGGTTGGCCCTCACTTCCTCCACCATACAATATGGTAATTTTTAAATATCTACAAAAATAATTATATATTAAGAACCATCATGCGGGTGAAGTGCTAAGTTGTGACATTTGATTGTGGGAGGTTGTGAGGTCGAACCCCGACGCCTCCCCCCGGACTCTGACTAAAAATTTTACTCCACTATACAGCCATGGTGGGGGGGCATGTGGTGGCCCTAGGCTACACCATGTGTCCTCACCCAATTGGACATATTTCAAACCAATAAAAAATCACCACATAAACTGAATTTCTCAGCCAATACCATGTTGCCACTTGCCAAGTCATCATTTGCTAGAGGAAAATGCCAAAATTGACCTCGGATAGTCAGCATGCCACATCAGCAGTACGAACTACTGAATGGGCACCTCTCTATCATTTTTTTTTATTTTTCATGTTTAGCAAAAATGAACATAACTCATTTTCGAGAGCATATAGAATCCACTTTGTATGAAACGAAGTGCTCCAGATTTAGAACAATGAGCACTACGCGGTCATTTAGGTTTTGAGCCATTCAGAGAAATTTGATTTTTGATCATAAAACTCAACCATGATTAAAGCTAGTCTCCACCAGTATATCGATATAAATTCATTTTATTTGATATCAGACTGCAAAAAAAAAATGATTTACAAATGACCTCACACACAATTTTGAACACTACAATGCAAATCTAACTATCAAAATGCATTTAAGCTAGCTGAAAAAATCCATAGACATTCCCCCACACATTTCTTCATGTGCATAACACCTAAAAAATACTAAGCCTAAATCTTTGAACATAAATAAGGATTGACTCTAATAATAATATGAATTATTGCACAAGAAACTATCACGATACACTAAATTATTCCCAGACTAGTTCCACATATAACAAATTAATACTTTATTCTTGTATATTTATGGTCAATGCATTCAAATGACTTGATTTTGGTAACATAAATGCACATAGTAGAAATTTAGAAAATTTTAATGCAAATAGAAATAAACTTTGCAATTATTTTGAAATAAAAAAACCAATATTTTCAAGCGAGTTGCACAAATCAAGGAACTTAAACTCTCTTTTTGGATATTTTTTACCCACACATACATTACCTCAATAAGTTAGGCATCATACACAATTTATCCAAAAACCCAAATCTTTGAATATAATACAAAATTATAGGAAATACTTGACAAAGGGCTATCACCATACACTAAAGTATTCTTTGACTAATGCCACCAACCATGAAATAATAGTTTATGCCAGAGCTATCATTACATAAAATAACATGCTATTTCCAATTAAGCTTGAACGACATTCCCAACCATTTATATCCATCATTAACAAGGAGAATCACTCTACATTTCTCTGAGATAGACCTATCCATTTGTAATGACACACTTTTTGAACCTTGATTTGTCATTAATAGTGATTAATATTGTCTCCCAATGTCCTTATGTTTAGAGTTATGTACCTTTCATATGGTAATTACATATTTCATTCAAAAATTATTGAAATTTGAGGATTTAATTTAGTACAACTTCACCTTCATAGATAATTGTTTATGTAAGGCAACAAAAGCTCCAAATAATCCTAGCTTTTAAACATATTCTAAACAGACAAAGTGTTACACACTCCACTATTCCAAATACATTGTTGATCAGTGAAAGGTCGATCGATATGAGAAAATGAGTTATGTGTATCATTCCAAATAGCTTATTTCCTCACTCCACTACCCATTTTAAATTATTGTTGACTCATTTCCTTTGAAGTCACCACTCGCTAGTATTTTTCATCTGAAACATGTTATGAAATTTTTGTATTCGAGATAAAGCTAGCTTCAAGATTTTTTATCATATCAATGTTTTCCCTTTGATTAATAGAAAACACAACTGAGGGTAAATATCACTCTTTTTTGTATTAAATTCGTTGACTATGCATGTGTGCAAGCCATCTCCTTGCATAACGTTCACAATGTATTAATATCATGCCATTTTTATTCCCAATAATGCCAAAAATTATGAAATTTCATTACTATTGGTTTAATAATATTAATTTTCTATAGTTGATTCATTGTATAGAGCACCAAGGTCAAAAAAATGAGGGGGGCACACAATGTATCAATGTTTCCTCTCCTTTCTTTGAACACTAGTTTTCCCGTGCAACATCCCTTCCTCAGATGCATTAGAAAGACATTTAATTGAATATTGAATAATTAGTATTTAATTCAAAAATTAAGAAGTCAGAATGGGCATGTGGAAGAAATTTGTGGATAATAAACTTATGCGGAACATTGTAACATTGTGGATGAATGTTTTTGTTGCAATATGAATTAAATTTTTTTTCCTTTCTCCGCACACTTGTACTACCTTACAAAACTACTTGTTCACACACATTAAAAATAAATTTAATTTAACATTACATAATAATAATAATTATTTAATCCAAAAATTTAAAATAAAATATGCACATAATATTCAAAAACCTTGAATACCAAGATTCATTATTTCTAGTTTATAAACCTCTCTTTCTAGTTTTGAAAAATGCACATCCCACATCAGTCCATCAAACATTACGAATTAGATTTTTTGTTCCTAGTTAAATTAATTTTGTGTTTGTGGAATAAAGTTCCATACACACCCTCATTATCACACACATACCTTGTCCTCTACACATCTTTCATTCCACATATATTCCCAACTCTATGCAATGCAATAGAAATACCTATCTTCAAATTTAAATGGAAAACAATATAACATGAAATATAAGACATAAATATAGTAGAAATACCTACCTTGATGTCAATGGGAGAGCACCGATGAATAAATTCTCCACCCACTTACATAAATGACATGCTTAGAGAATTCTATTAATGTCAGTGTCACACACTCACTGAATGTCCACTCATGAAATTAGAATTTTTTTATTTTAAAATGATTTGTGAGGCACTCAAAAATACCAAAAGTAAATCTCTCTCCACAAAGGGAATTATGTTGCATCAAGACTAACTCAACTAATGGAAAATTAGAATTAAAATTTCCTAGAAAAATAATTTTTGATTTACAAGAAAATAGAAATATTCAATATTTTTTAAAAACTTTAATTAAAATTACTAAAACTCAGTAAAATAATACAAAGTCAACAAACTTTGACCACTAGATAAATGCTATAGTCCATAGCTAATCATGACTACTAAACTTAAAAAATTACAATATATTATTTCTCAAACAAATATAATAACAAAATATATCTCATTATAACCAATCATATACCATATAATATTGAAAAATATCTTAATATAAAAAATCTTAATTATAATAAAAATTTTACTTAAAAATAACTAATTTCTTTTTTACAAATAAATTAAATATAATAAATGAAAAAAAATAACTATATACTCATCCTCAAACATATATAATATAATAGAATACTCTCACTCAAACACAATAATGATGAAGTATACCCCATCATAGCAAGTTCAATTATAATAGAGTTAGGTTTATTTCAAAATAATTATATATTTGTTTTCAATTTAATTTTAAAAATTCCATATTTATAAGTATTATTAAAATTTCGGTGTTGTATTATATTTTTCTTGTTACATATTTTTAAATGTGTATACATTTAATTCATATATTATATTAATATTTTTTTGTTATATTTTAATCTGTATTTTAAGTTGTATTATAGTAGTGTCTAAATATATATGTGTTTGAGATGGAGTTGACACTTGTTCCTCTTAAAATAAAAATAAAAAAAATAAATTTGAAATAGAAAACCTTATACTTTCAACAAGGGATTTAAATACACTATTTAAAAATCTATGTTAACTAATGTATGTCCATATCAACTTCACATATAAAAAAATTGTTAAAAGAAAATATTTAAATTTTATATATAGTGAGATATTCAATTTGTGTTATCAAATATTTTAATACAAAGCATGCTTAAAAATATATTAATAATAGAAAAATAATTTCAACTTATGTTGATAAAATGTTTCATATTATGTAAAATATTTTAATGTCAATTATGCATATATTAAATATTGTTTTAAAAATATGTATATATCATGAAGAAAATAATTTTTATATTTAAAACCTTGGAAGTAGTCTAAATATTTTACGATTTAGTCCTCTATGTACTTTATATAACATTCAAAAATACAATTTAAACAATGAAAAATTACATATTGTACTTTGCACTCTAAATAAGTTTGCACTAAAGTTTGACCTCTCTAGGTTCATGTTAAATATCTGCTTAAAATGAGTTTATACTAGTAATTATGTTGATAGGAGTGTCTATTTTGGAACAAAGTTTCCAAAATTTTAACTTAATTATCAATAATTATTAATTGCAAGGTAGAAATTCAACCTCTATAAAATATTCATAATAATATTAATATTAAGGTTATTTTCAAAACTACTTATTCCTTTTGCTCATTTTTAATTAATTTTATTAATTTAAAGAATGTTAAATGAACAAGTGTCATATAAAATGAGTTATAGCTTTTTTAGACATGTGGTAGTGATAAATAGTGGTATTATCTCATAGTATTGTGGAAAAATTTATTTACAAGTTAAGAATATCCATAATAAAATGGGAGTGAATCTCCATCCTTTAAAATTATTTTAATATTTATATATATATATACGTTTAACTTTTTTTGAAGGGTGGTTCAAGGAAACTTGTTTATCTCATAGTATTGTGGCAAAACTTATTTACATGTTAAGAATCTCCATAATAAAATGGGAGTGAAAATCGAGGCACATAGATTCTACATTTCGACACAATCGACACAACAAGCAACGACAAGGGCCTAGCCCCAAGGACCTTGAGGAGATTTGACCCCTTGACCTGTGGACACAATCAGCATAACAAGAAATAACAAGGGCCTAGCCCCAAGTACCTCAAGGAGATTTGACACCTTGACCTCCCAACTGGTGAAATACTTAACAACCAATCGACACAAAAAGCAACAACAAGGGCCTAGCCCCAAGGACCTCAAGGAGATTTAACCCCTTGACCTGTCGACACAATCAGCACAAGCAGCAAAAATAAGGGCCTAGTCCCAAGGACCTCGAGGAGATTTGACCCCTTCACCTCCCAATTGGCGAAATACCTCCCAACTAGGGAAATACTTAGCAACGAAAACTCGACCAACTGAGCTATCCCTTGGGGCTTATATATGTTTAAATTATACCTTATTTTTTTTTATAATTAGTAATAATAACTTAAAATGAAATTCTAATTCAAATAATTCTTAGATGATTCTTATAGTTTTTTTTGTTATTGTGAAAATAATATTTTTAAAATTATTATAAAAAGCCTTTTACTTGTGCATATTTTTAATCATTTAATTTATTTGGCTACTCTAATTTCTACATGCACTAGAAAATCCAGGCAGGACACAACAAGCAACAACAGGGGCCTAGCCCCACGGACGTCGAGGATATTTCACCCCTTGACCAAGGCCCCTTGACCTCCCAACTGACAAAATACTTAGCAACGGGAATTGAACTTCAGCTATCCCTTGGGGCTTATATATGTTTAACTTATACCTTAATTTTTTTTATAATTAGTTATAATAACTTAAAATGAAATTTTCCCAATGCGGATGACAAACAGGTTTGATGGGACACCCATCCCGTGACGCATCCCGATGGCTGTGGCGTGGGGTGACCATATGGCCACCCACAGTGGCATTTACTTCGTCATTACTCCCACCACCCTGCACTCCATCCGCGCCATTAATTCACTTTGCCATCACTCTGCGCATACCCTCTCTCTCTTAATGGAGTTCGACTTCAGTTTCTTGAAAGGCAAACATTCTATTTGTAGGTCCATAGCTCTGCAGAGAAGCTCCTACCCTCCCACCTGCGCTGAGCCAAGTGCTCAAACGCACACTGGTAGGCGTTGTCTGCTTCTCTGCTGTCCTGAAACGATTCCGGAGTTCCATTTATCTCAGAGCAATCTCTGCTGCTCGATGTCTCTGCCCTGTTTTCAGCCTACCTCGCCTAGTCCCTCTGCGCAGCATCACTCTCTCTCATCCTCCAGTCGACATTTTGTGCACCTCTCTACCACCATGCCTAGGCTTAGTCACAGAATGAGATGTCGACACGGGAAAAGTTGAGGCCGTGCCATTCGATCCCAGTCCTCCCCCAGCACGGAATCCTCTTCTAAGGACTTCTCGTGTGACCATATCCTGGAAACTCGAAGCTGAAGAGGCAGAAATCGCTTCGGTGAGCAAGCACACTCCATCCTGAGCTCTCCGCCACCCCATGTGCCTCATCCTATGCCTCCTAATATCCACATCGTCACCTCCCATGCTCCTTCTCCGCCCGCTTTCTCCCCCCTCTTCCAGACCTCTCAACGAGCAGAGTTTCGCTTTGATTGCAAGATCGATAGGCCTGTTATTACATCCTTCATCACCGTCACCCTCATGGAGGAGGCCACCTGCCACAAACCCCCTTCTGTCGCAAACCCCCATCCCTCTATTGCTCCCACTCCTATGCATGCAGATGAAGCCAAGGTTTCCATGGTGTAGCTGAAGATTGCCCGAGATGACAAGATTCAGGAACAGATGAAGGAGAACACTTACAAAGTTACCCTGGCTCCTACTGCATATGAAGAAGGAAGCAGTGATGAATACCATTGTAGAATCGAGGAGGAGCCTCCCTCTCCAATTAATGACAAGTAGCTAGGATAGCCTACAGTGGAACATGACTCCTCAACCTGGGTTACATGGGTTGTTTTTTTTTTATGTTTAATTATCCTTGGCTAAAAGAGAAGATTGCCTTTTTACATGTCTTTTTGTTAAACTATTTGATCCTAATGTCGGTTTCCCCTGTGAGGGCAGCAAGACATATCTCTTCGGGACTAGTCTCCCCTCGGTGGGCAGTCCAAATTCATGCTTTCTATGACTATCAAGCCATGCTTTCAGGTCCTCTCAGCTGAAGCAAGGGTAATTTTGTACTATTATGTGTTATATTAATAGATTTAGAATTATTCAGAAGAAAAAAAAAACCAACAACTTAAAATGAAATTATAATTCAAATAATTCTAAGATGATTGTTATAGCTTCTTTTGTTATTGTGAAAAAATTATTTTTAAAATGATTATAAAAGGATTTTTACTTGCGGATATTTTCAATCATTTAATATATTTGGCTACTCTAATTTTTATTAAATAAATCAATATGTTTTTTTTTTAATTTTCTAAGTTGTGCAAATCCAGAGATTAGTGCAAACTTAATTTTTGACTTGAAAAATTGTAATTCAAAAGCATCTAGCTAGGATCACACTCTTCCTTGGCCACACCAACCCTTAACATGACTGAATTTCAATCTCATAATATCTTAACAATACACCTCATCACCTTCTATTTTACCCCAAATAAACTAATAATTATCTAAAATACCATTCATGAAATTTCATAGATTTTTTAAAAATAATGTTCAAAAAAATTAGTATTTTCAGCCTCACATAGATACAACATTTGTTTTTGGTTTTGATTGTTACATGTTGGAATTTACATTTTGATTGTTTTCACATTTCAGCTACTCATTTTTACACTTTCAAAGAAGGATCTAGCCTATTTTGTAGATTTGTTAAGTCCATTAGATGGACAAATCACCTGGTAACAATCAATTGGCCAATCAAATTCCATCCTAATTGTCCTGCATAGGCGTCATGGTCAATGGGGTAACCATATTGGCACATATTTTCATGTCTGGGCGTCATGGTCAATGGTCAATGGGTATCTATCTTGGCACATATTTTCATGTCTGGGCCTGCAGAATATCCTGTGACTGTGAGTATGAAGGGATACGAATCTAAAACAAGAGGTCGATTTCTCTCTTCGAAAGGCGTGGAATGCAAGTGTATTTAAAGGTTTCAAGAAAAGCCAACTCGTATACATTTATTATTCTATATGTTCTTTTTCCTTTTCTAGAAACATCTCCCTCTATTATAAATACACTACGCTAGGACTTTGACATAGTCATTCAAGGGTTCTCCACCGCAACTTCTTTTGGATTTTGTGCTTCTTGTGTTATCTCAGCGCTACTGTATGTGCTTCCAATAGATAAGATCCAGCATAGTGACTATGTCCTAAGATCAATTTTTTTTTTTAAGATTTTGACTATTGGTATTCCATGATATTCAACTTTTGTGCTTCTTGTGTTATCTCGTTGCTACAATGATTTATTTCAATGATACAAGGTATATAGCAACGATCTTCGTTAGGAGAAGAGAGAGCACATAGCCACTACGTCATGAAATCAATCTTTTATTCTTTAACATATTTTGAAAAGAGGCTATGCTCTCTTTCTTGTTCTATCAGTATTTCGTGATATTCAACTTTTGCACTTCATGTGTTATCTCACTACTATTGTAGATGATTTCAAGGAGATAAGGTATATAGCAAATATCTTTGTTTTCTTGTAATGTAGGGTTATTATCGCTGACTTTTTTTGTTTTTTTTATCACCATTTGTTTTTTTATGAAGAAAAAGAAAGTAGCCACTATGTCATGAAATCAATGGTCACTTCATTAAAATATTCTGGAAAGAGACTCTGCTCTATTTCTTTTCTTATTGGTCTTAGGGGATACTCAACAGTGTTAGAGATATATATGTCTTCAATATTGAAAGTAGACTCTATTGTACCTAAATACTGGAAGACGTACTTCATGATCCTAGCAAAACATTTGAGGTAAGAGCTCAAGGAAAATTCATTTAAAACAGGTACCACATGTTTCATTTATTATATGCTTAACGCTTGGCTATTTCAATTATTTCCTGAAATATATATCACGAGCTGTTTAGTCCTTCTTTACTATTCTTAGAATTGAAAAGCTTTGTTTCCAATATGTTTTTGATAAAGTTGTGAGGGAAATAATGTTGAATCAATTAAATGAATCATATTCTGTGCAAACAAGATCAAGGTATTGAAGGCTATAATTTTAACACGTCAAATTTCATATATTTGTAATCAGCAAATTTCCAATACCATAATTTATATTCACATAATAATTCGATATAATTTTTAAGGTTTGTATATTTTGTTTGAAAGCATCAAGGCCTAAAAACTTTGGTCAAATCTAAAGTGGTTGAACTTCCATAGGAATTGAGTTTGTTTGTTGAGTGTTAAATTCTTCAAGTTCTAAAAACAGAGTGTGTAAAGGTAGCCTCTGAGTCTCACCCTTTCTCAAAGGTGACATATCCAGTAAATGTCCTTACAGTGAAATCTCTGGAATAGATATATATAGAAGTTTTTCATTGTAATATCAATTTCTAAAAAAAATAAAGAAGAGAATTTTTCCATAATTTTCCACATGAGTGATAAATCTTGAATGTCTACTATGAACTTTTAAATATTCTATGAGAGGAGAGGTTCATCGAGATTCGAGGGATGCCGGCTCATTAAAAGAAAGAGGCCAGAAGAGCATTTTGTGAGAAGACTCAGAGGTCCATGTACGTGTTCGTGTATCACGCCCAAAGAATCAAAAATATTAAAGTAGCACATAAAACTTCATTTCTCCATTGGAGGAAGCCCCTCCATACAAATTGGTATCAGAGCCAGTAACGTCTGGTTCAACCGGGTATTTTCTATAAACTTCTAATATAGAAATGGAACCAGGAAGAAGATCTATATCTTTCGGATAATTGCAGAAAGAAGAGCACACAAAGGAAAATTCTAATTTGGAAAATTCATTTCATTCAGTTTCTATTTCTAAAATAAATTCTGTAGATCTAGAAATAGTTGAAAGTCAGCCTACAGCCCGTTGGGCTCTGCCTTCCATAAATATGACTACTGTATATTCTAATTTATTTATTTTTCATTCGAAAGCTATAACCAGGGTCACAGTAAAAGAATGTGTCATCCAAATCCAAGAAAATGTTGAGTCTATCCAGACCATATCTCTTTCAAATCCCTAAAAGATACAATAAGAAGCCAAAATACATGGCACATCTTATTTGCATCTTGGTTGTATAAGGGTGGGGATAAATTCTTTGACCCACAGAGGGTTGGACACATATTTTTAAGCAACCATCAGAGAGCTTTCCCACATTAAATACATGGATTCACTTTTTGGCGGGATAGTTGCCCCAGTATCCAATGGTCCTGTCTAGTTTGATTGGCAGCCAAACTTCTCAGTATATGTGTATGATGAACATATAAAACACATCCTTCAATTACAAATCGAAACATATGGTTCTAATATGAAGAAGAAAAGAACTAATATTTATGTTCATACTAGAGGATGCTTTAGACACTCCAACACCCTATATTATTTTGTCCTTCATACACCAAGCAAATAATCCAAGTCTAGCACACTAGTCATAACAGATTCTCATAATCAAAACATTGAGCATCAAACAATAAAATGGGAAGATCTTAGTTTTCCTGAGAATTGGGTGGTAGATCTCCCTAACACACCCAAAATCCAAAGTATAACCATAGCCTAGATTCAAGAAAAGCCATCATCAGCTATGATATATTTTCCAATAAGGTATACCATTGATCACAGAAGGCTCCATGATGTTGATTATTTACAGAAATACTTTGGCCACAATTCTTCAGAGTTTTGCGTCAACCTTGCTGATATTCGACCTTCATCATCATCATCATTATCTATAAATATTCCTCGATCATGTATTCATGCATATTTATTTGATTTAGCTTAGTTACTTCATTTTCATTATTTAGAAGTCAAATTCCTATCTTGTAAACACCTGGTCCATTTAAAAGCTCTTGCAAATCTAGTTACCCACCAAAATCACAATGTCCAAACAAGAGAAGGTCCCCCATCCACTGCAGTAAATACTTATCCAAATCCCAAATGTGCAGATATACCATTTCCTCATCACACAGTGATGGTTATCCATGAGCTACCCTCTTTGGAAAATGAAGATCCCAGTCTACTGAAATGTTCAGTAAAATGCATCCAGCTGGTATGCCTAGATATGGGTTGGGATATCTAGAGTAGTTTGACAGTCTGATTCCAAATTCCATATTTGAAAATCCTACTCCTCCAGATTGTAAAAAGACTTCAAAACTAGAAATGTAAATTTTTTTTGATATAATGGAAGGGTGTCCTAAACACAAAATTGACACTCAATGGATGAAAAATATGCTAAATTGGGATCTATATACTCATCCTAGGCTATAGAATTCAAATCTATCACTACTACAGAACATAAAACTGCACTTGGAATGGAAAGACTACATGGAGATAACAAATTTTTGGATCACATTTTATGCTTGGAGAAAGCTAAAAGATCCACCTACTTTATATATGGCAGATGCAGAAAGTTGATCAACATAAAGACATATGTGGATAGCTTGTGATGGTATCAAGCTTGAAGCCACTTCTACTTTTCCTCCTTATAAAGGGATCCTGCTAGGGGAAGCAGGAAACTCAACAAAAGTTATTCCCCTTTTTCTTAAGGATGATTCTCCTCTTGGCATTGATGGCATAATACAAAAAGTAAGTGAACAAATAAATTGGACAAACACTGCTTTAAAAGGGTTAGAAATGAATGCTACTAAAATCCAAGAGCAAAAGAAAATTTTCAACTCTTTGGAAGTAGTTGTAAACAGTGTGAATCAAAGTATGAATAATGTCAATTTTGATTTCTCTATCTTAAAAGGCTTTGTGAGAGACTTTGCTGAAGGAATAATAGATACAGTGAGGTTTGAATCACTAACCTCATAGAATCTCATACAAGAACTTCAGAAAAATTGACAAATTATCTATTGTTCCCAAAGAAAAAGAAATTTCAAAATCATTTATGTTTACCCAAAAAATACCCATCCAAAATCCAAAGGTACCAATAGAAAATTTTGAATTCTTATTCCCAAAAGATCAAAAGACTATAAAAAATCCTCAGCCTACTGGAGAACTCTCTCTACTTTTCCCAGAAGAAACATCTGAAGAAATCCTTGAAATCTTAGGACATCATCTATTTCCTATTTATGAACCCTTGTCTAGCTAGTTCACTAGATACCTAACACCAGATATTTGTGGCAAAGGCAAGATGCCTGAAACTCATACTTTCCATTCAGGAGCATATAAGGAATGGAATATTGACGAGTTGAGTGCATGAAAAATCAGATATATGATATAACAAATGTATGTAGAGTACAAACTCATGTGTATGAGGGGAAAGTCAGAAGTTGAATACTCCAAAACACTTATTCAGTGTTTTATGGGAGCATTGCAAAGATGGTGGGAGGTAGAATGCTCTCCATCTATTATATAAAAAACGGAAGAGTAGGTGGTTAAAGACGAAGCAAGAGATGTATTCCATAATGAATATGGCACACCCCAAAACAATATGATTGGAGGACTAACATATTTCATTCTTGAACACTGGTGTGGGCCAAAAATAGCAATGGAAAATCAGCATGAAATTGTTCTTATCAACCTTAAATGTAAAAAGATGTATCAGTATGAAGATTTCCACAGAGACTGGACATAAAGAATATATGAAATCAAGGAAAACAAAAATTCTTTGTAGAAACAAGTATATTTCGTAGCACTCCCTTCCAATTTTGTAGAATATATCCAACACCGGGAGATATTCTCCCAATATTTTGAAACTTATACATGGAGAGAAATTTATTGTAACATAACAAAGGAATTGATTGGTTTATATACAAGATTAAAGGTAAACAAGTCATTACAAAAACTTTCAAGACTTCCTGACAGTAAATCAATCTGCAATAAATATGGGTTGTCCGTTGATGATCATGTTGTACAAAAGAGAAAGACCAGAAAACATCAGAAGAAAACCCAAAAAATTTCTCATAGAGAATGCCCCAAGAGAACTAAGAAGTATTCTCAAAGGAGATACTATAGAACTGTGCCAAGATCACACTATTATGAGCCCAGGGATATACATTTAAAATCCTAGAAAAACAACACACTTACTTGTTGGCTTTGTGGAAAAAAAGGACATACTGCAAATAAATGTCCACAAGAAAATGAATCAAGAGCCAACAAAGGAAAAAATTCTCAAGAGTTTGCCAAAATAAAGGGAAATAAAATGGTCACATTCCAGCATACAAGGTGTGGTTCAAGTTACCATAATACATAAAATTGTCCCAATATCACTTTCAAAGAAGAAGTACATCTGATGAAACAAAATTGTTGCATCTCATCCTCAACAATGAGTAGTAGCCAAACAGACATGGACACTGAATACTCTGATGAAAAAATCAATGCATACATCAAATATTGTGATTGCACAGACTCTCAACATTGTCATTGTAGTCTTTCTAAAGACTTCTCTAACTCAGAAAGTGAAGAACCAGATTAAATAAATATGTCCCAGAAGGAAAAGGTGTGTATGGCTCATACAGTTGATGACGAGGAATAAAAAGTATTAAACATCATCAAAATGCTCGAAGAAGTTGAAATAAAAGAAAAAATCCTCGAAGTCCTTCTACAGACTCTGCACAAAAATGAGGGAAGTACCTCTAAATCTTCTTCATCTAAAGCTTTGGTTGTAGATGCTTCCTATGAGAAAAATACAAAATCATTCCAAAGAGATCAACAGTCTGCAAAACCTAGGTCTATGACCCTAGGGGAAGTTAGTCAAGAAATTCACAATCTAAAGAAACAAGTGGTAGAGCTAAAGAAAAAGGTCTCAACTTTAGAAAAAGCTAAAACAACACAGGATTCACAGCCTCTCAGAAATCCAAATGTTGAGATCTATGAAAAGGAACATACAGATTTTTTAAACTTTGGAAGTATGAAAATAATGACCATTCAATACCAACAACACATATGCTGCTATATATCAACATTGAAGGTCAAATATTTTCCCCTAGAACATTGATAGACTTAGGAGCAGATATTAATTTTCCGAACACAAATTTAATTCTAGCAAAATATTGTACAACAACACATAGAGAAGTTATAAGGTTAGGAACCCAAATTTTAAATATGAGGTTCTTAAGGCCACAATTTATTTTGAAAAACATTGTATCAACCAGAAATTTGCATTTGGCAGTGTTCTTGTTGACTGTATATTGGGAAATGTATTTCTTGCTATTGTAGAACCACATGGTTCAACTATATTGTCTGAAGGGTCAGCTGGTTAATTTATTTTTGTTCCTGATGAGAGAGGATATTTCCAGACTATCACTCTGCCTTATATCTCCACACCTAGGTATTCTACCATGGTCCAGGCCATGCAAGAAGTAAACCTGAAACATAGAAAGATAGAAAAATTAAAACACTTTAAATCATCTTTGAGAATTGAAGAGCAAATTCAATCTCCCAAAATTATGCAGAAAATTGCAGAATTAAAAAATATACTAGAAAAACAATGTTGTGTAGAAAATCCTAATGCCTTTTGACATAGGAAGCAATACAAAATAGAATTTACCTATAAACGAAGCCTAGCCATGCACTTCAAAAACAAAAGAACTATGATATAATTATTTCTAACATTTTTAGTTTATATTCTCGGTATTCTTATATACACGACTCCGGGAGGACGACGCTTTAATGACGTAATCAGTGGGAAGTGCACGCTTTAGGTTTTACAAAAATTGTATTTAAGAGATACTCGTATTACAAATAATGTTTTCTCATATTTTTTCTGCGTCCTGAATCTGATTTCATTTTATTATTCATGGCCCATTTCTCTCACTGTGGCCCCCTTCTCTCCTATTCCAGCGGCCTGCATAACCTGTACGTGTCAAACATTTCCAGTTATTAATTGCATATAGACAGTACTCATGGAAATATGGAAGTGTTCCCTTACCTCACTCTAATTCTTCATTTTGTATGTTATACTTTGGTTCTTTGTAGAACTCCATAGCGTTTTCTTATGGGCGTAGAGGTGAATGATTTTTCGAAATGAATGTTGTTTTAAGTCAACTTCAAAGATTTTGTTAATTTTAAAAATTTATATTAATTATTGTATGGGTTTGTAAGAGTTTTTTTTTTTAATATTAATATATGGGTAAAGTAATTAAATATAGAAATGATTTGTTTTTATATATTTAAGTTCTAATATTTTAAATTTCTAAATAGTGGTGTGTATTGTCAAATACAACTTTCAAAATTTTAATTTAATTATTACTTAGGGGATGGTTGATATTTACTCTCCAAGGAATGTATTTTTAATAGTAGTTATGGATAGAGGATTTTGATTTATTTAAAAGGTAGTCATGTTTTTCTTTATTTTCAAATTTTCTTGTAAATCAAAGGTTTCTACTCATTTTGGCATCTAAAAATTCATTGGCCTCACTATTACTAGATTTATTGGTGAAATTGTGCATACCAAGGTACATCACAAACATAGAAAATGACAATGTTTTGCACACATCAACTGAAAATAAATGTCAAGACATGGATATAACTAGAAGAAAATAAACTAAGCTCAAGAGTAAGCATGATTTATTGGACATGATGATCCAAACCCAATTCGGGAGCTCATAGGGGCTTAAATTCATAGTGCACGTGAACTTCCATGTGAGCCAAGTGAGAATCTAGCCACTGAAGTTTCTCATTGATGCATATTTTCCCTCTTCATAAGTTGACTGGCTTGTCGTGCATCTCCCATACGTTCCTTTGAAGATGATTAATAAAATATAGTATATCCTGGTGGCCATCGTGCTTAACGAAATCTAGTTTTTCTATCAAAATACACATATGGTAAAAAAATCCTGGTAACCCCTTCCAGTGAGGGGGTTGCCTTCCTAGAGGGATTTTCCAAAGGAGTTTTGTCATGCTATTAGAGCTTATCACTTTCTTGGGATTTTTTTGGAAACCTCTAAACTCAAATTATTTTCCTTTTAAGAGAAATATTTTGAAAATATCTTGGAAATTGAGTGTCATTATTCCCAATTATAGTAACTGTTGGACCCCTAAAACAACATAAATACCACTCAATTGGATTTCAATCATGGAACTGACATGTAGATATTCCCTAATATGTATCTTAATATGATTGCACTCCCATAAACAATTGATGGTACCTCCCTTTGCAATAATCACTTGAAATTATGGTGTTGGATATACAAAGTAATTAAGATATTTTTATACTTTGTAATTGACGAATTTACGGATACTAACTGAATCAAGCAATATTATTAAAATTTTCCTTTTGATATAATCTTCTAACTTGATGGCTTTTGAGTAATAATGCTAGCCAACGCATCATAAGAGATTGTTGGAGTAGTCTCTTCTAGCTTTAGATCTTTTGAAGTTTCCATTTCTCAACCTTCTTCATCTTCGCACTGTGTATAATAATTTCTTCGCACTACATTTATTCCATTTACTATAATTTCTATCATAACTGAAACATACCCCATTTTGTATTTTTTGATCCATTTTTTGAGGAGCCAACCTTGTTTTTTTAATAAAGGGAGCATGATATTCTCTATAGTTATTACTAAACAAATTTATAGTGTCCATATTTTTACTTTCCAATTTCATTTCCAAAATGAACTCATGTCGTAGTAGGTTCAAAGAGACAAACACCATGTTGGATGTTTTCCATTAATGTTCCAATAAATAGGTCTAACAAGCTATCCTTTGAAATATTATTTACTCTAAGAATCAACTTTGGGAATTGTTGAATATGATTTGGAACTAGAATTTTTTAATAGATATTTACCAATTGACTAAATAATGTGTTTTTATTAATATCCCCATAATTGGCTATCAATTTTTCTATAAAAATGAACCAAACTATATGATAATATTATTTTCATTCACACATCCATTGATACCATACATGTTGTTATTTTCTTAAAAAATGGATGAAATATTTACCTTTTGTAAGGATTTCATTTGGTGTAGATTGAAGTATTGCTCAATCTCAAATATCCATGTTATAGGATCATTATAATAAAATTTCCTCATATCCATTGTTATACGAAATCTACGACTGCGGACAGACGTGTCTTCCCTAGACTAGGTGGCTAAGTCTAGAACAACAAAAGGACAAAGTAGCTTTTGTTTTCCTTTAATTAAATGGAATATTGGTCAAAGCCTACCTGTAATCTATCATATGTGTCGCTCCTCTCTTGTCTTGAATTCTCCAATTCTAGCTCCCATTGCCAAAATTAGAACCTACACAACCAGACAACACAAGCCAACTATCTGCAAAATATATGTAGCATCATATCAATACTCCATTCAATGCATCAACATGGCATAGAAATACATGAAATCATAATATCAAATATATGTAAACAAATGGGACTTTTAATTAATATAAATGGAAGGAGTTACAACCATAAATAGATGGTGATCTTGTATAAGAACTCCTCTAGGTTGAATTGTTCCTTCTTTGTCACAAATTGCACCTCTGATCACCCTAATGCATGGAAAGTTACCTCTCTTCAATAATAGCGTAATTGTAGAATTATATCTCCAAAATCCAACCCCTAGCTTGTGGATGGCCACAAATATATAAGTGAGGGGAGTAAGTTGGGAGTTTTTATCCAATTATCAATCTAGGTTTGAGATCCACATTTTATGGGAGAATGGGACCAAAGGATAAGGGATGGTTTCTCAAATGTAGGATAGGATAAGATCTAAATGTATTATCTGAGGTAAATGGTTGTAACAAATTCTGGAAGCTTCTGGAAAATGAGGATTCCAGAATTACTCTCTTTTTCACCCATTTATAGAACCAGCATAAGTGTAAAGGAGAGCAACTTGTAGGTGATAAACATAAGCCATAGTGGAGCAGCATGTAGGCGAACGTTTTCCAATTGGAGGCCAAGGAGTGTTACTCCTTAGAATGATTGAAACAAGGTATTTTAAGGAAAACCCTCTATGTTATGGGAGTTTCATTCATAGGGCTTTGTGTTATGATGATTTCAAGGGTTAAAAGGATCTTGATTGATCTAGTTTTTCACAAGATGTGACAAAATGGTCTATAGCAAATTTCCCCATAAAGTGAAAAGTCAGAAATGGTGGCTAGTGACTAAAGTGCTTTACCTTGTGACAAGTCAGAATCAAGAAGAACTGGCAAGATAATCTTCTGTTACAATACATTTACATCATGATATATTAATTGAGGAAGGCATACCCATACTCAATGCATGAGCTAGCATTACATCTATAATGATCAAAATACATTTACAATGATCACAAATGGTGGACTGATGACTCGATGATTGTCTGTTTGACCATAGCTATCATACATTGTGATATAGTATTTATCTTGAAGCTACAGCCCGGGTGGATGAAACTAGATCTGGGGCCTTCTATCTCGTTTAGATGATCATCGAAACATATGAGTCTAACTATGTGAATTAATGAGCTGGAGTCGAACATGGTAAACACCATACAGATTGGACTGTAATACCTTGAGATCCATTAACATAATTGGTGGTTTCTCTCGCATATGTTAATGACTTACATCATTGGTTAGTAATCAACAACATGTGACAAAAATGGCCTATAACAAATTTCTAGTGGACATATTTTAAATGTCCAATTTCATTTCAAAAATTAAATCATGTTGTTGTAGGTTTGAACAGACAAACATCATGTTGGACAATTTCCATTAATGTTCCTATAAATAGCTCTAAAAACCTAACCTTTGAAATATTCTTTACTCTAAGAATCAACTTTTGGAATTGTTGAATATTATTTGTAATTGGACGTTTTTTTGACAAATATTTACCAATTGACTAAATAATGTGTTTCTCTTAATATCCCCATAATGGGTTATCAATTCCTCTATAAAAATGGACTAAGATATACCATAATCCTTTTTTCATTGACACATCCATCGATCCTATACATGTTGGTATTGCTCTGAAAAAATGGATGCAATATTTACCTTTTGTGAGGATTTCACTTGGTGTAGATTGAAGTATTGATAAATATCCATATTATAGGATAATTATGATAAAATTTCCTCATATCCATCATTGGAATGTAGTATTCACTTTTTGTTTACTTGAAGGCCCTATAATGTGGATTTTGAATTGAAAATTCATGATTATGGTCTTGGAATTCAAAATTTGTGCCTCTCCAATTTTGATACCATACTCCCAATATGAGATCTATTCTTAGAACATTTATCCTCATGTTCGTGATTTCCATAGATCTCCACGACCCTTCTAGGAAGCCTCTCGAAGAGAATACTTTCCATGGAAATCATGGATTTTTGAATTTCTTCCCTATTTTCATTCGTCTTCTTCTCCATTTTTCCTTTTTCTTGAAAACCTAAGAAATACACATTTTTTTTAACATATTACCATGAATTTCATTAAATTTCTTCTCTAATTGAGATAACCTAATTTCTAAGATTTTCACTTTCTTCATGAGTCCAAGAAGGGCCTTTAGGATATTTACTTGGTATAGTAGCTTGCTTTGGAGGCATGCTAGAAAAATAATAATACCCCATCTCTTTCATACAAAAAAAAGGATATTCTAATGAAAAAATAGGTCACTAGAAAGTTATGTACCTTAATTTGGAGAATAACATAATGGCTAAAGCCTTATTGATATGTCTCCAAGATTTGAGGTCTTCTGCATCTAAAAATTTGTTTTATAATAGTCTGATATGTAGTTTCTACAATTCCACAAGTATGAACTGAATTAAATGTGCTAATTGAAAGTTATCCTAACTTTCCAAAAACTTGTTTATTTTTTCTCCTCTCCCCACAAGAAAAATTTATACTTGATTGGTGTCTGAAATTTCCTTGTTGATATTAGTAATTGAACATTTATTTTTGGAGTTTCACACCTCCTATCAGTGTGATATTATCTACAATCCTACCTTGTTCTACAACATCAACCCATTGATCTTCATCTTCTTCTACTTTATTGTATTAAGGTAATTTCCATGCATTATGCTAACCTTATTTTGGAATATTATATTTAGATTCACAAAATATGACATAATTTTTTTAAAATACTTTGTGAGTCATTGAATGATACATTTTATAATCCTAATAATTAGAAAAATAGGCATTAAAAATAAATTTTATTTTCTTGACATATGTTAGTCATCAGTATTTTTCACCTGTTTATGATGACTATTTTTTAAAGCCAAGTTTTCTAGAAGCTAATCCGTAATTTTTCAAAATTTTCAACTAGAAAACACCCCTAAACATTTTGTCCTCCTACCTTTTCAAATTAGCCTATGATGAGAAAAAGCCTAGTTGTCAAGCCCTATCTAGTCTCATTCATATAAGCTGGTCCATCAGCTGTCATAAGCTAAAGTCATCTGCTATCATTCACCCTCATCCCCAGGTCATTCATTATCCAACTATTGATAATAATGTCAGCCACCCTACCTCTGGTCATATGTCATCTTAAGATCTAGTCATACCAAAGAGAATACTCCAAATCTGTCAAAGATATCCCCTAAGTTAGGTAGTGGCACTTTAGGAAATCCTCCCTTGGCAAACTATCCTAAGCCAAAAGAACCTTTGTCTAATACCAACCAGTCATAGATGGCCTTCCTATTCTGCAAACAAAGCTTGATACACCGTTAGGTTGCACCACTAACAAGTCTTGGTGTCTCAGCAGTGCATGTTTCAAAAGCCAAACTCATATTGTGTTGATCTATAGTGTTTCAGTGTATTTTTCAAAGCAGAAATGTACCAGTGTTCCAGAAGGCATTATTAAACTAAACATGAGAAGACAGCTGCTTCTCATGTTGTTTTGAGCCTGGGATGAAAGTACTAGTTAGAGAGGTAATTCAATGAACTTCTGCAAACACAGTAAAAAAGGTTAGTGACTTATGACTAGCAAGTAATACTCTACAGATACAAGTCAAGTTTCTCCTATTTTCTAAATATGCATAAGGGTATTTTAACAAGAGGATACATATCTCAGAGAATGCCTCTCATAGCATATTGCTAAAATTTGCACCTTATTACTTACTGTGATATACCAAGCAGAGATAGGCATTACAAGGAAAGATGACATAGTTTGAGAAAAAGACGAAATGTCACTTGTTGTAAAACCTCCTCCAAACATGAGCAGATGGTTGGGTGACTGTGTAAAACCTCCTCCAAGCATGAGCAAATGGTTGGGTGACTGTGTAAAACCTCCTCCAAGCATGATTAGATGGTTAGGTCATTTGTTATAAACCTCCTTCATTTAAAAGCAGATGGTTTGAAAATATGGTTAAGGCCTCCTTCATTTAACAAGCAGAGGGTCAGGAATAGAGGTGTAGCCTCATTCAAAAATCACAAGGCTAACAATGCTGAAAATGGCATAAAAACATTGTTTACACCTTTTCTCCAATGGAGGAAACCACTCACTCAGCAGTGGTGTTTCAAGGGATGCTTACATAGTTTCACTGTTGAAAGACAGAATTGAAATGCAATGGGAAACAATTGAATGATCATTAGTAGAAAATGGTGTTAAACATAGGCCAACCAGTGATATTATGGTATTCAAAGAAGCTTTGTTTTTCTTCTATCAAAGTTCTCCTTCAAAGGGTAATCTGAGTCTAGAATGCCCAAACTTAGAACAACCTTATCAAAATGACAAGAGGATAGACTAAGCCTTGCTTCTGAAAGAGACTTTTGCAAATGAATACATAGAGACAATATTTGTGAGGAAAGGGTATGAAAAATGTTTTAAATTCAGAGACAATGCTCAAAGAAACAACGCATATCACTGTCATGGACAAAGACCTCTTTATGGACATATGAACAAACCCTGCTATTGTATATAATTGCATTAAGAGTCTCTAAAGGCCTCTTTCCTTGATCAACAGATATAAGTCAAGCCTCAGTGAATGAAACTAAGGTTTTACCCACAGTCAAAGAGAAATATCATTATAAGGATGCATCAGCAGTCTTTGATATTGCTCCGAAGCAGTTTTCCTTTTTTAAGGATAGAAATGGAAAAAATGTGACAGGGTTATTTTCTTAATGAAGAAACAGTGAAAAGATCTTGCTTTCTAAGGAGTTTTATTTACTTCAGAAAAATTCATGACTATGGTTTCCTCAAAATGAATTTTTCCACGGAATTTTGTTATTAACTTGACCGAAGATGGGTCTTTGTAATGTTTTAAAGGTGATGAAATTACAAAAATAGTGATTCATGTTTTGACAAAACAAAAAAGGCCTTTTCAAACATATAAACCCTCCAAAGCATGATATGATGACATTTCAATTTTATTTCATATAAAAGGCGGAGGAGACCATTGCAAATTCCCATTTTCATTTCTCAAAACACGAAGCAATGCTCTCCTAGCTGTTCACTGGAGAAAACTTGGTTTTCAAGAAAAAGTTTCAAGTTTTTCAAGGCTTCAAGCCTGCGCGGCGTGCCTGTAAGTATGCACGGCACGCCTGTGAGTGCACATACACTAATTTTACACTACTGCGCGGCGTGCCTATAGCGGCGCGCGGTGCCCCTGTGCGCGCGTTCACCAACTACCCGAAGGCCGACCCAACAGTCTACACTGCGCGACGCTCTCTTCTGAGAACGTGCCGCTCACCCAAAAGCCCTCAAAAAACACCTTTGAAGGCTGAATCAAGGATTGACAAGGCCCTTAAGCATTTTTCAAGGTATTTTTCTCACTCCATGATAAATTTTTAGGTTAAGAGGTGGTGTGCTCTTGCTGTATTTTCAAGAGAGAAACAGTGATTATAAGTTTGGGTTTTTGGTTGAAAATCAAAGGGTTTTTGTTGACTGTGGGTGTCAAACATTCACACAGTGATAGGAAAGGGTTTTTTTATCAGTCTTAAAGAGCCTAGCTACCTTTAAAAACAGTGATAGCCCATAGTTGCTATAAGGAGCATAATTTGTTAAAAAGCAGAGGATAAAACAATGAATAATTAGGAGGTGTGTCAGACCAAATTTGAAAGATTTTCTACAGTTATTAAGAAGCTAAAACTAGCCCACAACTACTAGAAAGATAAAAAAATGTGCAAAGATCACAAAACATTTTTAGGTGATCACCTAGACAGTGATTATAAGGTGAAGGCTTGGTTATTTTAAAGGTACTCTCTGTATTATGAAATAGCAAACTTTGTGCAGCCACCAGAGTTCCAAAAACAGAGTGTGTTGAAAGGTTTTTAAGTCTGTTGGAAGGTGTCTTTTTTTCTTTGTGAAGAGCAGTGAACAACAAAATAACAGTGTTTGGAGGGAAAGGTGTTTTTGTCAAAACACAAGAGTTCTTTCTTCACCAAGAAACCACAAACACATCTTTTCAAGACCTTTTCCCAAGCACAGTGATAAATTGATTTTTTGTTTTTCATTTGACAACCACTTGTTGATTGGCATCAAAGAGGCACAATGACTTATAAGGAGGACAAAGTGTGGTGTTTGGAAACCATTTCAAAAAACCATTTGGGATAGTTTGTCTTAGTCAACTAGCAAAGAGTATCCAAAGCAAAAATGCCTCCTAGGCAATACCGCAGAAGTGGCCCTCATAGGAGGTTTGAACCTGTTTCAACTAAAGAGGTAAATGTTCATCCATCAGTCCTGTTTAACTTTCATGAAGTTGGATTTCTAGAGTTTTGTTAGAGGGTTCAGGAGGTGAAAATCTATCTCCCCTTGACACATCTTTGTGCTTTGAGATTGCAAGGGAAGCACTTTCAGCTAGCAGGCTTGATTTCAAGTTTTCTCCTAGATCCATTTCCAAAGCTACCAAAATCCCTTATGTTGGAGAGGAATTTTTTAAATAGAGCCACCTAGAATCAGAATAGTACAAACCCTTTTTGAATCCAGAGCATCGGGATACATGCCCATCCATCTTTCCTTTTTCATATCTGTTGACTAGCTATGCTCCCCTCATGAAGATAATCATGAAATATTTCACGTGTGAGGAAAGGTTCTCCCGGGTCTATGTTTACCATGTCCGGTTTCTCATGCACTTCACAAGATCCCAATTATTAAATCACCCCTTCTTCCTCCATAGAAGTATTGAAAAGATGGCCTCCACTGTTCAAAAAATACCTCCTTCTCAGCAATTAGCTTGCCTTTTCCATCATTCCCTCATCAAGATTGTCATTCTTCATCAACTTGAGAAGAAGGGAATCTCTTGGGACACTTTCATTGCACATCCAGATTTCACCACTGTTCCTTCATCCCATGCATCTCCTTCACCTTCCACTCAGCATCTTTCGCCTTCTTCAAGTAATCCCATTCCCAAGAAGCTAAAATTTCCCATGATTAGTGAAGGAGAGCAGCATAATGAAGAAGAAGAGAAGCATAGTCAAGAAGAGCAACATGATGAGAAAGAGCACCACGATGAGGAAAGGCAGCAAGGTGAAGAAGAACATAGTGAGGAAGGGCAGCTAAGTGAAGAAAAATAAAGTGATGAAGAAAAGCGCCATGAAAAAAAGAAAAATAGTGAGGAGGGAAATGATGATGAAATTGAACAGTTTGATGAGGATATTGGGAGCCCTCACAGCAGTAAAAATGATGAAGATGAAGCCCAAAACATTGAAAAGACAAAGCCTCAAATTTCTAAAGAAAGCAAGGACAACAGTAAAGAGGGCAGCCCTCAAAAAGACGTGCAAGATGACAGCCAAAGCATTCATGAAGAAACTCAAAACAGTGGCAATGATGATGACGGCAGTAGCAAGGGCAAAGAGAAAATAGAACATGTGCTAGCTGCCTCTCCTAGGCAAGGAGCCATGCTTTCTTCTCCAAAAGTGACAAAGTCTCAGAAATAAAAGAAAAGAGTGCCTCAAACTATAACTCCAAATGTTACTAGGGCCCTCCGAACCAAGGGGAAGTTTCCCAAGCAACCCATTGTCGAATTACACAAGAGGAGGAAGACCAAGAAGGCCACCCAGAGAAATGGAAAGGAGAAAGAAGAAATAAACCATGAGAATGAGAGGGACTTTGACATAATTCTGATCCAAAGTGATGATAGCGACAATGAGGCCCAAATCCTAGAGTCTCTCTTGATCAATAGAGAAGAACAAATTCATAATTTGAGGGCAGATCTAGAGAGGTCTAGAAACTTCTTTCACTTTTTTCAAACACAAACAAACAGATGAGTGTCCACATGGTGGTATATGAGACACGGGCCATCAAATATCATAAAGAGGCCTCCAAGGCGCAAATTAATTTGGAAGAACTCATGGATGAGTTCAATAATAGCGAAGATAAAAAAAAACCATGAATAAAGAGTCCAAAGACCATGGGACTCAGAAGAGCCTTAGAGAAACAAAAGGAGGAAGAAGCTGCCCTTTTCCAATCTTTTCCTCTCACTACCTTGTTCACCCAAGAGATAGAAAACAATCGAGAAGCATGGCTTGAGAGGGTGAATTATCACTTGGAGAAGAATTTGGAAAAGACCAATAGAGATTTGGACCTCCAAAGGAGGATGATCGGGCACTATAAGAAGTTTAATGAGTTCGCCAGACGGAAATTGAAGGCCACATAGGAAAAACTCAAGGAAGCTCAATAGAGGCGCTCGGCACCAAAAATGAAGAAAGACACCTCAAGTCTCCAAATTTTGGTCTCAGCTTCTCAGCATGTTTCTGAAATCCCTTGAGGGTCATGCTCGCCAAAATTGGGTGAATTTCAAAAAAATTTGGTTTTTTGTCATTTTTGGGCTTTTGGCTAAAAATCACGGGCATCGCCATTTCTATTTGGGACATCCTCAAAGGATGAAAATGGTATCATTGGATTCCATAATTTTAGGGGCATCTACGCAGCGATTTTCAGATCAATTGAAGATGATTTGGTCCCCCAAAATGGCGAAAAACACTCACTTTTTCCACACTCTGCCCCGTTTATCAGCAAAGTCTATTTTTTGGGTTTTTAGACATAGGTCCATTTTTTATAGAATTATAGCGACCAGATTGGAGAAAAATAAGTATTTTCAGAAAATAGACATTAATATCTTTCCAACGAACTATCACAGGCCTTGTTTTGACATCAGGAGGGCTTCCAAAAGTTTCCCACAAGACATAAGACTTTCTATTGATATTGTTGAATCTTTAATTAAACTGAGCAGGGGGGGGGGGGGTGAATCAGTTTAATACATACATAAGATTTTTAAAATTTTCACCAAATTTATTTCCAGCTTAATTTATAAACAGTCTTAAAATGTTGCAGCCAATATTAAATTAATGTGTCACCACACTTATGTTGAGAGCAGCAACCAATTAAGCAGATTGAAAGAATCACATCTACACATAAGAAACACACACAGAGACAGCAGATGTAAGTGGAAACCCATAAAGGGAGAAAACCACATCTTATTATTGTTGTGATGCAAAGGCAAGCTCCAACTCCCTCTCACCACTGTTTTCTGCAGGCACCAACCTACAGGAGGCTCTATCCTCAATTCTGCAAGCTACAACTTGCAAGAAAGCACCAACTCCCTTTGATTTTTTGCAGGCACCAACCTATAGGAGGCTCCAACCTCAGTCAGCTACAACTGACGGCTATCAATCTGCAACTTGATAGGGAAGCTCCAACTTCCTCAATTTTCAAAACTGAATGTTTGTTGATTTACCTCAGATATCAGCTCTGTTCTATAGCTTCTCTTTCTGCTCTTATTTTAGTCTTCTCTGCCTTACACTTCTATACTCTGCCTTCTCTAGATTTTCTCTCTCTTTCTCACCTTGCATATCTAGATGATATTATTTATAAGAATTTTCTTGTGACTGTTAGCATTCCTCAAAGAATTTGGAATGGACAGCCATACCTCTTCACTTTCTTCCTATTCATTTCTTTTCCAGCGCACTCAAAAAAAATGTAACTGTAGGTGCTTATTTTAATATTACAGTGGGATATTTGTTTTTCCTCCCGAGACTTCCCAATGCATCACAACAATATAAATCAATTAAAATTATTTACATTTAATCACAATGAGAGCTCCAGCTCACTCATACAACCTTTTGGATCGCTATGCATTTGTCTTTTCTTTGACTGTGCTTTATCTCTTTTCTGTCCTCTGCTGAGGTGTAACTGCTGCCTTTTAAATCTGGGCATATCCTAACGTCTTTCATTCAATAAGTGACTTGTTGATGTGGAATTTCTACAAGCGGAACAGACATATATCGCAATCATTTTATATTAGTAATCGCCCTCCCGTTAAGCTGAGGCATATACATACAACCTTCCGTTTTAAATCAATTCTCAGAGTAATATAATGAACATTTTTAAACATATAAGAACTCCTTTTGGGCCCACTTGACACGCTTCCCAATGCAATGCGTCTCCTCCGATTGTAATTGATCACTCCTGCTCCGATTGCGATTGATCGCAATCGCACCTTGCATTTGCATGTTTCTTTGCCAACTCTAACTCCGATGCGATTGAGTCACTTATACCTTATTTCGATTTCTCCGATTGCGATTGGGTTGTTCTACTGCGATCATGCCGGACTTCAAATATATATCATCCATCGTTTATACACCCATCAGGTCCGGGCTTCCAATCGCAATCGCAACTCTTATATTCTCTGATGCGATTGGCCACTGTTCATTGTATTTTGCCGATGCGATTGGGACATGGAACTGAAGCTATATATGAGTTGTAGTTTATATACCAATCGGGTCCGGACTTCTAATCGCAATCACAACTCTTATATTCTTCGATGCGATTGACCAGTGCCGATGCGATTAGACCTGGAACTCAAGCTATATATGAGTTGTAGTTTATATACCAATCGGGTCTGGACTTCCAATCGCAATCACAACTCTTTGTTGCATGTTCCGATGCTCTCATAATCTCTGATGCGATTATGCTGGACTTCAAATATGTATTAACCACCGTTTATACACCCATCGGGTTCGGGCTTCAATCGCAATCGCAACTTTCTGTTGGTTACATATTCCGCTGCCCTTGCGATCTCCGATTGCGATTGGGGAGGGGTCCCACCGTATAAAGCTTGGTTCTTATAATAAAGCGCTCCACTTATATAACTGATATATATGTATACTTTTCCAATGGGTTATGTGATTCCTAGAATAATTTTTGTATATATATATATATATACACACTTTGCCGCTGGAGTTAAGCGATTCCCGGAATAATATTTGTGTTATATTAAGTGTATAACGCCGATTGGAGTGTGCGATTCCCGGAATATGGTTCTGTATTATATGCATTACATTTCCACTAGAGTTAAGCGATTCCCGGAATTATTTGTAATTATATATATCCCCCGACTGAGATAGCGATTCTCGTAATAATAGCTATGTCTCTGCAATAACAGTTGTGTCTCTGCCTCTGTCTCTACTACTCGACCGTTTCGTTGTGCCTCTGTATTCAACTGTTGTAATTTTAGCACTGCTCGACCTCTGCCTCTGCCTTCTACTATACATATGCCCTGCTGCCGTTCTTTTCCTTCTTTGCCATCAATGACAATATTTCTAACAGTCTCCCCCTTTGGCATTGATTGCAATACACTTCCTTTGTATTTCTCGTCCTATGTTTGCCTGTTAGAATCCTTTCTTCTATTTCTTTCTCTTCCTCCCCCTTTGACATCAATGGCAAAGGACGATGCCTCATTTCTTCGTATAGTCCCTGTCATTGCATTTCCACCATTTTCTGACTTTGTAACCTGCTGCTCCAGACTGTTGTACAGGACTTGTTGAGAGAACACTTTAAGGATTATTGAACTTGAATATACGTTTTTGTCTCTGTCTGATATAGTGAGCCAATATATGTTTTATAGCTGTGTTTCATTTGTATTGCCTGTTGTTTGTAATCTGTGCTAGATTTCAGACAAGGATGATGCTCTTAATGACTGAAAGGTCCTCGTTGTTGTTGTAAACAATGACTTTCCTTTTTGTATAATGTTTTTTAAAGACAAACCCTTCAAAGTTTTGGTCAGTTTTACTTGTCAACCATGCAGTTTTATTTAGATGGTAATCACAGATATTCCTTTATTCTTCAGATATTTTGACTGTTATATCAGAGTGAATTTCCTCAAAAGCCTAATCAAGATGTTTGATTGAAAACTCAGCAAGCAGCATTCGCACATTTTTGTAACTGATATTAAGGAAAAAATGGCCTTGGAGATATACATGTACCGACTTCAGGAAGGCATGCAATTTTATATATAGAAGAAGATATTGCTTCAACGCTCAATATACTACTTTAGGTGTAAACAAGTTAATGTTATTTTTGCTCTGCTACTGACCTTTTTCATGTTGAATGCTGATAATACTGAGAATATTGTTTTATAGCTCTTTGATCAGTGGACCTGTTTTATTCTTCTCTTGCTTGGTTAATCTCCCCCTGGGAATGATATTTCTGTTTCTGTTCTCCCCCTGAAACTGTGCTTTCTCTTCATATTAGAGAGTAGTATCTACAGATACTACCCCTAGTCTATCTCTCAAATATTCGAATGATTCTCTGGCAAGTGGTTTAGTAAATATATCAGTTGTCTGTTCTTTTGTTGGCACATACTCCAGCTTTACTATCTTCTGAGGCACTTGTTCTCGGAGAAAATGATACTTGATTGGGATTTTCTTAGTTTTTGAGTGAAGCACAGGATTTTTTGATATACTTATAGTGCTTGTATTATCACATTTGATTGAGATAGGTTCATTAATGCTTACCTTCATGTCTTGAAGAGTCTGCTTCATCCACATGACTTGTGTACAACATGCTGCTACTGCTATATATTCTGCTTCAGCTGTAGATAGAGAGATAGATGTTTGTTTCTTGCTTAACCATGCTACCAGACTTTCTCCTAGATAGAATGCACCTCCACTTGTACTCTTTCTATCATCCACACAGCTGGCCCAATCTGCATCTGTGTATGCTGTCAAGGTGAAGCTTTTTCCTTTAGGATACCAAAGTCCATATTGTGTTGTTCCTTGTAGATATCTGAATATTCTTTTGACTACAAGAAGGTGATTTTGTTTAGGTGCTGCTTGATATCTAGCCACTAGTCCTACTGCTAGCATGATGTCTGGTCTTGATGCAGTCAGATACAATAGACTTCCAATCATGGATCTGTAGAGTTTTTGATCTATATCAGCAGACCCATCATCAGCACATAGCTTCCAACCTGTGGTCATGGGAGTTGACACAGGTTTGCAGTCCTCCATTTTGAACTTTTTCAGCATTTCTTTTAATTATTTTTCTTGAGAGATGAATGTGTCTGTGTTCTTTTGCTGAATTTGCAGTCCCAAGTAGAAATTGAGCTCTCCAATCATAGACATTTGAAACTCTATTTTCATCTCATCAGCAAACCCTTTTGCTAATTCATCTCTGTTTCTTCCAAACATAATGTCATCAACATATACTACAACAATCAGGAGTTCATCTTCATGGCCTTTTATGTATAGATTGTTGTCTACTCCACCTCTCTTAAAACCTTGTTTTTGCAAATATTTATCCAGCCTTGAGTACCAAGCACGAGGAGCCTGTTTTAGTCCATATAGGGCCTTCTTCAGTCTGCACACATATTTTTCTTTGTCTGTCAATGAGAAGCCTTCTGGTTGTTCCATGTAGACTTCTTCTTCTAAGTCTCCATTTAGAAATGCAGATTTTACATCCATTTGATATACTTTGAAATTCTGGTAGCATGCAAATGCCAGGAACATTCTGATAGCTTCCATTCTGGCTACAGGGGCAAATGTTTCATCGTAATCAAGTCCTTCAATTTGTGAGTATCCTTTGCAGACAAGTCTGGCTTTATTCTTGATTACCTGTCCTTCCTCATTCATTTTATTTTTGAATACCCATTTTGAGCCAATGATATTTTTCTCAATTGGTCTAGGAACTAGTTCCCAGGTATTGTTCTTTTCAATTTGGTCCAATTCTTCATTCATTTCTTTTACCCAAGACTTGTCCTTGCTAGCTTCTTCAAATTTCTTTGGCTCTATTTGTGACAGCATGGCTATGTATACCTCTTCAGTTTGTTCTATTAGCTGCCTTCTTGTTTGGACCCCTACTCTCTTGTCTCCAATGATCTGATCTTCAGGATGGTTCTTATGAGTATATCTTGAGGGAGCTTTAGAACTCAGCTCTGTATCTTCTGTTGTCTTTCTTGTTTCCTCATCATTTTGGATTTCTTCTTCATGGTTGTCTGATGGACTGCAGCAGTTTGTATTTCGTGTATTGTTTGGAAGTTCTTCATCAAATCTCACATCAATACTTTCTACTATTTTCCGAAGAGTCTTGTTGTAGCACCTGTACCCTTTAATTTTGGAAGCATATCCTAGAAAGATCCCTTCATCTGCTCTTGCATCAAATTTTCCAAGATTTTCATCATTATTCTTTATGTAACATTTGCTTCCAAAGATTCTAAAATGTTTGATTGAAGCTAGGTTTCCATGCCACAGTTCATAGGGAGTCTTGTCACTGCTTGGCCTTAAGTGAGCTTTATTAAGGATATGTACTGTTGTGCATATAGCTTCTGCCCAGAAGGTTTGAGCAATATTATTCTCTTGCATCATGGCTCTGGCAATTTGTTGAACAGATCTATTTTGTCTCTCTGCTACTCCATTCTGCTGAGGTGTCCCTACAATAGTAAATTGTTGTTTTATGCCATGTTCATTGCATAGGTCTGCAAAGTCATAATCAGTGAATTCACCTCCTCTGTCTGATCTGATGCATTTCATCTTGCATCCTGTTTGATTTTCTGCTAATGCTTTAAATATTTTGAATTTTTCTAGAGCTTCCGATTTATTCTGGAGAAAAGAAACCCATGTCATTCTGGAGAAATCATCTATTATCAACATGAAGTAGGATTCTCCACTTGGTTTTTTAGTTCTTGTAGGTCCACACAGATCCATGTGCACAAGCTAGAGTGGTCTTCTTGTTGATACCTCATCTTTAGATTTAAAGGATGTGCGATTCTGTTTCCCCAATTGACAAGATTTGCATATGGTATTTGAAGGCCTTTTTATTTCAAGCATATCTCTGATAGCTTTCTTCTTACTCAGTCTGATGATATGGTCGAAGCTGAGATGTCCCAATCTCTTATGCCATAACCATGAATCCTCAAGTTTGCTAAGATGGTAGGTTTCATCCTCCTCTTTCACTATGTACACATTACTCTCTATTCGGACACCTTTGAGCAGAGTCTTTCTGGTTGTACTTGATCTGACCTCACAGTATTGTGCTCTGAAGAGAACTTCACAGCCTTTATCACACATCTGACTGACACTCAGTAAATTTGCTTTCAACCCATATACATATAGTACATCTTGGGCCTTTCATCTGCCATTGTTTATGCTGACTGAGCCTTTTCCCTTGATCTTACCTGATTTATCATTGCCAAAAGTAACATTGCCAGATTTATTTTCATCAAGAGTTATAAACTTGCTTCTGTCTCCAGTCATGTGTTTTGAGCAGCCACTATCCAGGTACTACTGACTTTTCAGGTCTTGAGCTGTTAGAGCCAAGTCACATTTATTCTCCTTCTTTATCCACTGGAGGCATCCTTTTGTTTGGTGTCTTTTGTGAGTTGATGAATCACATCCTTTCAGAGGACATTTGGAGGGCATATGTCCAACTTGATTGCATATACAACATTTGATCATAGTTTTTTCAGAATTGTGAGTATGAACAAAATTTATTTGATTCATAAACCTCCATGAGGTGTTGAACATCAATATTTGTCCATAATTTCTACATTCAATAGTTTTATGGCCAAATTCCTTACAATAAAAACAATAACCATAGAAATTATTTGCATACCTAATGTAAGGTTGTTTTCTCCATTTGTTTGTTTGAGACAGTCTCTTCACTGTTTGCATCTTTTTCAGGTTTGAATTACTCATCCTTGCATAACAATATGCAGCAATGTGTCCCAGCTCTTGGCAGACATAACAGGTGGTATTCTTCATGGGAGGGAAGAATCTCCCTTGATGGCTTCCAAATTTGACATACTCAGGAGCATATGATTCTTTTTCTGTCATTTTAGTATTTATTGCATTCTTTGTTACTAGAGATTCCTTCTGATCTCTGTCATCCTTATTACATGTTTCTTCTTTTGTAGAAATTGACTGGGCTGCTTCATCAGTCTTCTTTGCTTTGAAAAAAATTATATTTTTGTTTTCCTTTTCTTTGCCTTTACTCAATTCTCCTTCATAGCCTATTCCTGTTTTTATCATTGGGGATCTTTGAGCAACCAGAATTTCATTCAACTTACTAGAGCTTGTTGTTTGAGAAGAGTTTATAACCACTTTCCTTTGAGAATTTTCTAGGTTCTTCCTGAGACATACTACTTCTTCTTCCAATTTCTCTTGTTCTAGGGTTTTATCCTTGATTTGCTGAAGTAACATGTCTTCTATCTTCTTAGCTTCTTCAAGCTCTACCTTCAGCTGCATGAGGACTTCTGAGTTTTGTTCTTCTCTTACATACTTGAGAAGAATATCCTGTTGTTTTCTGCACTTCAGTTTGATTCTGTCAATCTCCTCCAGTGCACTTCTTAGCTCCCCCTCAAGGTCGACTTCCCCTTCTTCTTATCCATCTTCTAGTAGGAGTCCCTCAAGATCTTCTATGGCCATTAGCAAAAATTTAAAGGTTCCCTCTTCTCCTGAGGATTCATTTGAGTCTTCATATGTATTGCTTCCTTGTTGAGCATAGAAAGATTTTCTGCTGAATTTCTTTCCTTTCTGCCAGTTCTTTGATGTGTTTTTCTCTGTTTCTTGAGATTGATTTCTTAATTTCTTGTGAGGGAACTTAGCAGCATAGTGTCCCACTCTTCCACAGTTAAAGCATTTTAAGGGGAGTTTACCTTTGTATTTACCTGAGCCTCTATCCAATTTCTTGACAAAATTTGCCTCTTCTTCATCCGAGCAAGAGCATACGTCTCCCTCTTCTTCTTTCTTCTTTTCTGTTTTAAAGGCTGCTTCCCTCGTACTTGGCTTTTTCTGTGGGAGCCTCATTTCATAGGCTGTTAGATTTCCAAGTAGCTGGTTCATGGTCAAGGTCTCCCAGTCAGCTGTTTCTTCTATTGCAGACACCTTTGGATTAAACCTGGATGGAAGAGATCTTAGAATCTTTTGCACAATTATACTTTCTGGAATTTTTTCTCCAAGAGCTTTCATATTGTTAATAATTTCTGCACCTTTTAGGAAGAAAATAGTAATGTCTTCATCATCATTCATTTTTAAGTTTTCAAACCGGGCTCTATATACTTGAAGTTTGGCAGTTTTTACTTTCTGGTCTCCCTCATGAATGTTCTCAAGAGTATCCCATATTTTTTTGGCAGTGTCTTTGTGCATTACTTTAATAAACTCTGCTTCACATAATCCATTCAGGATGGCATTCATGGCTTTTGCATTAGCCACAAAATCTTGTTTTGAGTCTTTTTCTGTGTCATTTGCCTTCGGGGCATATCCTAATTCCACAGCAGCCCAGACTTCTATTCCTAGAGACATTATGTATGTCCTCATTCCGATTTTCCAGAAAGCATAATTTTCACTAGTGAAGAAAGGGGCTTTATTGGTTGAGCATCCTTCTTTACTAGCCATCTTGGGAACCTAGGATCTCCTTTTAGTTGTTAGACTTGCACAAAGGAACCTGCTCTGATACCAATTGTTGGAATCACGATTTCCATTAGACCATAACCCTCGGGCCTTAGTCTTCGCTACAATCGCCAGATTTAGGATCCACAAGAGGTGGTTAGTCCATGTCACGAAACACACAGGGAGAATTGAACCTAATTTCCAACAATCTCCCCCACAACGTGAGCCGGGTGAGTTTAGAACTCGAGACCTGTCACTCTGATACCAATTGTTGAATCTTTAATTAAACTGAGAGGAGGGGGGGGGGTGAATCAGTTTAATACATACATAATCTTTTTAAAATTTTCACCAAATTTATTTCCAGCTTAATTTATGAACAGTCTTAAAATGTTGCAACCAATATTAAATTAATGTGTCACCACACTTATGTTGAGAGCAACAACCAATTAAGCAGATTGAAAGAATCACATCTACACATAAGAAACACACACAGAGACATCAGATGTAAGTGGAAACCCATAAAGGGAGAAAACCACATCTTATTATTGTTGTGATGCAAAGGCAAGCTCCAACTCCCTCTCACCACTTTTTTCTGCAGGCACCAACCTACAGGAGGCTCTATCCTCAATTCTGCAAGCTACAACTAGCAAGGAAGCACCAACTCCCTTCGATTTTCTGCAGGCACCAACCTACAGGAGGCTCCAACCTCAGTCAGCTACAACTGACAGCTATCAAACTGCAACTTGATAGGGAAGCTCCAACTTCCTCAATTTTCAAAACTGAATGTTTGCTGATTTTCCTCAGATATCAGCTCTGTTTTGTAGCTTCTCTTTCTGCTCTTCTTTTAGTCTTCTCTGCCTTATACTTCTATACTTTGCCTTCTCTAGATTTACTCTCTCTCTCATTTTCTTTTTGCATATCTAGATGATATTATTTATAAGAAATTTCTTGTGACTGTTAGCATTCCTCAAAGAATTTGGAATGGACAGCCATACCTCTTTGCTTTCGTCCTTTTCATTTCTTTTCAGCTCACTCAAAAAAAATGTAACTGTAGGTGCTTATTTTAATATTACAGTGGGATCTATTTTTTCCTCTGGAGACTTGCCAACGCATCACAACAATATAAATCAATTAAAATTATTTACATTTAATCACAATGAGAGCTCCAGCTCACTCATATAGCCTTTTGGATCGCTACGCATTTGTCTTTTCTTTGACTGTGCTTTATCTCTTTTCTGCTCTATTTACTTTTCTGTCCTCTGTTGAGGTGTAACTACTACCTTTTAAATCTAGGCATATCCTAACGTATTTCATTCAATAAGTTTCTTTTTGATGTGGAATTTCCGCAAGCGGAACGGACATATATCGCAATTGTTGTATATTAGTAATCGCCCTCCCGTTAAGCTGAGGCATATACATACAACCTTCCTTTTTAAATCAATTCTTAGCGTAATATAATGAATATTTTTAAACATATAAGAACTCCTTTTGGGCCCACTTGACACGCTTACCGATGCAATGCATCTCCTCCGATTGCAATTGATCGCTCCTACTCCGATTGCGATTGATCGCAATCGCACCTTGCGTTTGCATGTTTCTTTGCCATCTCTAACTCCTATGCAATTGAGTCACTTATAACTTATTTTGATTTCTCTTATTGCGATTGGGTTGTTCCGCTGCGATCATGTTGGACTTCAAATATATATCATCCATCATTTATACGCCGATCGGGTCTGGGCTTCCAATCGCAATCGCAACTCTTATATTCTCCGATGCGATTGTCCACTATTCATTGTATTTTGCCGATGTGATTGGGACATGGAACTGAAGCTATATATGAGTTGTAGTTTATATACCAATCAGGTCCAGACTTCCAATCATAATCGCAAATCTGATATTCTCCGATGCGATTGACCAGTGCCGATGCGATTAGACCTGGAACTCAAGCTATATATGAGTTGTAGTTTATATACCAATCGGGTCCGGACTTCCAATCGCAATTGCAACTCTTTGTTGCATGTTATGATGCTCTCATAATCTCCAATGCGACTATGTTGGACTTCAAATATGTATTAACCACCGTTTATACACCCATCGGGTCCGGGCTTCAATCGCAATCACAACTTTCTGTTGGTTACATGTTCCGCTGCCCTTGCGATCTCCGATTGCGATTGGGGAGGGGTCCCACCGTATAAAGCTTGGTTCTTATAATAAAGCGCTCCACTTATATAACTGATATATATGCATACTTTGCCAATGGTTATGCGATTCCTGGAATAATTTTTGTATATATATATATATATATATATATATATATATATATACTTTGCTGCTAGATTTAAGTGATTCCCGGAATAATATTTGTGTTATATTAAGTGTATAACGTCGGTTGGAGTGTGTGATTCCCGGAATATGGTTATGTATTATATGCATTACATTTCCACTGGAGTTAAGTGATTCCCAAAATTATTTGTAACTATATATATCCCCCGGCTGAGATAGCAATTCTCATAATAACAACTGTGTCTCTGCAATAACAGCTGTGTCTCTGCCTCTGTCTCTACTGCTCGACCGTTTCGTTGTGCCTCTGTATTCGACTGTTGTAATTTTAGCACTGCTCGACCTCTGCCTCTGCCTTCTACTTTACATATTCCCTACTGCTGTTCTTTGCCTTCTTTGCCATCAATGACAATATTTCTAACAGATATTTTTCTTAAGTATTTTTGTGAAAAATGTAATTTTCTAAAGTGACTTTTCCTCATGTGCATTTAGCTATTTTTGGCCATGGTTAGTTAGGAAAAGTCAATTTATTTTCCTTTTTTAGCATTTTTGAGATATTTTATTAGATATTTTGTGCCTTGGGCTTTGCAAAGCCTCAAGGACAAAATCATATATTTTTGATGGGCCAATGAGATTGCAAGTTGCACTAGGACGTTTTCCCTCATCTTGGCCTATATATTCCAAGAGACTTCATTGTAAATAAGGCTGAAATTGATGATATAGAGCAATATATGGTTATACAAGCTTGGAAGAAACACTTGTCTCATGCATTGGATAGTTTCTTGAATGTTTTTGGATGATGAAAGAGGATTGTTGTTGGATTGCTTGACTTGGTAAAATGGTATAGTGTCCCTCTCTGTTATGCTTCTTAGTTTTCATTCATATTCCATGCTCTTGCTTGCTATAAGACAATAGAGAATAGATTTGAGACATGCCCTTGGAGGCACCTCAAATTTCCAGTTTCTTTAGAGCTTCTATGTTTTCTTCCTTCTTAGTCATATCAAAGAATCCTTGATTGCTCTTTGATAATTGAAGAAATTGTTTGGTTGTTTCATTTATGGTTTCATGCATGCTAAGTATGATTCATGGTATGCCGTAATTACTCATGGCTAGCCATAGCTCCACCTCTGAAACCTTTCTTTTATTGTTTGATTATCTTAGTTGAACCAAGGAGGTCTTGTACTGATCTTGCCCTTTGCCTAAAACTATGCAATCTTGCTTCAAAGTGCCTGATAGCTTGAAATACTATGCTTAGGCGTTTCCTCATAGTGATTTGAGTTGTTTGTTTGTCTTAATTGTATTTCCTTAAAGTCTGATAGCAATTTCCTAAATTTAGAGAGTCATATATCTCTATGCATTGCTTTAATGTATATTTCTATGCATTTATCAATTTATAGTTACATTTCTCATGATTAATGGTTAGCCCTAACATGTTTATGTCAGCTATTGAACTATTTTTGTTTGAAAACCTTTGTTCTTCATAAATTTAGTGTCCATTCCACTCCATTTTACCCAAAGATCCATTTTACCTTGATCAAATCGGCCCTTCAACATACCTTGTATCACCATCTGGAGATTTCTTGACCTTTTCGACCCCATAGCCCAGTTGATCTGACATATTTTTGCCTATCTTAGTATTTTATTAGTTCATCCCTCACAAACCTAAAGACAAAACAAAAACCTACTTCATAACTAGCCTAAAATCAGAAACACAAGAAGCAAAACACATAGACATCCCTTACATAAATAGAGAGAGCCTCTCTGAGTCCAGGAAGGCTAGGTCCTTGGGCTCCAAAGATTGGTTTGATGTTACCCTGTCAATTGGCTTGCCAATCAGCCAAATCACGGGACCCTAACATAATGGTGATCACGGTGGGACTCTGAGTGATAAACAAACTTAGATTCCCTAAACATTTCAACAACCTCAGGAATACTATCTGATTGACTTATCCCACCGCTCACTAACATAATGGCGATCACGGTGGGACTCTGAGTTAGTGGAAATCTAAGTACACCTTAGGACTCCAAAAATCCCTTATCTTCAAGAATACCTGCCAATTTAGCCACCTCATCGCCACACTAACATAATGGCGATCACGGTGGGACTCTGAGTGATAAACAAACTTAGATTCCCTAAACATTTCAGCATCCTTATGAATACTATCTGATTGACTTATCCCACCGCTCACTAACATAATGGCGATCATGGTGAGACCGTCCGAGTTAGTGAAAATCTAAGTACTCCTTATTAACTCTCGAAGTCTCAATAAAACTTAGAAAAATTAAGTGTTGTTTGAAGAGTAGAAGCTAGTTCTTTCACCATCTTAGAAAAATGATGATTCAGTTATAGGAAACTCTTCCAAACCTCATATGCTACACATAAAAACTCAGAAAACCCCAAAAAACCTCCCCATATGCGCTTTTCCCTAGTTATTGGTGGTGGACCATAGATACATCTCTATAAAAACAACCAAGTTCCACCTAGTGACTCCACTAGCATCCAGTAGGCCTAAAAACTCCATAAAAAACCAAAAATTCATAAACCATACCTTTCTGTTGACTCCTCCTTTCCAAAACTTAAAATTCATGGTGCAAACTCTGTGATCAGTGACAAACTAAGTATAACTAAGCGATTCAGAAAAATTCACCTAAAAATAGGAGATAAACAGAAATAAACTTGCAAATAGAACCATTAGCTTGTCCAGACAGCCTAGCAAACTGTTGAAACCAAGTAATAACTCTTCATTGCAAGTCTTCACCTCAAAGTTTTCTAGAAGACTTCTTTCTCGAAAGCATCTTTGATAGTATTGGTGGTGGACCATAGAAATCCAACTGGCGACTCCACTAGTCTTCATTTTTGTTTTGACCATCCTTCGCATTAAAAAAACCCCTAGAGAGGCCATCCATCCAAAACAATCACAAATACCATCCTTCTAAAATTTGAATTCAAAATATGGCTTCACGACGAATCAATAACAGATCTCATCCAGAATCAAATCCCCCTATCATAGTTGATGACCTAGAGAAAATTTTGTGGCAAGCTTCCGAAAATGGCAACTTAGCTACCGATAGGTCCATCCGTAAAGAAATATCAGTACCTAAACATCTCACATCCTTGTCGGATTCCCCATTTGACTTAAAATAAAATAAAAAAACCTTTTTAGAAGCAAGTCCCAAAGTAAAGTAAACTTTGACGATCTTGAGCCCCTAGATTTGCAACAGAGTCCTAGTAGAGAAGCCTCACCTACTACACCTCCTGACTTCCAGCTTCTCCATCACTTTGGATCCTACCACCCTAGATCTGCTCAAAATTAGATCACTAGCCCAAATACATCCGCCACACCCATCCAAACCACTACTGTTCAAATCACCTCAGCTCATCCTACAAGCCCTCATATTGTAAATCATCCATTAGCTCCCGCCATGGCAGCTTGGTATGCACCCTTGGTGTTGCCACACCCTTTGGCTCCTTTACAAAATGAGTATCAATCCAAAATCCCACACTTTACCGAAGTTGAGGCTACTACTGCTCAACAACATGTAGATAGAATTAGCGATGCCTTTGAATACATGGAAATAGAGGACGAGACAGTAAGAATGAGGATGTTTTCCCAAATCTTGGGCGGAGAACCCAAAAAATGGTTTAAGAGCTTAACTCCAAACAGCATACACGATCTCCCAGAACTCTACCAAACCTTTATAAATAAGTGGGAAATCATAAAGAACCCCATTCAAATCCTGTCGGAGTATAACAATCTGAAAATGGAAAATGGGGAAAGTGTCCAGGAATATTGCATTAGGTTCAACAGTGTTTATAACGCCCTCCCGCCTCACTTTAAACCTCCACTTGGCTCAGCTTTAGCAAATTTTCCCAAAGGTTTCGACCCGGACATGACTTATCAACTAAGAGACAAGGACTTCCCAACCTTAGAGGAAATGCAAAAAGTGGCCATAAGTGCAGAAGCCAACTTAGCAGAAAAGAGAGCTAGGACTAGATCAGAAAGGAAAGTCACATACTGGGATGAGGTCTCCCCTTCATCCCCTTCCTTAGATCCTAGAATAGATGACTTGGTTAGATCCATGGTGAAAATGTGGGAAAATATAAGTGAGAAGACACCTCTTAGGGAAAACCAGCCAAACCCTCCAAACAGAAACCGAAACCAAAACTTTAGGAGAGAACAACCTCAAAACAAACCAAGGGAAACTGACCAACAAATTAGGCCACCCTTTAATGAAAATTATGTTGATGAGGATGAGAGGGATACATAACCCCTTTATGAAAGTCATTTGAACCTAATAGGTTCTGATAACGAGAGTGAGGTTTACCTCACAGAAGAAGAACAAGCTTTCTTCTCTCCAAATAAAAATGAAACCAACTATGAAGATCTCGAAGATCCTGCTATATATTTTCAGAATGCCATAATAGAAGCTCAAAGGCAGTATGATCTTAGAAGAAGAAAAAAACAAGGCAACTCCAAGAAAGGTAGCTCGGACACTGCTAAAACCCCTGATACCATCCTTAAAAGAGCAGTGGATAGCAATAAAATCATGGTCAAGAAAACTGACCAAAGAAAAGATAAAGCTATTTAGACAAGCCTTGGCCCCTATTTTTTCAGTACCTTTTCCAAGATTCTGGAGATGGTTGTTTTGAACAAAATCCCGAAACAAAGTCAACAAACTCAGAACATAGAGAAAGTCATGGCTGAAAAAACTGAAGCAAACCTATCTAAACTAAAAGCACCCTTCAGTTCTGAGATAGAAATCGCCAAAATAAAGATTACCATGCCTCTCACTAAACTTATCGCCCAAATCTCTTATAAATTCCAAGTGTTAAAGGTCCTTAATATAGGAAATGATGAAAACACCCTAAATCTAGCTAATGACACTCCTGAAGTGTTGTTTGGTCCAAAAATAGAAGGTTAAATCCAAGAAGGAACCACTCTTCTCTTTTACATCATTCTGAATATCCATGACCAAATCCTACACAATGCCATGCTAGACTCTGAGGCCTCGCATAATCTCATGCAAAAGGTCGTGATGGAAAGATTAGGCCTAGAAATAACAAAACCTTATAAAGAATTATATTCATTTGATTCAAGTAGAGTCAAGTGTCTAGGCTTAATCAAATATCTTTGTTTCAGTTTGGCCCAAATACCTGCAAAACACCTGATCATGGACATAGTGGTAGCATACATTCCCCCCAAGCACGTAATGCTTTTATCCAGAACTTGGGGAGCTAAGCTTCAGGGAAATATTCAACTTGATATGTCCTATGCCACTATTCTTGTATTTAACCAAACTAGAATACTCTATCGGGAATCATACATGAAATATATGGTTAGCAGCCAAGAAAGGCCAGATAACATCCCAATGTAGTCCTTACATTCTAATTTGAACTCTTTCATTTTACACACTGATGAAGACATTGAAGAACATTTAGAAGGATTTGAAACAAACTTAGACCCACCACATTAGCTACCCCAAGTTCTCTATGATGAACTAGACACTCAAAATTATCATGACCATAAGCAGTTATGTCTTGAGGAAAGAGAGTTCGTTCCTCTTGAAATAGAGATAGAGAAAGAAGAACAAAACAGTATGTACAATCAAGCAAATTTCTCAAACCATAGGCAAACATCAGCAGTAACATCGGGAGACTTTTTCAGATCAGATGCATTAGAAGACTTGCATATCACAAACCTCTTTGGAAATCAGGGGTAGGGGAGCTTAATGTTCTTACCATACCTTAAGGATTTACCATCACATAACTCTACCCCTTCAAATGAAACCTTGACTGTAGCCATAACAGCTCAAAATCCAAGAAAAATGTCTAAAAAACTTCTTATGAAATGATATGATAACTGCAGTCCAAATATACCTGAGTTGTTTGAACTAGCTAGCATTCTGCCACTCCACCAAAGACTTAGAACTGCTAGAATTTGCAATATTGTTCAAAATACTATTTCATGTAGAGAAAATAGTGAGAAGCACTATGCCACTGCCATCACTCCAAGAAACAACTTCGACAAAATAAAATACAAAAATCTTGACCAAACAATAGTATTCAAAGATAAAATAGCTGGTCATAAGATCTGTTTTGATTTTATAAATACTTATACACACCCTTGTGACAGAAATTATATCCTCCCTGCCCAAGACCATGATATACCAATGATAAGTGTTTTTAATCATCTATCTTTGCAAGATGATGTTTCAGGATATCGCGAGATAATTCCTTTGCAAAGAAAACAGCTCAAAGAAATTTTCAAGTATGTTGGAAGTAGTTCCATCTTCAAACCCATAAATGCAACACCACCGGACACCAAAAACATGCTCCTAAAAGCCATGTTTCCAGTTCTGAATTTCTGCATTCTGATGTACCTTGATGATGTCATCATATACTTCAAAAATGATAAAGAATATCTGCATTATTTTAAAAAGATGTACAACAAAAGAATAAGTGGGAATCAAAGGTATAAAGAGGTACAGCGGGAAGATACGGGGTTGTTTAGAGATTCATGCACGAATCCTTAAGTCATGCTTGAAAGAGAAAATTTTCCAAATTTTTCTTTTCAAGAGCTGAGTGGACATAGAGTGGTAGGATATCCTTGTGAAGATAAGATGCTTGAGTTTCACCATTTGCAGGATTTCTGAGTTAAAACATTTTCAATCATTGTGTATACCATTGTTTGAAAAATAAATAAATAAACAGAAAATTCAAAAACAATAGAAAAATAGAAAAAGAGGGTGGTTTGAAAAATAGAAAGAAAGCCCCATGTTTAGAAAATAGTCATTCTGAAAGCACGCAAGTCTAAATGCTGCTACTAGTGCTCAAAATGTCTTGTTCAGTTATCTAGCCTACTCATAACTGAACATGTTTTAAATTTATTTGCTGATAAGTTAGTGAGAGGAAAGATAGTCAATATTATGTAAGCTTGACTTGTCAAAGAAGATAGATTAGGAAAAGATACTAGTTCCACATGCTCAAAACAGAACCAAAAAGGAAAGCAGGGATGAAAAGAAAACTGTGTATCCTAGCCCTGATTTTCTAGATTTCATTTTATGAAAAATAATATTTGTGTGTAGCTTGTCTTTCATGCCACAAGTACATGACAAATCAGACTATCTAATCCTAATTTGGTCATTTTTCAATTTCATGTTTTAGATTAGAGAATAAAATCCTGTCAAATAGCTTAACCTTGACAGTCGATCTAGCATAGGTAGAGAAACAAAGGAGTTCATCAGCTTAATCTAAACTCCCAGCGGATATAAGTGTAGAATTAGATAGTGTCATTTTTCAAAAATATTGTGTCAAAGGGTTGCTAGTCCAAATGCACCCGAAAGAAGAAAAAATGTTAGGAAATGTAGCAGGGTAGGTAGAAATGACTTTGATGCTAATCATGTTGTCAATTTTAAGAAATAGCATCAAGGAAGAAATAAATTTGCGCCAACGGATAAAGGCACTGGTCTTCAAAGGACCGAGATCTAAAATTCTGGACACCTCCTGAAAAGGAGCTACCCTCCCCAAATTGAGCCACTGTTATTCATCAGTATTTTTCACCTTTTGATGATGACTAGCTTTTAAAGCCAAGTTTTCTAGAATCTGATCCCCAATTTGTCAAATTTGTCAGCTAGAAAACACTCCTAAACATTTTGTCCTCCTACCTTTTCAAATCAGCCTATGATGAGAAAAAGCCTAGTTGTCAAGCCCTATCTAGTCTTAGTCATATAAGCTGGTCCATCAACTGTCATAAGCTAAAGTCATCTGCTGTCATTCACCCTCATCACTAGGTCATTCATTAACCAACTGTTGATAAGAATGTCAACCACCCTACCTCTGGTCATATGTCATCTTAAGATCTAGTCATACCAAAGAGAATACTCCAAATCTGTCAAAGATATCCCCTAAGTTAGGTAGTGGCGCTTTAGGAAATCCTCCCTTGGAAAACTATCCTAAGCCAAAAGAACCTTTGTCTAATACCAACCAGTCATAGATGGCCTTATTATTCTGCAAACAAAGCTTAATACACCCTTAGGTCGTGCCACTAACAAGTCTTGGTATCTCAGCAGTGCATGTTTCAAAAGCCAAACTCATATTGTGTTGATCTGTAGTGTTTCAGTGTATTTTTCAAAGTAGAAATGTACCAGTGTTCTAGAAGGCATTATTAAGCTAAACATGAGAAGACAACTGCTTCTCATGTTGTTTTGAGCCTGAGATGAAAGTACTAGTCAGAGAGGTAATTCAATGAACTTCTGCAAACATAGTAAAAAAGGTTAGTGACTTATGACTAGCAAGTAATACTCTACAGATACAAGTAAGGTTGCTCCTAGTTTCTAAATATGCATAAGGGTATTTTAACAATAGGATACATATCTCAAATAATGCCTCTCATAGCATATTGCTAAAATTTGCACCTTATTACTTACTGTGATATACCAAGAAGAGATAGGCATTACAAGGAAAGATGACATAGTTTGAGAAAGGGATGAAATGTCACTTGTTGTAAAACCTCCTCCAAACATGAGCAGATGGTTGGGTGACTGTGTAAAACCTCCTCAAAACATGAGTAGATGGTTAGGTCATTTGTTATAAACCTCCTTCATTAAAAGTAGATGGTTTGGAAATATGATTAAGGCCTCCTTCATTTAACAAGTAGAGGGTCAGGAACAGAGGTGTAGCCTCATTCAAAAATCACAAGGCTAACAATGCTGCAAATGGCCTAAAAAACTTGTTTACACCTTTTCTCCAATGGAGGAAACCACTGACTCAGCAGTGGTGTTTCAAGGGATGCTTACATAGTTTCACAGTTGAAAGACAGAATTGAAATGTGGTGGGAAAAAATTGAATGATCATTAGTAGAAAATGGTGTTAAACATAGGCCAACCAATGATATTATGGTATTCAAAGAAGCTTTGTTTTTATTCTATCAAAGGTTTCCTTCAAAGGGTAATCTGAGGCTAGAATGCCCAAACTTAGAACAACCTTATCAAAATGACAAGAAGATAGAATAAGCCTTGCTTCTCAAAGAGACTTTTGCAAATGAATACACAGAGACAATATTTGTGAGGAAAGGGTATGACAAATGTTTTAAATTCAGAGACAAAGCTCAAAGAAACAAGGCATATGACTGTCACAGACAAAGACCTCTTTATGGACATATGAACAAACCCTACTGTTGTATGTAATTTCATTAAGCGTCTCTAAAGGCCTCTTTCCTTGATCAACATATATAAGTCAAGCCTCGATGAATGCAACTAAGGTTTTACCCATATTCAAAGAGAAATATCATTATAAGGATGCATTAGTAGTCTTTGATATTGCTCCGGAGCAGTTTTCCTTTTTTAAGGATAGAAATGGAAAAAAGGTGACAGGGTTATTTTCTTAATGAAGAAATAGTGAAAAGATCTTGCTTTCTAAGGATTTTTCTTTAATTCAGAAAAATTCATGACTATGGTGTCCTCAAAAAGAATTTGTACACATCATTTTGTTATTAACTTGATCGAAGATGGGTCTTTGTAATGTTTTAAAGGTGATGAAATTACAAAAACAATGATTCATGTTTTGACAAAACAAAAAAGGCTTTTTCAAACATATAAACCCTCCAAAGCATGATATGAGGACATTTGAATTTTATTTCATATAAAAGGTGGAGGAGACCATTGCAAAGTCCCATTTTCATTTCTCAAAACACGAAGCAACGCTCTTCTAGCTGTTCACTGGAGAAAGCTTGGTTTTCGGGCAAAAGTTTCAAGTTTTTGAAGACTTGCAGCCTGCGTGGCACACCTGTAACTATGTGCGGGATGCCTGTGAGTGTACATACACTAAGTTTACACTTCTGCATGGCATGCCTGTAGTGGCACACGATGCGCCCGTGTGCGCATTCACCAACTTCTCGAAGACCAACCCGATAGTCTACACTACGTGGCGCTCTCTTCTGCAAACATGCTACTTACCCAAAAGCCCTCAAAAAACACCTTTGAAAGATGAATCAAGGATTGACAAGGCCCTTAATCATTTTTCAAGCTATTTTTCTCACTCCATGATAAATTTTGAGGTTAAGAGGTGGTGTGCTCTCGCTTTATTTTCAAGAGAGAAACAGTGATTATAAGTTTGGGTTTTTGGTCGAAAATCAAAGGGTTTTTGTTGATTGTGGGTGTCAAACATTCACACAGTGATAGGCAAGGGTGTTTTTATCAGTCTTAAAGAGCCCAGCTGCCTTTAAAAAAAGTGATAGCCCATAGTTTCTATAAGGAGCAAAATTTGTTAAAAAGCAGAAGATAAAATAGTGAATAAATAGGAGGTTTGTCAGACCAAATTTGAAAGCTTTTCTACAATTATTAAGAAGATAAAACTAGTCCACAGCTGCTAGACAGATAAACAAATGTGCAGAGATCACAAAAAAATTTTAGGTGATCACCTAAATAGTGATTATAAGGTGAAGGCTTGGTCATTTTAAAGGTCCTCTCTGTATTATGAAATAGCAAACTGTGTGCAGCTACCAGAGTTCCAAAAATAGAGTGTGTTGAAAGGTTTTTAAGTCTGTTGGAAGGTGTCTTGTTTGCTTTGTGAAGAGCTATGAAAAAAAAAAGAATAGTCATTGGATGGAAATGTGTTTTTGTCAAAACGCAAGAGTTCTTTCTTCACCAAGAAACCACAAACACATCTTTTCAAGACCTTTGCCCAAGCACAGTGATAAATTGATTTTTTTTTTTGCATTTGACAACCACTTGTTGATTGGCATCAAAGAGGCACAGTGACTTATAAGGAGGAAAAAGTGTGGTGTTGAGAAACCAATTCAAAAAACCATTTGAGATAGTTTGTCTTATTCAACTAGCAAAGAGTATCCAAAACAAAAATTCCTCCCAGGCAAGACAGCAGAAGTGGCCCTCACAGGAGGTTTGAACCTATTTCAACTGAAGAGGTAAATGCTCATCCATCGGTCCTATTTAACTTTCATTAAGTTGGATGTCTATAGTTTTGTCAAAGGGTTCAGGAAGTGAAAATCTATCTCCCCTTGAAACATCTTTGTGCTTTGAGATTGCAAGGGAAACACTTTTAGCTGGCAGGCTTGGATTTCAAGTTTTCTCCTAGATCTATTTCCAAAGCTACCAAAATCCCTTATGTCAGAGAGAAATGTTTTAAACAGAGCCACCTAGACTCAGAAAAATACAAACCATTTTTGAAGCCGAAGCATCAGGATACATGCCCATCCATCTTTCCTTTTTCATATCTTTTGACTAGCTATGCTCCCCTCATGAAGATAATCATGAAATATTTCATGTGTGAGGGAAGGTTCTCCTGAGTATATGCTTACCATGTCTGGTATCTCATGCACTTGAAAAGAGCCCAATTGTTAAATCTCCCCTTCTTCCTCCATAGAAGTATTGAAAATATGGCCTCCAATGTTCAAAAAATACCTCCTTCTCAGCAGTCATCTTGCATTTTCCATCATTCCCTCATCAAGATTTTCATTCTTCATCAACTTGAGAAGAAGGGAATCTCTTGGGACACTTTCATTGCACATCGAAATTTCGCCACTGTTCCTTCATCCCATGCATCTCCTTCAACTTCCACTCAGCATCTTTCACCTTCTTCAAGTAAGCCCATTCCCAAGAAGCTAAAATTTCCCATGATTAGTGAAGAAGAGCAGCATAATGAAGAAGAAGAGCAACATGAAGAAGAAGAGCATGATGAATAAGAGTAGCACAGTCAAGAAGAGAAACATGATGAGGAAGAGAAACATGATGAGGAAAGGCATCAAGGTGAAGATGAACACAATGAGGAAAGGCAACAAAGTGAAGAAAAACACAGTGATGATATATAGCACAATGATGAAGAAAAGCGCCATGAAAAAGAGCAAAACAATGAGGAGGGAAATGATTAGGAAATTGAACAGTTTGATGAGGATATTGGTAGCCCTCACAGAAAAAAAAATGATGAAGATGAGGCCCAAAACATTGAAGAGACAGAGCCTCAAAGTCCTAAAGAAAGCAAGGACAAGATTAAAGAGGGCAGCCCTCAAAAAGACGTGCAAGATGACAGTCAAAGAATTCATGAAGAAACTCAAAACAGTGGCAAGGATGATCAGGGAAATAGCAAGGGCAAAGAGAAAATAGAGCATGTGCTAGCTGCCTCTCTTAGGCAATGGGCCATGCTTTCTTCTCCAAAAGTTACAAAGCCCCGAACATCAAAGAAAAGAGTGCCTCAAACTATAACTCCAAATGTTACTATGGCCCTCCGAAGCAAGGGGAAGTTTCCCAAGCAACCCATTATCGAATTACCCAAGAGGAGGAAGACCAAGAAGGGCACCCAAAGCAAGGGATAGGAGAAATAAGAAAGTAGCCATGAGAAGGAGAGGGACTTTCACATAATTCAAATCCAAAGTGATGATAGCGACAATGAGGCCCGAATCCTAGAGTCTCTCTTGATCAATAGAGAAGAGCAAATTCATAATTTGAGGGCAGATCTAGAGAGGTCTAGAAACTTCATTCACTTTTTTCAAACACAAAACAAATAGATGAGTGTCCACATGGCGGTATATGAGACACGGGCCATCAAATATCAGAAAGAGGCCTCCAAGGCGCAAATTAAGTTGGAAGAACTCACGGGTGTGTTCAATAATAGCGAAGATGAAAAACAGCCAAGAAGAAAGAGGCCAAAGACCATGGGACTCAGAAGAGCCTTAGAGACACAAAAGGAGGAAGAAGTTTCCATTTTCCAATATTTTCCTCTCACTACCTTGTTCACCCAAGAGATAGAAAACAATCGAGAAGCATGGCTTGAGAGGGTGAATGATCACCTGGAGAAGAAGTTGGAAAAGGCCAATAGAGATTTGGACCATCAAAGGAGGATGATCGGGTACTATAAGAAGCTTAATCAGTTCACCCGATGGAAATTGAAGGCCACACAGGAAAAACTCAAGGAAGTTGAAAAGAGGCGCCGGGCACCAAAAATGAAGAAAGACACCTCAAGTCTCCAAATTTTGGCCTCATCTTCTCATCATGTTTCTGAAAACCCTTGAGGGTCATGCTCGCCAAAATTGGGCGAATTTCAAAAAGTTTTGGTTTTTTGTCATTTTTGGGCTTTTGGCAAAAAATCATGGGCAACGCCATTTCTGTTTGGGACATCCTCAAAGGATGAAAATTGTATAATTGGGTGCCATAATTTTAGGGGCATCTAATCAGAGATTTTCAGATCAATTGAACATGATTTGGTCCCCCAAAATGGCAAAAAAGACTCACTTTTTCCACACTCTGCCTCGTTTATCAGCAAAGTCTATTTTTTAGGTTTTTACACACAAGTCAGTTTTTGACAGACTTGTAGTGATCAGTTTGGAGAAAAATAAGAATTTTCAGAAAAAAAACATTCATAGCTTTCCAACAAGCCATCACGGGCCTTGTTTCAACTTCGAGAAGGCTTCCAAAAGTTGCCCACAAGATAGAAGACTTTCTGTTGATATTTTTCTTAAGTATTTTTGTGAAAAATGTACTTTTCTAAAGTGACTTTTCCTCATGTGCGTTTAGCTATTTTTGGCCATGGTTAGTTAGGAAAAGTCAATTTATTTTCCTTTTTTAGCATTTTTGAGATATTTTATTAGATATTTTGTGCCTTGGGCTTTGCAAAGCCTCAAGGACAAAATTAGATATTTTTGATGGGCCAATGAGATTGCAAGTTGCACTAGGAGGTTTTCCCTCATCTTGGCCTATATATTCCAAGAGAATTCATTGTAAATAAGGCTAAACTTGATGATATAGAGCAATACATGGTTATACAAGCTTGGAAGAAACACTTATCTCATGCATTGGATAGTTTCTTGAATGTTTTTGGATGATGAAAGATGACTATTGTTGGATTCCTTGACTTGGTAAAATGGTATAGTGTCCCTCTCTGTTATGCTTCTTATTTTTCATTCATATTCCATGTTCTTGCTTGCTATAAGATAGTAGAGAATAGATTTGAGACATGCCCTTGGAGGCACCTCAAATTTCCTCTTTCTTTATAGCTTCTATGTTTTCTTCCTTCTTAGTCATATCAAAGAATCCTTGATTGCTCTTTGATAACTGAAGAAATTGTTTGGTTGTTTCATTTATGGTTTCATGCATGCTAAGTATGATTCATGGTATGCCCTGCTTACTCATGACTAGTCATAGCCCCACCTCTGAAACCTTTCTTTGATTGTTTGATTATCTTAGTTGAACCAAGGAGGTCTTGTACTGATCTTGCCCTTTGCCTAAAACTATGCAATCTTGCTTCAAAGTGCCTGATAGCTTGAAATACTATGCTTAGGCGTTTCCTCATAGTGATTTGAGTTGCTTTTTTGTCTTAATCGCATTTCCCCAAAGTCTGATAGCAATTTCCTAAAGTTAGAGTGTCATATATCTCCATGCATTGCTTGAATGTATATTTCTATGCATTTATCAGTTTATAGTTATATTTCTCATGATTAATGGTTAGCCCTACCATGTTTATGTCAGCTATTGAACTATTTATGTTTGAAAGCCTTTTTTCTTCACAAATTTAGTGTCCATCTCACTCCATTTTACCCAAAGATCCATTTTACCTTGATCAAATCGGCCCTTCAACATACCTTATATCACCATCTAGAGCTTTCTTGACCTTTTCGACCCCATAGCCCAGTTGATATGACATCTTTTTACCTATCTTAGTCTTTGATCAGTTCATCCCTCACAAACCTAAAAACAAAACCAAAAACCTACTTCATAACTAGCCTAAAATCAGAAACACAAGAAGCAAAACACATAGACATCCCTTACATAAATAGAGAGAGCCCTCTCTGAGTCCAGGAAGGCTAGGTCCTTGGGCTCCAAATATTGGTTTGACGTTACCCTGTCACTTGGCTTGCCAATCAGCAAAATCACAGGACCCTAACAACATAAAAAAAATTCCTCTCTTGTTTAGGGACATGATTAAATATTGTTCTTCAAAACTTCCCCTAAATGACTCACTACTAGTTTATAGCCACAAAGTGTTTCATAAGGTGTATTTTTCTTTATAACTTTATAGGACTTCTATTTTTTAAATATAATGTAGTGCTAAATGCTTCAACCCAAAAACTATTATAAACTTTTTTACTTTTTTAGCATGCTTCTAGCACTTTAAACTAATGTTTTTCTTTTCCTTTATGCTACACCATTCTATTGAGGACTATGTACAACTATAATTTCTTGTTGAATTCCATCATTTTTGTAATAATTGATGAATACCCCTGATGTGTATTCTCCACCCTGATTTGACCTCAAGATCTTGATGTATTTTCTTATTTTGGTTCAGCCATATGTTTAAAATTTTTAAATTATTCAAATATATCACTTTTTCTTCTAATAAAGTAGATCCACGTATGTCTAGTTTTATCATCAATGGAAATAAGGAATTATGGAGCTCCACCAAATGACATAGTTCGCATGGGACCACACACACCAATATATAGTAGCTAAATAATTTCTCTCTTTCTCATTTTTTTTTCTTATACGAAATACTTCCCTATTTTTTTCCTAATGTAAATACTTAAAAATCAACATATCCATTCTTAAAATTTTTACATTCCACAATTCCTTTGTTTTGAAGTGACACAAGAAAATTCTAATTGAGATGGTTATAAATTCAATGTCACAACTTATTTTCATTGTTGTAGATTCAATTTCTTGACAATTTTTCCTATTAACATTAATATTGTATAATCCTACATGTTGTACTCCTCTTGCTATGATATTGTATTTATCTTGTATATCCTTTACAATAAAATATGACTTAAAGAATCGAATTTTGATATTGTGATCTACATTAGTGGACATTGAGATAAAAAGGCAAAGATAACAAAGCATAAATATCTCAATGAGATAATTTTCTATTAATTGAAGTTCATGTACACAAAATATATAATAAGGCCTCATTCTACAACAATGGGGTTGACAGTTTGGATAAACACAACAACCTAGAAGAACATGACTCATTTTCAAATCAAACTCACTCTTACATTGGAAAACAACACTTTGTGGAACATGACATTGAAACTTTAACAATGTTGAATATCCAATTCTCTATTATTTCTTTGATACCAAGATTTATGAACACTCGGATTGATCAAATTTGTTAGTGTAAATTGTAATGATAGTTTAATTAGATAAGGCATACAAATTAAATGACATATCATATACAATTAAATGATAATACGGTCTTGATAGATCAAGGTTCAAAATTTATCTACATTATTATTACACATTAAGTGACAACATCGCTACCATTATGGGATGTAACAAACCTGCTCGTTCAATGAACTATGGAAAATGTATTTTTTATTCATTGTAAATTAATAAAAAAATAATAATTAAAAACTCATGAGCATAAATCAATATTTACTTGTTTTCTTATTACAAATTACATAAGTAAACAAATTTCATTCTATTTAAGTACCAACTCATAATAAAAGGTAAACTAGCATAGATCCTTCCTTAATGCTCAGTCTCACAGGAAATGATAAAGGATCAAAATTCTCAAGGTGTAGACATCTTCACATTATTAATTGAGTAAAAGGAATCAATATAAATAAGCGTTCATTAGTTTCTTATCACATTTCCTTATCACAAACTATTAAGTGAACTTAGTTTCTGAAGCAAAGAGTTTTCCCTCACTCAAGATGTGTAGAAGGATCAATTATGGAGTTAGGAGGATAACCTTCAACAAAATATATGTTCCTTCAAAAGGGCGAATAACATGGTTGGATTGACCATGTGAAAATTTCGACACTAGTGCAGTAGCATGGTGAAGATATTAGACACATGAAATACAATACATTAGGAAGTGCAATACTTACGGGTGGTGGAAAAACTCCTCCATGGTTTAGCTACATCAAACAGATAGACGTACACTCTTAATGATTAGGTGCAAATTTAGCTTCATCACCCAACTTGTTCAAAATGTGGAAGCATAAAAAATAGAACATACATTATCATTAAAAAAATTATTGAATAACACACACACACAAATATATATATATATATATATATATATATATATATATTAACTTTAAATCTAGCAAGAAATCAAGACCTACCAAGCATATAGAGACATAATATATTTTAAAGTGCAACCCTCTTTTGAGTGTGAAATTTAGGGAATGGTTTGCACCTTCAAAAAATTGATCGCTCTTAGACCTTAATAGATACAAAGTTAAGTTAGATATAGCCTATTTTTTTATAATGTATGTAAATTTCACATATTTATATATAGAAATATACTTATCTCAACATTTAGTTTTTTTGTTTATTAATATCATTGTTATTATTATTATTATTATTAGAAATATGCGTAACTTGTTCCTTAATAAATGTATCAAGTGGTTAAAATTATTAAATTTCTATCTATTTTATGTTCTATTCATTATTATTTCAATTATATGTTAAGAATATTACTAAGAAATCTATTACATAGATCCATCTTAAAAAATGGTTTATGAGACTCTGTGTTGTTGCAACAAAAAACCCCCTTAAAAATTCTTCCTACACTTGAACTTTGGAGCCTACTAAGGATATAGTGATCGGTCATTCCGTAGTCACTTCTTGGTTAGTTGATGTGTAACAACCCTGGTAAAAAAATTCATGTAAAATATATAAGACCACAGTGGATAGGACATGCATTCCAAGATGAATGATTGGGAAAAACATCCTAGGGGGTGTTGATTTGGTTAATTATGGCTATGGAAATTGGCAAAGGCTATGGCTAAGGCATTAAAGAGGAAAATGTATTTTTGGGCACATTAATTTATGAAAATAATGGAAATTAGGAGAAAAGGAAGGTGAAAGGTCAGAAGTTGCATGTGAGGAGGAAAATGAAGGAAAATAATGGAAAATGAAGAAATTATAGGCCTCATTAATAAAAAGGCTTCTAAGGATAAGTGGGGAAGGCTTAGTCAGTTTAGTTTTGATTTCTCATTATTCTCTCTCTCTCTCTCTCTCTCTCTCTCTCTCTCTCTCTTATACTCTTGAGCACTTAGTGTATTCTTGGAGAACTCTTGTAGAGTGTAGCATACTTGGATATTTCGATCAATAAAGAAAAGGAAAAGAAGAAAAGTAGAAGAGGAAGTGGACATCAATATCAACATCTACAATAGGTTCTAAGTGCAGGCACCGAGTTGCATGTATAATTTCCTCGCTATTTTTGGCATGCATGGTATTGCATGTGGTTTCTTGATTATGATCTGTCATGGGAATGGAGGATGGTATGGATTGACAGTGGATTTTCCGAACCTTTCCATTTCTTGGATATCCATGATGATTGTGGGTTTCTTTCCATTGATTATTTTTGGTTGTTTCTAATGGTTCCTTTATTTGTTGGGTTGAGTTATTAGTTCCCAGAGCCTTGATTAGACAAATTCTCTAGAGCCCGGTGGAAAACTGTTGGGTTGAGTTACTAGTCCTAGAGCCTTGGTTGGACAAACACTATTGATCCCTAGGTGGGTTGACTTACTAGTCATGGAGCCCTGGTTGGAAAAACACTATGGAGCCCAAGAATAGACGAGGTTGAGTTACTAGTCCTGGAGCCTTCGTTGGAGAAAACACTTTGGAGCCCTAGAGTAGCTTGGATGGAGACCAATCCATGATGGTTAGTGATGTCTGACCATGATGTCGAATCACTGGTTTGGGGTTGAGACAGTTTGATCTTTGGAGCCCTAGTTTCGTGTTGATTGATGTGTTTTATAAATTCCCACATTCATGTGTGGAATATGCCACAAGGATGATTGGATGAAGTGAGATTTGGCTAAGCCATGTCTATGGTCAAGTGGAACATCGAAGTCCCATTTCGAGTTGGTTTTTACATCAAATAAAGAAAGTTTCAATGCATTGGTATTTGATGAGTATATGAATTAGTTTATATATGGATGTTATTGCTAATCTCTCCATGGCATTTATGTTGGTATTATGTTGGTTATAAACATGTATTGTGACATTGATGAGGTATGGCTCTATCCATGTTTTTACTTGTAAATGAATGCCTAATTCATCTATGGTTAGATTGATTGTATGATAGATTATTATGTAGGGGAGAAATTATTCTTAGCCATTCTAAGATAATAAATACACCCCTTTGTTTAAATCTATTGTTTATACCTATAGATGTTATGTTTGTGACATGTTTGACAAAATTCCTGTCATGTTTGGGTGGGGTCAAATGAGTTATGTTTCATGTGATTACTTCCCTCTATTCCTTTTGATGTTATTTACCATCTCATGAAGTTACAGGAAGTTCTAGGTAGTGACCTACGCTCAAGGGTTGAAAATTTGGCTAGATCCCATAGATAAATGCAGAATATTCATTTTCTGGTCCTTATCCGCTACCTTGACAAGTCTAGCCCGCATTTATAGGGTCTATAGACACTACCTTTCCCTTAAAATCCTGTGGCTTAGCTTCAAAGTGGCTAAAAATCAGCTCCCCCTTAGGGAACAGGGCCCTGGAAGGTTGGGTTACCTCCAAAGGATGTGAATGATGCAATGTAAGATGTGTTTTTGGTGTTTCCATTATTTCCACTTCCTTAGGGTCATATAGGAGGTTGAATCTCATATTAGTAGCCTCTCATCACATGTTTACCCTGGTTTTCTGGTTACTTGGGTAGATGTGGTCAGAGGGTGTTACGGAGAGGTATCAGAGCATGGTTGCGCTCTCCTTAGGCTTTGTGTGTTTGTCGTGCATACATGAAAATTACATATATGTTCATCATGCTTATTTTCTATGTTCTTTTTGTGTATGCATGATGGTGGTGTTTATTTTTGTTCTCTTTGTGTGCTATCTAATACCAAAGATTGGTATGAGAGCATGGTTCAACTCTCAAACCGATGGGTGGTGTGTAGATCATGTTTTTATGTTGGTTTCATATGAATTTATTATTCTTGTGGTCTATATGTTCTTGTTGCATCCGTGTTCTGTTGGCCATGCTGGCAGTGGTGTCGCTATGGAAGTGTTTGTGGTGTTGTTGTCAACATGTTTTCATGAGTGTATGACTGGTTATGTGATTCCCATGATTTTGTATTGATTGTGCATGCTTTCTTACATGATGATACATGTTGTACATGCATTCATTGCTTATGCTAAGGTTACATATTGGTCATGCTTCGGAGTTATCCATGTATGATTTCTTATATGATGTTCTATGTGGGACATGCATTGGTCATTCATGATTGGTTATACATGTCAAGTGGGTATATATGGTCAATTTTGAATTGGTTTGATTTAGTTTGTTATCCACGAGGTCATTGTATGGATTCTCGGTCATCATGATGTTGTTTCTAAAATATGATGCCGATATGTTGGTTGAGATAGAGCAGGAGATGCAGACCATCTAGGTGAAGTTGTAGCATTAGACCTCGAGGCAAGAGCACATTGTCATAAAAGTTTCTATTCTTAGCAAGCAGGTATGTGATTCATGGTTGTTGTAAACATTAGGGCTACTTATATGTTTGTAATTCTATTGTTAGAATTACTACATATGTGAAAAATTATAGTTGATCAGCCTATTACATGCATTATGGTTATGTGTATGTCTTCCATTCTATTGATGTTATGGTTACATACATGATAGATTTTAGTTAACTAGTGTGATTATATGTTGACGTGTTGGTTAGTTAGGCATGATATTAACTTGATAATTATGTTATATGTTGTTGATTATTATGTTACATGGTTAACTTGTTGTTTTTTATGATTGGTTAACCTAATAATTATATTATGTGTCGTTGATGAGCATGTTATATGTTAACTTGTAGTTAGATTGATGATTATGTTATATTTTCTTATGAATATGTGTTACTTAACTTGATGATTAGGGTTAATGCATTAATATTTTGACGTTATATGTATTATACTAAATTGTGTTGGCCCATGAAATTGGTTAAGGTTATGAAATTCAGGTCTCATTTGACCTAATTATGATAGTGTGTTGCACTAATCTAGATTAATTGTCCATATGTGGTTGTTATGCATGAATGAAATTTGTTTATGAGTCCATGATGCAGACTTCTTAGCTAGCTACTATTATGGGTATCATGACCTTATTTAGGTTGATTTGATGTGTCATGAAGTTATATTGTGTTAATCAAGATTGATTGTGAAGATAAGATAGACTCTCCTAAGATACATCAAGGTATGAGTTTTCTTATGTCGTATACATGGTGCTTGAATGTTTGATTATGTCATCTATTTGTTGTTTAAGTGATTTTGTGTCTATTACATCATTTATTTGATTTATTTAGCATGGTATGTTTGGAAGTTGTTTAAATGTTTGATTAATTTCATGATGTGATTATATTTGTGTGTAAGAATGCATGAAGAAATGGTCTTGTTTTAAGATCGTTGTACTAACACACATGTGTTGGGATGGATGATATGTACCTGAGTGTAAGTACATGATAGTTGTAGCATTAGGTATTATGGCTGATGAATGTGAGTTGACTGATGGATTATGACATGGTTGCTAGTATTTGTAAAATTTGATTTTGAATTTATAGATGTGTTTTCTTGATGTTGATACATATGGCAAACATGTGTGTTCAGTTACAGGTCAGTGTACTTGGCACAACAAGGTAAGATAACAAGTATATTGGTATATTTATTTATGCATTGACAATTTTGTGGCTATGGAAGTATGATGCAGGGATTTCATGGCAAAGAGAATGCCATAAAATCTTGAAAGAAGGCTCAAGTTGAGATTTCCTTTGGAATTATTGGGAACCAAGGGGATTGAGTCTTGTTGTTTTTTGAGATTCTTGTACTTTTGGTCTCTTGTGATTTGTTTCACTTGATTTGTGGTATTGATTGCATATAGTGCATGGCCATGCCACTCCACTCTCTTGCAGTGTTGTATTTCTTTTTGTTCTCATGGTCTTCTTCTTGCTCATTTTTTTTCTTGCCTTTTGTTTGAGAGTCTTGGGAATTTCTTGGGAAAGAGGAAAGTTAATGGATCTCAGGAAGATCTGAATGAAATCCAATAGGTAATGTAAGGCACGAATGGAGCTCAATGCATGAGTAATTGCAATGCAAGGTAAGAATATTACAATCGATTGGACTGGTTGGGTCCATTGTGGTAAATGAAAAGTGGGAGAGAAAATATGAGGAAGGTAACACGAAAGGTAAACTGAATGGATCTGAGGTGTTAGATGCCTTGGATATGTTGGGAACGGTTGTTCTCATCATTGTGCATGTTGTGCACAAATGAAGGAAGTTCTCTTAGCTTTGACCTTATGATATCTGGTAATCATGTTGTGATTATAGTTATGATGATGTCTATATGTGTATATATGCATGTATGTATGTCTCTATCTGATGAGATCATGATTTCTTTATGTTGATGTTTATATCTGTATCTATGTATGTATGTATGTATGTATGTGTTCATTGGCAGGGTCGTCATGGATCTTGATGGTTTTATGTTGATGCTTTATATGTATGATGTATGTATCTATGTATCTATGTCACTGTAGGACAGGGTTTTCAAGGATCATTACTATGTAAGAATGATTGCTTATGTAGGTGAATGGCATGAAGAGGTTCCTGGCTATGAGAACTCAAGTGGCAGAGTAGCCTTCAGAGATCTGTGAGGTTAGTATAATGTGAATATGATTTAATGTTATGTGCTTGTACTATGCCTATTTTTATTTTATCGACATGTAATATTGAGAGGTACATCAATCGAATGTAAATAGTGTGATCCACGACATGCGAGAATACACATGGATAGTGGAAAGACACTAGAAGAAAGGTTTTTTGTGGGTTCAGTGCGTGGTCTATGGATGTGCATTACTACTGTTGTGTATATGTTACACATGTTTTATATTCAGTGATTGTACTTATGGTGATGTGTACATGTAACCTATGTAGTATTGTGTACACATGATGTTATATGTTTGTTGTATATATGGTGTTTTGTGTATATTCCATATACAGTGTTAGGTATAGATGGTGCTATGTACATGTTGGATATGCAGTGTTGTGTATGTATGGTGCTATGTGCATGTTGTATATGCGGTGATATGTACATATGGTGTTGTGTGTGTGATGTACATATGGTGCTATGTACATTTGGTTTGGTGTGCATGATTGTACACATGGTGTTGTGGGCATGTGGTGTTGTGTACAAATTGTACATGTGGTGTTGCGTGCAGGCAGTGTCATGTACATGTTATGCATGTGGTTTTGTGTACATATGGTTTCGTGTAGATGTCGTGCATGTGGTGTTGTGTACATGTGGCATTGTGTACAGATTGTATAGGTGGTGCAGTGTACATTTGGTGTTGTCTACATGTTGTGTAAGTGGTGTCATGTACATGTGATGTTGTGCACACGTTGTGCAGGTAATGTTGCGTACATATGGTACTATGTATATGTTGTTCATATGGTACTGGTATACATGTGGTATTGTGTACATTTCATATGTGTTGCGTTGTGGGCATGCAGTGCTAGATATGTTCTTGGTGTAGTATTGGTATTGTGACATGTCCATTCTTTATGTTGTACTTTGCATATGTACATGTATTTTGTTTTATTGTACACTAGTAGTAGGTTATGTGTTGTATGCCAGTATAAGCATATGTATTGTGTTGTATCGTACAACAGGTATAGGTTTATTGTGTTGTGTTCTACACCTGATGTATGTATATGTATTTTTTGTGTTGTATATCAGATGTAGGTGTATGTATTATGTTGTGTTGTACATATAGTGTGGGTGTATGTATTGTGCAATGTTGTATGCCTTGTGTGGAGGTACGTGTTGAAGACTGTGTCTGGGTGCTTGCACGGTGTGGCAACTGATCTGGTGTGTGTACAGAAAGAGAAAAGGCAGAAGTATGGAGTGATAAAGGATAAATATCAGTATTTTATTTTATCCTTGTTATGTATGTAATCTGTGATTCTGACTTATGATGGTGTTGAAGCCTAGAAAATCTCTTCTTCAAACATTGGGGAAAACCACCCGGTCAGGACCTTAGGACAGCTCCTTTTCCATTTGGTATGGTGGCTCCGACTGGATTTAAAGGACCAGTTTCCTTATAACTAATGGGTTGGTGATGGGTTGATTTGGATGAGTGAAAATGGGACTAAATTGACTGAAATAAAACTATCTAATTTAAACTAAATACTGATAAAGAAATTCTAACACTAACCCGGGCAATCATATGTGAATACAACTTAAGATTATTCCAATTTAACAATAACCATAAAAATGTATTATCATTTAAATCGAAATGTGCAGAAACAAATAAAGATAACTCTATTTAAGAAATTAAACAGAGTTGTATTAACATATTGCATTCATCATAATATATCATCTCCATATACTTATGAAAGATAACATTTCAATTATACTAAAAAATGATATATATAAAGAAACGTTATGAAAACAAATATCTGTAAATGATAGCAAATTTTAAAGCGAATATCATAAGACAAAATAAATCAACAGTGAACAAATAGAAATACCTTATTCATCTTGAATACTTTCAAATGAAATATGATACTCTAATCCAGTAATTTTGATGCAAAATCAAATCTAAGGTAGAGAAATGCAACACTTTAAAGATAATTCCGCATAAAATCACCAGATGTGATCCTTTTAAAAAATATATAAGTCAGTGGAGTACAGAAATGTAATCTCCAAGTCAAAAATATTAAAATCCAGGACCCTTCTCTAAATGCATGAGAAGGGTTTAAATACTACTTAGCTAAATCTAAAAATAGTCTATTACAAAAATTAAGGATTTGGTTTAATGACCATCCTTTTCCTAGGAAAAAATACAGTAAAATTAAAACTAAATCTAAAAATAAAGACTATTAACTAACTATTTATGAACTTGATCTTTAAACTTGCAGGCATCTAGCATAGTTTTGAGAAGATGTGGTTGACCGACTTCAGAATTCAACTGTCCTGAAAAGACAGAGTTGGAAAGTGTAGGCACAATCTTCTCAGTAGAATTGATGATACAATTAAGCGCAATGTGCTGACTGTGTGGTTTCACTAAGTATGTCCAGTAAGAGTCCCAGTTTAATCTTGTCAGCCCTTGGATTGATTTTGCTCTTTCTTCTGCCTTTTTCCTCCATTTTGTTTGTAGTTGATGTGCCTATGGGAGATATCCTGGAACAGTTTCTGAAATCAAATTAGCTTTGTGCAAATTATCATTTACACAATCAGTAATACTATTTGCTGCTGTAGCCGCCTCCTCTGCTGCCTTCTCTGCCCTTCTGATTTGTGCATCCCAGTTATTGAAAAGTATTTCTTTATGGTTTTCATTAATAATTGGTGCACCAGCTTTTCTTCCTTCTTCTGTTTTCTACCATACCAAATAATCATTGATCTTTTTGTTAATTAAATCATAATCATTTCGTAAATCTACGACATGATTTTTGATTTTGTCACTCTCTTGGCAAAAAGAATTCCATTGCAAGATCTTTTGGCATAACACTTCTTCTTGTTGCAGTAGTTGATTGTTTAAAGAGATAGTTTCTGAAATAAACTATGGAAGCTTAGGATCATCTTTGTGCTGATCTTGGATGATCTGTATTTTTTTTTCTTTATCAACCAAACTTTTTTGATGTCCAATTTTCATTTCTTGAAGTTGTTGTTGTAACTCTTCAAGTTTCAATTGTGCTTCATTATTGGCCTGTACCTGTTGCAATTGTTGTTGTGGAAATTTTATCAGTTCTTATTTTTCATTTAATAAGAGTTGTATCTCAAATGATTTATCAATAGTTGCAGAAGCATAAGCCCCTATCATTTGAGATAACTTAGCAAGATTCTCAGTAGGCTCTGTGGTAGGATCATTCCACAAGACATCTAGTTGTTCTGCTTCAGTAGCAATTGCACCTTTTAAATTTCTCTTTTTTCTCTGTTTCCTCACTACTGCTTTGTATTTTGGGCTGTAGAATACATCTAGAGGAGGAATTTCCTCTACATTAAGTACAATTTCAGAGGAGGGTGTGATAGGTATGTGCTCAGTTACTGTGGCTGTGCTACTTATTCATGTGTTCAAAACTTTGGTTGTTTGTACAAGAGTCTGTACATTATGTCCTTCTACATTAATCAATTGATTAAAGCTTTCCCATTCTTTGTCTAATTCAATGGTTACTGACTGTTGCTGTACATTGGTAGGAGGAGGTTTTGTCTGTTGAGAAGTCAAATTTGCTGTTGAGGAAGTTCTTTAGATTGAGCAGAATCTTTCACTGATTCTTCAATTTTATCTTCCTTTTCATTAGACTTATTGGAACGTTCAGAAGTCTCTCTTTCAGATTTTGACTTAGACTTATCTGTACTCGAACTGTCATTAAGACTAACACTAGGGGTTTGTTCCCTTGCAGGTTCCAAGCGTAGATTTTCCAAAGGAATAGTAGTTAGTCTTCTCTCTCTGTAAAGTTTAAATTCCTGGAATTCCTCTGGAGATAACTGCATTTGAGCTGAATTCAAAACTTCTTTAAATGAACCTTTTGTTTGGAACATATCATCAAAAAGATCTTGTTCCCTGGAAAATTCCCTTACTCTGATTGCATTTGTAAAATTCTTAACAATATTATTTGGGTCAAATAACCTTCTCGAAAATTTGAACAATTGTAAGCATGTAATGTTTCTTACTTCTTTGAATGCGTGACCAACATCAAACAGTGAAAATGTTCCACAGTTTACGGGAAATTGTGGCCAAATGCCTTTCTTCTTCTCTTTTAATTCCTTTGTTAAACCTCCTTGGCCACAGGTCTAATAAGCAATCTCCCGAGCTACAAGTCTATCTAGAACATATAGGGGTAAAACATGGGGGGAAGCAGAACTTCCAAAAACCCTAACATAAGTGAACAATTCTTCTCCAAACCATCTCGCGACGGGGAGAATGTCGACCTCTGTTTCTGGGGATAACCTTGGGGCATCCTTATTATGCAATGTTTTGTACAATGGCAGCATTATACCATGGCAAATTTTGTAAAAATGGGGGACAAACTTAGACTCCCACAGTTCCTTATGATACACATGAATAGGCAAAGGATCGTGGATTGTCCATTGCCAACCCATCACAGGGAATTTAGAGACAAAACAAATAGTGTCCATGACATAAGCAGATAAATAAAAAGGCGGATAAATCTGCTGAGAAACATTTCGTTTGGACCGGTAGTGAAAAATAGCAGTGGTCAAATTATCAGATAAGATTTTGGCCCAGTCTACAATTGTAGAATTAATGGCAGCATTCAACAAAGGGAGCCATTCAGGCAAGATCATATTTATGTCAGGATTTCCAAAAAGCCTGCATAACATGGCAGCAACAAAACAATAAGGAGAGGTGAGTGAACTAGTACTGTACATACCATGTTTGTTTTTATTCAACGGTTCATCTCTTTTGGTCCACTCCTGTGTGCATTCCGACAAATTTACATGTTCTCTGGCAAAATCTTCCATGAATTTCTTATTATAAGTCGCCTGAGGTTCCAGCAACTGATACATCAGCCTCAAATCTTCGGTAGTGAATGACCTGATTAGCTCTTGAGTTGGAGTTCTAAATTGCCTGTCTGAAATATCGGTGCTCTCTAGCACCCATTTCACCATGTATGTATACGGAAGAATCTCTGGCCTTGCCGCTATTCTATGCAGAAATGAACAAGCTAGTTCTTTAAGGGTTGCCTCAGATGTATTACTGGAACTTGCTATAGCCGCAACTTTCGCCATCACAGGATTTTCTTCTTCGAGCAAATCATACATTCCTTCCTAGGTGGTTATACTGGCATCCTTATTGCAAGCAGTGTCTGCATACAGTGAAGCCATTTCTCTGTTTTCAGAATTTGAACTCTTCTCTTTCTTACCCATAATGTTCTGTGAACGCTTTGTATAGACGTTTGCTCCTTCGTGCCTGCCTTTTATGAGTTAAATGAGAGTAATCGCATAAGAAAGGTGATGAGATAGTTTTAAATGCAAAGGCGGATGAAATATATTATTATAACGTGAAACGACCTTTCAATCAAAACAAAATCTCGTTTACCATTAATTGACAATCCATTCATTTAATCCAATCATTAAAGCGCAAAACGGATATTGATTTATGGGAAGATTTGAACAACGCACTTTTATGAATCTGCGACATTGCGATCTGCGATTTGCTGCGCAATATCGCAATATCGCAATATCGCAAACTGTAAACAATCGCAATTTTGCAAATAGCGCAAAAGCGCAAATCGCAAATAGCGCAAAAGCGCAAAATTGTAAATAGCGCAAAAAGTATTCGTTAACATTTATTTTTTCTACGTTATGCGATCTGCGACCAATATGTTATTGTATAGGCTTTTGGGATCGCGTTATCGCAAAATCTCAAAATCGCAATTTCAGTTTTTCAAAAGATATCTAGCATTTGCGATGGATGCGCTATTTTGCTTAAAGAACAATTTTATTGTAATCTATCATAAACTTAAGTGTTTCTTAAGGTTTCTTCTAAGGGATTTCCCTAAGTTTGTGATATAAAGTTTTATTTGAAAAGGAAAACAAATCCTAATTGATTTTTTGGATTTTTTAACTAAGGGTCCCCATTTATTTAGTATTATTACTAATATTAAATAAAAAGGGGGGTTGTTGCTGGTCACAACAATTGGCGATTCACTGAAATAAACAGTTATCTATGAAAAAATAAAATGAACACTATATTTATAGTAAATAAAGATTTTTAAAGATAATGAAAACTATCTTAGGATATTTTAAATAAAATCTAACTATGAAAAAAGAAATAAAAATCATTCACAATTTCTTTCTAATTCCTTAAGAAAAAAAACATTTTTGGGTTATCTCAAGCTTTGATTGGTGTTAATAATGAAGTAAGTGGATTTCTCCAAGTTTTGGTTTTATAATATACTCTATTGCCATAGGTATTGCCTCTACTGCCAGCAAACGTTCATAGTCTCGACAGGGTTACCTTTAAACCATTAACCATTCATTGTCCCATCCAACTAAAATTATGACTTTTTAAAAGATAAATTCATAAGACCTATTATCCCATATTTTTTGTCTTTTAATTATTTTTTATTTTTAAGAGCCATTGCTCTGGTTTGGTAGCCAGTTAATAACAATGCCATTCACTAGTTATAATTAAACTGAACAAGCTGGCTCGTGATGAGACCCCTTGTCTTATATTTATAAGCCATTACCCTATTTTGGTATGCAGTATTGGTAATGTCAATTTCATTATTTCTTATGAACATGGTAAGTCGGCTCATAATGAGACCTCTTATCTCTTAAATTTTCATATAATTTCTTAGAATTACATTCTAAAAAATCATAACTTAAATGGATGGGGTGAAATAGTTTTATCCTTAAGAATCAATGGATGACAATTTTCAGAGTTTCTTGAGTACCAAGACTTTGAAAAATCTTTACTTTTATAGATAACCTTTCTCTACTCAATAAAATTATAATTATTTACCTTCTCCTCAAGTTTTCAAAATATCATGCAAGTGATTGGAATAATCTTTCAAATTTTAATATCTTATTTTAAACTATCCAAAAACTGTGATCATCTCTTTAAAAATTCTTATTTACACAAAATAAATATTTATAATATTTTTCCTAAGAAATTTTTCATAAATAGTAAACAGTCAATTAGAGACTTATTAACAACCTTTATTTGCAAAAACAATTAAAAACTTTGCAGAAAGAAATACGTACAATTTAAGAAGGGGTTACCTCCTTATGAAAAGAATTTCTTCAAGATAAGCCCATTTACAGTAAAAGATTCTCTCTTACCTGTTAGATCTTGGAGTATGAATGTATTTGAGCCTATCTTTTCAACGATCTGAAATGGTCCAAGCCACATTTTCTGAAACTTGGTATGTTTACCTTTTTCTTCATGTGCTTTATCCCATTTCATAACAAGATCACCAATTGACAAAATTTTTGAGCCGATAGAACTTGCATCAAAAGAAGATTTTACAAGATATTGATGTTTTTCATGAATAATTTTTTCTTTATCTCTATCTTCTTCTAGTTTAAGGATTTGATCATATCTCAATTGAATGGATGAAGAAGGATTTTCTTCAATAAATTGCACTAGGGCTAATGATGGAAGAGCTAAATTTGATGGTATCACAGCTTCTTTTCCATAAACTAAATTGAAAGGTGAAGTTCCTATTGAAGCTTTTTCAGTGATACGATCAGCCCATAATGTAATGATTAAAGACTTGTGCCAATTCTTTTGATTTTGATCAATGGTCCTTTTAATGATTTTGATAAGATTTTTATTAGTGGATTCAGCCAAACCATTACCTTGTGGATAATAATTTACTGAATATTTTAATTTAAAACCTCTTTTGACTGCAAATTCTATTAAACTATTTCCAGAGAAGTAAGATGTATTATCAAAGACAAGAGCGTTAGGTACACAAAACCTGGTTATTATGAATTGATCTATGAAATCAATAATTGCATCAGAATTGGCTACCTTCAACGATTGCTTCTACCCATTTTGTAAAGTAATCAGTTTCAGTAAGGATGTATTTGTGCTGTTTGGAAGAATGAGGTACTATCTCACCAATAATTTCAAGCCCCCATTATTCGAATGGTTGCTCAATACTCACTGGTTGCAAAGGAAAAGCTGGTTTCCTTTGTCTTCCACTTGCAGTTTGACAAATTCTTCACTTCCTTACGTAATCATGCGTATCTTTAAACAGGGTAGGCCAATAATAACCAACACGAATTATTTTGTGAGCTGTGGTATCACCTCCAAAATGACCTCCTGCTGGTCCATCATGCAATTCCTACAAAACCTTTTCAGCTTCAGTCTTTTCAAGACATCTTAATAAAATTGAATCATAATTTTTTCTAAATAACACATTATCAATGATCTCATATTTAATAGCCTTTAACCTTAAAACACGTTTACTCTTATAGCTGAGATTAGAAGGAGCATACCCATTTTTCAAGTAATAGATAAGATCAGCATACTGAGATTCAGAATCTGTAACACTTATCTGACTTACTTGAATATCTTGATTTGAATCTTGATTTTCTGGTATGTTATGAGCTCCTGCCAATAATCTGCAAAAACCTTGTCCTCTAACAATCTTAGCAGGTTTAATATCAATATCATATTCTTGCAAGGCTGTTACCCAGTTAGCTCTCTTTTCTCCTACTTCTTTTTGAATTAATAATTGCCTCACTGCAGAGAATGAGACAATGATTTTTGTATGTGTTTTCAAGAGAAAAGGTCTAAAATGTTTGATTGATTTAAACACGGCAAAGGCTTGTTTTTCAACATCGGAATAATTAAGCTCAGCTCCTTGCAGATTTGAGCTAAAGAAAGAAATTGGTGCTTCAATTTTCTGATCATTGAGCTGTGTTAAAACAGCTGCATAGGATGTTTCGGTGGCCAAAGTATACAAAGAAAAATCTTTAGAAAAATCTGGGGTATTCAATGCTGGTGCATTAATAATCGCTTGTTTAATTTCCGCAAAGGCTTCTTTCTCTTTATGCCCCCATTTGAATACTAAATTCTTCCTGATCATATTTTGCATAGGTAAAACAATTTGAGAAAAATCAGGAATGAATCTTTTTACAAAATTGATCTGCCCAAGAAATGATTGCATGGATTTTTTGTTATGAGGTAAAGAAATATCATAAATTTCTTTCACTCTATCTGGATCAATATATATACCATCTTTTGACACAACAAATCCTAAGAGTTTTCCTTCATCCAAAGCAAAGAAAGATTTCTTTGGATTTAAGGAAATACCAAACCTTCTACATCTTTCAAATACTTGCTTTAAATCATGTAGATGATTGACTCTCTTTTTTGAAAATACTGTTATGTCATCAAGATAAACAATGACTGATTTATTGATCAGACCTTTAAATGCTATGTCCATGGCTCTTTGGAAATTTGCTCCTGCATTTATTAGACCAAAAGGCATTTTCTGATAAGCATAAGTTCCCCATTTTGTTCTGAAAGTTGTTTTCAATCTGTCATCTGGATGAACTAAAACTTGATTATAGCCCGAAAATCCATTGAGAAAGGACATAAGTTCAGAACCAGCTACCTTTTGAAGTATTTGTTCCATGGTTGGCAATGGGAAATTGTCTTTTAAACATGCCTTGTTTAAATTTCTGAAATCAATACAGATTCTTATATCACCATTCTTCTTCCTTATAGGTACCATATTGGAAACCCAATTGGAGTGCCTTACAGGAAAAATGATTTTGGCTTTTAAAAGTTTATTAAGTTCTGATTTGATTTGTCCTTCGAGATTTGGATGAACCTTCCTTAACTTTTGTTGAACAGGTTTAATATCAAGAAGCATTGGAATTGTGTGTTGAATAACCAAAGTATCATACGTTTTTAAATCATCATAATTCCAAGCAAAAACGTTTTTATATTTGTTCAAGAGTTTAATGAAAGCATTCCTTTCCTCTGGTGTTAAATTGAGTCCTAAATTAACGTTTTGAGGTTTAGAATCAAAACCAAGATTTACTAATTCAAACTTCAAAGTGGAACTTTGAAGTTTAGCATTAGTGACTTTCTTGAATCTGTCTTTAATGTCATATAAATCCTCTAATTTAACAACAGATTTTGGAATGGGATTTTCATTACCTTTTAAAGCAATTTGTAAATCATGATCATTCTCATCAATAATTTGCTCATCATATGATTTCTCTGAAGTCATGAAATTTAAAATATCTTGATCATGATAGAAAACTCTCCAATTTGTGACATTATCCGGGACAGATGGTCGAAAAATCAATTCTTCGAAAAACCTATCAGGACTGCAATCTTCAACAGGAAGGAGTTTAGATGCAACATTAGCTAACAAGTCAGCTGATGTATTTTGATTCCTAGGAATAGGAGAAATATTGAATGCTAAAAATTGAGTGGTAAGATCTTGTACTAGGGTTTGATAGTGTTTAAGATGTCCTGAAAGGCAATGAATAGTATTCCTAACTTGTTTTATGACAATTTCGGAATCACCAAAGACTTTCAAGTATTTAACATCTAACCATATAGCTTTATAAAGTCCTTGAACCAAGGCTTCATATTCTGCGGTATTGTTCGTACACTCAAATTATAACCTACATGATAGCATGGTTTTTTCTCCATCTAGATCAATTAAAATGCATCTTGTTCCAGCTCCATCACTAGAATTTGATCCATCAAAATATAACGACCAAAATAAAGATTTATCTATTGGCTTATCGGAAATATTTACAATTCTAGAAGAATCAGATTGTGAAAAATTTTCTATTTGAGAAACAAAAGTATTTACAGAAAAAGGTGATTGAGGTGCTTCGAAGTTTCCAAGAAATGATTCAGCAGAATAACCTCCAAGAATATTGTTGTTGAATGCCACAGGCTCATTAGGTTGTTCAAATTCAGTGACAGTGTGTGTCATATGTTTTTCTCGTTCAAATTTGATTTGATTTGGTTTCCCTTTGTAGGGAAGCCACATATGTGAATAATCAGTTGAGATATAACCATTAAGTTTCGCAGACCAGTCCCTGCTTAAGATTAATCCATAGAATTTAGGAATATCTGCAATCAAAATATCAATTCTTTGGACAATCCTAGGATCGGAAGCTAATTTGATAGTAATTGAATTTATTTCTCCTACAACTTGAACTTTAGAGCGATCCAATTGAACAATATGAACTGCTGATTTTCGTGGTTCGATATTCAATTTGGTACAAACAGATTAGGCATGATATTAAAGGATGCTCCAGAATCGATTAAACAATTATGCAGATTCTTATTGTACATTTCATAAGTCAAAAGAAAAGGAGGAATCTGAGAATTTGATTTTTCTCCAATGAGCACTGTATCAGTAGCATCTACCTTATCTGGTGGCTTACCAGCTCCTTTAGCTGCTTTTGCAACTACACCACTTGGTAAAGGAGCAATTGGTGTAGCGTTTAATTATTTTAATAGCAACTTCTGTTGGTGTTTTAGTTTGCTGAGTTCATGTAAGGAAATGTTGGCTTTAATCTTTTTCATGTCTTCAACAATGTTATACTCCATAGGATCTGACACTACTAAAGTCTTTGTTGTTGATGAAGGAGGATTGGGAGAAGATGGTTGATTCTGAGTAGGTAATGGAGAAGCTTTCTTTGCAGGGGATTTGTATTTGGTACTCAGAGTTGTAATTTTCTTGGAACTGTTTGTACAGGCTCCAATGTAGATTTACTCCTAGTACTTACAGGCATAGCTTCTTGTTCAACCTCACTATCAAAATTAGGGAGAATAAAATCCCACATTCCATGCAATTCAGCTATTTCTTCATTCTCATCTTCCTCATCTGATACTAAAGATGTATCTTCTTCTTCTTCCTCTTCTTCTAATTCTGCATTAGAGATTGCATTAGGAGGTTTAGATTCAACTTGGTTTCTTTTAAAATTTTGGAATGGTTTTTTGGTAGAAGTTTCAGCTACTTTTATTTTTATTTCAACCATTTCATTTGACATGGTTTTAAGAACTTTCTGTAAACCTTCCATGTCATATGGGTCTTTGGCCTTTTTCTTTGAATCATCTTTGAGGCTGACTTTCTTTGATTTCCTTTCCTCAATAGCATTTTTCTTTTCTAGAGAAATAATTCATTTTTCTACTGCAATAGCCTCTTTCATATTCTCGGCTAATGTAGGTTTTGCAGCTCTATCTACAAAAATTGCTATGTTTGAGGGAAAAGCAGTTATGTACCATTCACTTCTGACCTGTTCACTAGGCCTTGAATCTGTGTGGATTTTGTTCAAGAGTTTGTTGAATCTAGCGTTGAAATCTTTAATGGGTTCCTTGGGTTCTGCTTTCAAATTTGAGAGATCGTTGATTAAAGTAGCTATTGATCTGTCATCTCCAAATTTGGTCAAAAAATGATCTGCAAAAATGGCCCAACTTGTTATGGATCCCGAAGGTAATGAAAAGTACCATGATCCTGCTGCTCCTTGAAGAGTATAAGGGAATAGTCTAACTACAACATCTTCATGTGTGACTCCATTCAAATTTATAGCCAGCATAAATTTATTGATATGTTCTTCAGCTTGAATGTTAAGATCTGGACTAAATTTTGGAAGCCATTTTCCAGGATTGTCTGGTAAATCATGTAAAGGTAGTATGACGTTGACGTACCGTAGCAGCTCATGGTTCAGCTACTTGAGCTGAACGACTATTGGAGGCATAGTAGAAACTGGGTGTCCGAATAGAAGTCACGGAACAGGATGATGTTGAGATTGATGACGATTGGAGACGATGTGAACAACTCGTACTTTGCCGAGTTGGGATTTCGAAACAGTAATTGAGTATGAGACAAGAACCCATATCACTCATCGATTCCGATTGAGTTTTTCTTTGTCTTGACTCTACTAGGTAAAGGGAATTTTCGAGAAATACCAAGTTTTCCACCGTTTGGGCAATATGCTCTCAATAACACCAAATTCCTAATACACTACCTTCAGATATTTCAGACTCATCAAGAGATAATGAGAATCCTTTCAATTTATGAATTAAATCTTGAACTTCAGGAGACTCAGGAGTTTGATTGTCTGATTGTTTTGAGATTTTGGTAGTGGGTGTCTGAATATTCTTCTCGATTCCTTCTATAGGATTTTGCATTTCAGAAGAAATTGAAGAAGTTGATGAGGGTGTTTTGCTCTCAGAATGGCTTGTAGGTAAATATTTACTTGCCATTCATAGCTCAGGCCCTCCTTCTAGTGCCAAAAATGTTGAAGCCTAGAAAATCTTTGCTTCAAACATTGGGGAAAACCACCCGGTCGGGACCTTAGGACAGCTCCTTATCCATTTGGTATGGTGGCTCTGACTGGATTTAAAGGACCAATTTCCTTATAACTAATGGGTTTGTGATGGGTTGATTTGGATGAGTGAAAATGGGACTAAATTGACTAAAATAAAATATCTAATTTAAACTAAACACTGATAAAGAAATTCTAAAACTAACCCGGGCCATCATATGTGAATACAACTTAAAATTATTCCAATTTAACAATAACCATAAAAATGTATTATCATTTAAATCAAAATGTGTAGAAACAAATAAAAATAACTCTGTTTAAGAAATTAAACAGAGTTGTATTAGCATATTGCATTCATCATAATATATCATCCACATATACTTATGAAAGATAACATTTCAATTATACTAAAAAATGATATATATAAAGAAACGTTATGAAAACAAATATCTGTAAATGATAGTAAATTTTAAAGCGAATATCATAAGACAAAAGAAATCAACAGTGAACAGATAGAAATACCTTATTCATCTTGAATATCAAAATGAAATCATACCTAATTCAAGAGAATTTATGCAAAATCAAATCTAAGGGTAATAGCTGCAATACTTCAAAGATAATTTCCGTACAAAATCACCAGATGCGCATCCTTTTAAAAATACATGTCAGCGATGAAGGTAAATGTAATTCTAAGTCAAAAAAGTTTATTAAAACCAGACCCTTCTTCAAATGCACAGAGAAGGGTTTAAAATACTACTAAATGGTTTAAATACTACTAGCTAAATCTAAAAATAGTTTATTACAAAAATTAAGGATTCGGTTTAAATGCAAGTCCTTTTCCTAGGCAAAAATACAGTAAAATTAAAACTAAATCTAAAAATAAAGACTATTAACTAACTATTTATGAACTTGATCTTTAAACTTGCAGGCATCTAGCATAGTTTTGAGAAGATGTGGTTGACCGACTTCAAAATTCAATTGTCCTGAAAAGACAGAGTCAGAAAGTGTAGGCACAATCTTCTCAGTAGAATTGATGATACAATTAAGCGCACTGTGCTGACTGTGTGGCTTCACTAAGTATGTCCAGTAAGAGTCCCAGTTTAATCTTGTCAGCCCTTGGATTGATTTTGCTCTTTCTTCTGCCTTTTGTTGCCATACCAAATAATCATTGATCTTTTCGTTAATTAAATCATAATCATTTCGTAAATCTATGACATGATTTGTGATTTTCTCACTCTCTTGGCAAAAAGAATTCCATTGCAAGATCCTTTGGCATAACACTTCTTCTTGTTGCAGTAGTTGATTGTTTAAAGAGATAGTTTCTGAAATAAACTCTGGAAGCTTAGGATCATCTTTGTGCTGATCTTGGATAATCTGTATTTGTTTTTCTTTATCAGCCAAAATTTTTTGATGTCCAATTTGCATTTCTTGAAGTTGTTGTTGTAACTCTTCAAGTTTCAATTGCACTTCATTATTGGCCTGTACCTGTTGCAATTACTGTTGTAGAACTTTTATCTGTTCTTCTTTTTCATTTAATAAGAGTTGTATCTCAAATGCTTTATCAATAGTTGTAGAAGCATAAGCCCCTGTCATTTGAGATAACTTAGCAAGATTCTCAGTAGGCTCTGTGGCAGGATCCTTCCACAAGACATCTAGTTGTTCTGCTTCAGTAGCAATTGCACCTTCTAACTTTCTCTTTTTTCTTTGTTTCTTCACTACTGCTTTGTATTTTGGGCTGTAGAATACATCTAGAGGAGGAATGTCCTCTACATTAAGTACAATTTCAGAGGAGGGTGTGATAGGTATGTGCTCAGTTACTGTGGCTGTGCTACTTATTCCTGTGCTCAAAACTTTGGTTGTTTGTACAAGAGTCTGTACATTCTGTCCTTCTACATTAATCAATTGATTAAAGCTTTCCCATTCTTTGTCTAATTCAATGGTGACTGACTGTTGCTGTACATTGGTAGGAGGAGGATTTGTCTGTTGAGAAGTCAAAATTTGTTGTTGAGGAAGTTCTTTCGATTGCGCAAAATCTTTCACTGATTCTTCAATTTTATCTTCCTTTTCATTAGACTTATTGGAATGTTCAGAAGTCTCTCTTTCAGATTTTGACTTAGATTTATCTGTACTCGAACTGTCGTTAAGACTAACACTAGGAGTTTGTTCCCTTGCGGGTTCCAAGCGTAGATTTTCCAAAGGAATAGCAGTTAGTCTTCTCTCTCTGTAAAGTTTAAATTCCTGGAATTCCTCTGGAGATAACTGCATTTGAGCTGAATTCAAAACTTCTTTAAATGAACTTTTTGTTTGGAACATATCATCAAAAAGATCCTGTTCCCCGGAAAATTCCCTTACTCTGATTGCATTGGTAAAATTCTTAACAATATTATTTGGGTCAAATAACCTTCTCGAAAATTTGAACAGCTGTAAGCATGTAATGTTGCTTACTTCTTTGAATGCATGACCAACATCAAACAGTGAAAATGTTCCACAGTTTACGGGAAATTGTGGCCAAATGCCTTTCTTCTTCTCTTTTAATTCCTTTGTTAAACCTCCTTGGCCACAGGTCTGATAAGCAATCTCCCGAGGTACAAGTCTATCTGGAACATATAGGGGTAAAACATGGAAGGAAGCAGAACTTCTAAAAACCCTAACATAAGTGAACAATTCTTCTCCAAACCATCTCGCGACGGGGAGAATGTCGACCTCTGTTTCTGGGGATAACCTTGGGGCATCCTTATTATGCAATGTTCTGTACAATGGCAGCATTATACCATGGCAAATTTTGTAAAAATGGGGGACAAACTTAGACCCCCACAGTTCCTTATGATACACATGAATAGGCAAAGGATCGTGGATAGTCCATTGCCAACCCATCACAGGGAATTTAGAGACAAAACAGATAGTGCCCATGACATAAGCAGATAAATAAAAAGGCGGATAAATCCACTGAGAAACATTTCGTTTGGACCGGTAGTGAAAAATAGCAGTGGTCAAATTATCAGATAAGATTTTGGCCCAGTCTACAATTGTAGAATTAACGACAGCATTCAACAAAGGGAGCCATTCAGGCAAGATCATATTTATGTCAGGCTTTCCAAAAAGCCTGCATAACATGGCAGAAGCAAAACAATAAGGAGAGGTGAGTGAACCAGTACTGTACATACCGTGTTTGTTTTTCTTCAACGGTTCATCTCTTTTGGTCCACTCCTGTGTGCATTCCGACAAATTTGCATGTTCTCTGGAAAAATCTTCCATGAATAGCTTATTATATGTCGCCTGAGGTTCCGGAAACTGATACATCAGCCTCAAATCTTCCGTAGTGAACGACTCGATTAGCTCTTGAGTTGGAGTTCTAAATTGCCTGTCTGAAATATCGGTGCTCTCTAGCACCCATTTCACCATGTTTGTATACGGAAGAATCTTCGTCCTTGCCGCTATTCTATGCAGAAATGAACAAGCTAGTTCTTTAAGGGTTGCCTCGGATGTATTACTAGAACCTGCTGCAGCCGCAACTTTCACCACCACAGGATTTTCTTCTTCGAGCAAATTATACATTCCTTCCCAGGTGGTTATACCAGCATCCTTATTGCAAGCAGTGTCTGTATACAGTGAAGCCATTTCTCTGTTTTCAGAATTCGAACTCTTCTCTTTCTTACCCATAATGTTCTATGAACGCTTTGTATAGACGTTTGCTCCTTCGTGCCTGCGTTTTACGAGTTAAATGAGAGTAATGGCATAAGAAAGGTGATGAGATAGTTTTAAATGCAAAGGCGGATGAAATATATTATTATAACGTGAAACGACCTTTCAATCAAAACAAAATCTCGTTTACCATTAATTGACAATCCATTCATTTAATCCAATCATTAAAGCGCAAAACGGATATTGATTTATGGGAAGATTTTCTTTGAACAACGCGATTTTATGAATCTGCGACATTGCGATCTGCGATTTGCTGCGCAATATCGCAATATCACAATATCGCAAAACGTAACCATCGCAATTTTGCAAATAGCACAAAAGCGCAAATCGCAAAAAGCGCAAAAGCGCAAAATTGTACATAGCGCAAAAAGTATTCATTAACATTTCTTTTTTCTGCACTATGCGATCTGCGACCAATATGTTATTGTATAGGCTTTTGGGATCGCGTTATCGCAAAATCGCAAAATCGCAATTTCAGTTTTTCAAAAGATATCTAGCATTTGCGATGGATGCGCTATTTTGCTTAAAGAACAATTTTATTGTAATCTATCATAAACTTAAGTGTTTCTTAAGGTTTCTTCTAAGGGATTTCCCTAAGTTTATGATATAAAGTTTTATTTGAAAAGGAAAACAAATCCTAATTGATTTTTTGGATTTTTTAACTAAGGGTCCCCATTTATTTAGTATTATTACTAATATTAAATTAATGGGGGGTTGTTGCTGGTCACAACAGATGGTTACATGTGATTTATGTTTATGGTTTATGGTGATTTCAAGCGATTAGTGATTTTAATTTATGATGGTTTTGTTTTGAGATAACTAGATATGATATGTTTAAACGCGATAATTTTATCAAACAACCAGTTTGACTTGTTGTGACAGGAGGTAAATAGGATTTCAAGTGTACCTTATTAACGAGCTATCGATAAGGCATGATCTGAAGTTATTTCAATTTATTTTGAATCTAATGGCAGTTATGTGCTTGGAACAAGAAGTATGGAAATGCACAGTTGGGTGGTTGAAATTTATTGCAAACATTAGCAACAACAACAAAAGGAATTGGAATATGCAGCAGTATTCTGGTAAATCATTTCAGGAGCAGGTCCATTATGGGACGTTGTTATCCAATAGTGTCCATTGATTTCCATGAAAATGATATGACTGATATGATGGTTTTTAGGTAGCTATATTCCTTGGTTTTTATATATTTTTATGTGAGGAAGCCTTTCCAAGGGATGGACTACCCGAGATGGGGTGCCAACGGAGCTGGGAAGGTGAGTGACTTCACGGAAGGGGATGACATGATTTCCCGAGGGACTGTGTAGCAGAGAAGGGAAGGTAGGTGATGGATTTGTTTCGGTCATTATCATTTGCAGATGGGAACATATGTACATTGGGAGTGTTCCCTGGAACAATGAGTTAGTAATTGTTCACTGAGACGACAAGTGGCATAAGATGGTAGCACTGGACATTGGATGAAAATTTGGCTCTGACAGTGGATTATGGACTTTCTGGGAAGGAAGTGAATCCTGATACTACTTTGAGGGTGGAGGTGTGAGCCTTTGGATTCCCTTGTTTCCGCTATAGGAATTGTATCCTTCTATTTCTTGGTTGAGAAAATGTGTATGTTTATATTACTTTAGATTCCATAATGTGATGTGTTATAAAGCTCAAGTACACAATATGATTGTCATGATGGCTTTACTTTTGAGCAGGTTATTCATTGTAAATATTGCAACGAGTTGTGTTATAAATCTCCATGGACAGTATGTTTTGTTTTCAACAATTTTCTAGTTTATAGGTGTGATTGAAAACTGAGGACGATGTTCCCCCAAAGGGGACAGTTCTGTAACAGCCCTAGTAAAATCATTCATGTAAAATATATAAGACCGCAGTGGATGGGACCTGTATTCTAAGCTGAATGATTGGGAAAAACATCCTAGGGAGTGTTGATTTGGTCTATTATGGCTAAGGAAATTGTCAAAGGCTATGGCTAAGGAATTAAAGATGAAAAAGTATTTTTGGGCACATTTATTTTTTAAAATGATTGAAATTAGGAGAAAAGGAAGGTGAAGGGTCACATGTTTCATGTGAGGAGGTAATTGAAGGAAAATAATGGAAAACGAAGAAATTGGAGGCCTCATTAGAAAAAGGCTTCTAAGGATCAGTGGGGAAGGCTTGGTCAATTCAGTTTTGGATATATCATTATTCTCTCTCTCTCTCTCTCTCTCTCTCTCTCTCTCTCTCTCTCTCTCATACTCTTGAGAACTTAGTGTATTCTTCGAACACTCTTATAGAGTGTGGCATACTTAGAGATTTGGTCAAGAAATCAAAGGAAAATAAGGAAAGCGAAAGAGGACATCGGGATCAACATCTACAATAGGTTCTGAGTGCAGGTACCGAATTGCATGTATGATTTTCTTGTTAGTTTTGGCATGCATGCTATTGCATGTGGTTTCTTGATTATGATTTTTCATGGGTGTTATCACCAAAAATTGGTCATCTAACCATATCTAATTAGATGGATTGAAGTACACCATGTAAGACCAATTTTACCATAGTAAAATTTTTTTCAATATAATAAATAATTTGATAAACCATATTTTATTAGATTATTTCTCGTTAAAACAAAAAACCCCATGAGGAATAATTAAATAAATCCTTATTTATTTGATTTTCCTATGGGAATAATTAACTAACCCATTTTTTAAATAATATTCCTGGTCATATTTAGCTCAATTATAAGAAATAATTAGATAAATCATTATTTAGTTATTATTTCTTGTTAAATTTGACTAAATCACCTAGGAATAATTAAACAAATAATTATTTGTTCATTATTCCTTAAGCACATTCTTGAAATGATAAATAAATCATTTATTTGTTTATTATTTCTAAATAAAGGTATTTCAGCAATCTAAATACATTTTCCCTCCAAAAACATATATTAAAATATTCCAAGCAGTTAGATCTAGATTTTGGTGAATAATATTTTATTATTCTCCATTATGGATGATAACTCAATATTTTGTTATAAATAGGATGATTTTTCCCATTCATTCTTCACTTTGATCATTCTCATTGTCACTATTAATTTTTTTCCCATTTGAGCTCTCACTTGAGTTCAAAACATGCTATTTGGTTTTCTACACCATTGAGAGAGAAAAAATTCTTAAGCTGAAGCATTGGGGACAACCAAGAACCCATCGCATTGAGTGGTAATGATAACATATACTTGTTTCGTTCACTAGGTGTTATAATATAAGAAATAATTCTTTAATCTTGTCTTATATGTTGGATACTTGGAGTTATTTTTTTCATCACTTACTATTTATTTTTTATGTTTAACTACTTTTATTACATAGATCATGGTTTTTGCAGGTTTTGTTCTAATTGTCTATTGCAGATCTAAAGAGTTACACAACCATTTATGTTGTTATGGTTATTTGTCACACATAGATAATGTAGGATATTTCTGTACACTTGCGATAATATTTTACACTGACAAATAGCGACTGTGCTAGTGTTTTAATTACACATTGTCGTCAACAAATAGTGACTCCACTGTTGTGATTTAGATTCTTGTGTGACCAGAAGCTTCAAAATAAAGTGTTTTTCTTCATTTTTTTTCAGACTCTTGATGTTTTTCCTTAAATTATTTCCCTAATTCATTCAAAATTCTAAATTTCGGATGTTTTCTGGTGTTTTCCGTAGGTAACAAGTATCAGCTCTGCGAGAGATGACAATTTTTCTGCAACTTGCCTCCCAAGAACCAAGGAGAAAAAATTGCAGTTTTTAGCCCAAATAGGGCGATTTCCCCCTGAAATCACACTTATCTGGTCAAAAAGTGTAGGCTCACCTATTCACAAGTTAGTAACTGCGATCTGGAATCTTTTTTTGAGTTTTTTTTCTAAATCTGTCAAGGTTTTGCGAGAGCACTGTTTTGGGTTGTATGACCTCTGTTTCAGCCCATCTTAAGCATGGATATGCTCATTTTGTATCCTTTAAGTAGAACCAATCCCCCTAGGGTCTCATTACACTTCCACCCTTTTAGGAGCGGTTAAGCTAAGTAGGTAGTCTGATATTTACAAAAATTTCAACCATTGTTTCAAGGTTTGGTCTATCCCTTTTCCAGATCCTTTCTGATAGGTTATTGTTACATCCAAAACCATCTTGTGAGTTTTGTTTGGTATTTTCCTTAGGGTCTCTTTGTTTTCCCTAGGTTTTTAACCTTTAACCTTATCTTTTGCAGCAATTTTCCCCTCTCGTTTCTTGTTGTTTTTTGTGTCATTTCCAATAGTATCAAGTCATTATATCCCAGTCTCTTAGACATTTGATCTCTTGGCCAATTTAGTGGTTTTTCAGAAAATTTCACTCTCATTTAGTTTGGTTGTTTTAGAGCCTCAATTGGGTTGGAATTTATGCATGATTAGCTATTTTTTTACTTTCATTTCAGTTTCATTTACAATTTTTCAACATTTTTTATTTTTCTTTAAATATCTATCTGGGTTAATTAAAATAAACACATGTCTTGCACACATTCACACCTAAAGTGAAGAGCACTTGGCATACACCGCCAAGCCAAGACATAAAAATCATAATTAATTAATCTGCCTCACAGATCCTTTGTTTATCACTCTTCAACCTTTTCGTGTCATTTATGAATTCCCATCATTGCACTTCCAAGGCATTTATTACAGAGACTCCAAGGTCTTCACCCTGAATTCCCATTATGACGTCATATTCCACACTCTAGGGTCTGAATTGGTCCTCCCCTGAGTCCCCATACTGACTAGGATTCTCGTTCATCAGGTTCTTCCTCTGATTCCGACTCCAGTTCTCCTCACCCTGACATTTTCACCATGCCAGGCATCAATACAGGTGTAGGTCCTCAAGCTGGTGGTGGTTTTGGCCCTAATGCTGGAGACACTACTACTTTAAATACTACTGGAACTATCCCGACTACTCCTTTGCTACATTTTATGGCATCTTTAATCCTTCTCTATTTTAGCTAGTTAATCAATGACCCCATACTTCACAATATAGGTTGGACAGCTATGCCAACTAAGCTTCCTTTTGACATTCCTAAGTTTGAAGGAAAAATGGGAGAGAACCCCACTAATCATATTCCCTCCTTTCATATGTGGTGTTCATCTAATTCCATCACTGATGACTGCATTCGCCTTTGATTGTTCCAATGCATGCTCATTGAAGAAGCACCGAAGTGGTATGTTGATCATCCCGCTGCATCTCATACCACTTTTGTAACTCTTTCTAAATAATTTCGATCATATTTTCAGTTACCCCTCTGTTATGATACTAGGTAGAGTTATTGACTGCATTCTGTCAATCTTTTCCACCCGACTTTCTGACCATGTCCAAGAATGGCGTAGAAGAAGGAGCTTGTGTAGAGCTCCAACATTCGACGTCTATGTCTATATGGATTTTATTCTTAGAATTCTCTTAGCCCCCATAGGTAAATATGTTGCATCTAATTTTCCTTAATCTGGTGAAGAATCTCTCGAGGTTGCATTAAAATATCACTTAATCTATGCCCAGTTTGGTTACGTTTATACCATTTTACCAGATCTTCCTAGACCTGGTGATGCCAATGTACCAGGGGAATTTCATGTCGTCGATAGTATCGTCAGATCTCTTTCATATCCATATGCTCCTCCTCGCATTAGTTATGGTTACCCCTAGGGGAGACTAGTTTCTCCAACACCTATAACCCTCCAGGAAACTTGTATCCTGGTCAAAGCATGCCTTATGCATTTTCCCAACCACATCAATCTATGCTAGATCTAGTTTTTACTCAACCTATTTACCCAAATTTTTCCCCATATCCTTTCTATCCTTATGGACATCCTAGTGCTCCAACCCCTTTGTCTTTAACTCCCCCGCCTCTCGTTCATTCTCAACCTCTTCCACAACATCCATCGCCTCCTCAAGTCCAAGTGTATGCTCAGTAGAGCGCAACTAATCCCCATAATTTGAAGAAAAATAATAAGGGGAAAGGCAACTAGAACCGACAAGTGCAGGGTAACTGAGGTCACCAAGGTAATCAACCAAACGCACCTGAAGGGAACCAACCTAACACTGCAAACCAACAACAGAGTGATCAACCCAAGCATAATAAGACCCTTTGCATGAAAAAATCTTATACATGTTGTGGTGTAAATGGCCATTATACTCATGATTGTCCCCTTTTACCCTAGATGCACCAGTTGTGGGAATTCCAAGCAGCATCCAGAGGACAACAACCCACGACGTCGCTTCCTCCAAACATTGTGACACCTCTATCGGTTATGTTCAGTAATCTTCCCAACAACCTCAAGGTTAGTCTACTCCTCAACCTCAATATTCTGGTACCCCTAATTACCAGATTCTGACGATGAATACCTTTGATGTGAACATTGAGACCCGGTCATGCCAATATTACAACCAACCCACTACACCTGCAACAGAGTCCCAAACCAAAGTATGCAATGATTCCATTCTGACACCAAATTTTCCTTTACACATCCCTCAGCCAAATACAAAGGTCATTCCCAAGATCACCAAAGGGCCATTACACTGAAAAACAATTTCTGCCAAAACTGCCCACACCTAAATCATAGTAGATGACTTGGCGCAATCTCTTTCCACCATGTCAATGTTGGAAGTCCTCTAGACACGCCCATCACAATGAAAAGGTATAATATCTACTTTGGGAATACTTGATCCTTCAAATCATCTTTTGATTTTCTTTGATGTTGACAAGTCAGAACATCCCCCTTTACCTTCTTCTTTTTCCTTCAAAACCTCAGTCAAGATCTGTCATGGCCATGTTCAACGATGTATCTTTGACGAGGGTGCATCCACCTATGTGAATTCTGCCTATGTTTGGAATAAACTTGGATCCCACGATTTCTCCCCCATCCACCATCACTTTATGCACTTGGGACGGTCACCCTTCCCAGCCCCTTGGCATGTTCCACAATGGTGCAGTCACAGTTGCGGAAAAGATTGTTTGTATTGACATAGAACTCATTGATGTCCCCTTGGATTATGATATCCTCTTGGGTCGTATCTAAACCTATGCGATGTTATCTATCAAATCTGAGGTTCACCGTAAGATGTGCTTCCCCCATAATGGAAATATCGTCACCATCGATCACTTGACATATTACGAACCAAAGTCCCATACCTCCCTCAAGTCCATCATCTCTTTGGTGGTCAATAACTAATCAGTCACATGTCTCACAAAGATTCTATAAATATTCCAACTTACTTGGTTCATTCCCTATTCCCCCCCCCCCCCCCTTCTTATCACTGAGCTCAGCTCATCGAGTGTTTTCATGTTGTTGTTGGGTGTGTGTTATGTTCTTTCTAGAAATAGTTGCACGTGCTAAGAACCATGATTTTCATTCATTCAATATAACTTTGTGAGAGATATGGTTGAGGATAAAAATGAGTTGCTGGTAAACGTGGACACTTTGAATAATGTTGCAGATGCATTGACAAAGTCTGCGAGCACTCAGAAGTTCTATTGGTGTAGAGAAAAAATGGGCATTGTAGGGATGGACTAATGACTAAGCTTTCTTGTAGCCCCCTATAGAAAGAAAGCAACAAGTGGTATAATGTTGGATGTGTGTTTTATTCCTTCCACTAATAGTCACACGCACAAGGGGGGGTGGTCACAAGGGGGCGATAGCCCCTCCCTGTTCATTGCGTTGGGCACAGTGGGGGTAGCAGCCCCCCCTTTCTAGGGATTTGTAGGGGGCAGGTAGCCTCCTTCACGGAGTTTGGCGTAGTGCACTGGGAAACAAATTTGGACCCTATTTTAGGTGGCCGGACTCAACTATGGTTTTTTGCATGGGTTTGAACATGGTTTTGGGGCATGGTGGTTTTTCACCCCTGGTATTTTGTAGATCTGATCAAGAGATCTACTGTTATGTTCTAATACCGAGTTAATGGATTGGGGTTTATGAATGCTTTGGCATGTATATATATATGTGTGTGTTGTAACACTTAAAAGAATATAATGAAAAAATCAAGCTGGTAGCCTCAATTTGGGATCTAGGGGAAAAATATATGTGTATATCTACTTTATGTTTTATGCTCTCACTATTGTTTCTTTTTTGTTTTTAAGAATTAGTTTGCAGATAATTTCTGTACAGTGTTAAAACCTACATTTGGTATCAGAGTTGTTTCGGCTTCAAGGGGACACCTTTGCCGCTGAGGGGTTTTTTGTGTGGGCCTGTGGTAGACCGTGTTCAATGGGAGATATGCAGGATCATTTCTTGTAGTGAAAGAAGATGGCGAGGAGTGAAAATATAGAGGTTAATAAATTTAGTGGTCATATTTTTGAGTTGTGGAAGCTCAAGATGGAGGATCTGCGTGTGGATAAATATCAATGGATCATGGTAGATCTGAGTACTTAAACAAAGACAATGTCAGATGAATATTGGGAAAAGTTGGATTGGAAGGAAAATACAAAAAAACGATTTTTTATCCCATATTTGGTATTGTTTATTGTATCTGGGGAAGCTACAACGAAGAATTTGTGGGTCAAGTTAGGGACTTTGTAGTAATATAAGTCTCTAGTGAATAAATTATTCCTGTGGAAAAATTTGTATAACCTGAGGATGAAGGATGCACACTCAGTGACAAAGAATTTGAATTACTTCAATACCGTGGTAAGTCAGTTGTCATATCTTGATATTAAAATCTCAGATGAAGATAAGTGCATCAGTTTGTTGTATTCTCTACTAGATTTTTGGGATAGTCTGGTTATTGCAATAGGTAGAAATACAATTACCTTCAATTTTGATGAAATTGTCTCAGCCTTGTTGTCGGAGGAAATGAGACGGAGAAATATGGAGGGCCAGAATGGAGATGCCTTATCTATACGAGGAAGGTCTCATAACATAAACAAAAATAAATTTTCTAGTGGGAGATATAAATCTCCAGGAAATCCTATAAAGTTGTGTTGGAAATTCAGAAAGGAAGGGCACTTCAAAAAGGACTGCGGATCTAAAGCTCCTGAGAAAGGAAATGGATATGGTGATGCTCCTTCTGTAGAGGAAAAAACCACCTCAGATAAAGTTGGGGATGTGTATTTTTCTTCTTCATCAAATACATATGTTGATCATTAGGGATGGTTAATTGATTCAAGTGCATCCTTTCACTTCACTCCCCATAGGGAGTGATTCTGCAAGTATGAGAAGCATGATGGTGGTGATGTCTTATTAGGGGATGATAGGAAGGCAAAAATAATTCGATGTGGAAAAGTGAAGTTTAAGCTACACTTTGGAAGGATTAGAACACTTCATGGTGTTCTTCATATTACTTCGTTAGCTAGAAATATGATTTTTGTAAGAAATATGGATGATGAAGGTGTAAAAATAATGTTTGAGAAAGATACCTGCAAGATGGTTTGGGGATCACTGGTATTAATGCGACGAGTTTGGATTGGAACTTTGTACAGGATTCAAGGTAGAATTATTATTGATGGGTGCAACAGTTATGTGTTTCTTGAAAGTGGAGTGGAAAGCCTAGCGGTATTTGGAGAAAAGACCATGTTATGGTATCAAAGGCTTGGAAATATCGGAGAGAAGGGCCTTTAGATACTGCATGGTAATGGTATGGCAGAAGGTATGTCTAATTTCTCTCTGGGTTTCGATTTCTGTGAAAATTGTGTATCTGGGAAGTAGAATTGAGTGATTTTTCCTTCTGGTTCTAAGAGGGTGAAAAAGATATTAGAGATTGTGCACAGTGATGTGTTGGGACCTTTTTCGGTTCCATCACTGGGAAAATTTGTGTACTATTTCTCATTCATAGATGAATTCTCAAGGAATACATGGATATATTTCTTGAGGAAGAAATATGAAGTCTTTGATAGATTTAAAGAATGTAAGGCTCTGGTGGAAAACCAGACAAAGAAGAAGATAAAAGTGTTGAGGGAAGATAATGGAGGAAAGTTCTACAAGAAGGAATTTGAAGAGTTTTGTAAGAAGTGTGGTATAGAATGGCAGAATACTACTCCATACACACCTCAACAAAATGGAGTTGCAGAAAGAATGAACATAACATTGCATGTTACCTGTTTAACAAATCACCTTCATGAACATTGGAGGATAAGACTCCACGTGAGGTATGGACTAGTAAGAAACCCGCTCTTTCACATCTGAGGGTATTTGGATGTGATGCATATGTACATGTTTCAAAGGATAAAAGGACCAAGTTGGATAATAAATCTGAAAGTTGCATCTTTATTGGGTATAAGGATGGTTTCAAAGGTTACAAGCTTTGGAACCCAGAAACAAGGAAGGTTGTGTATAGTCGAGATGTGGTGTTTAGAGAGGTGGAAGATGTTGTTAAACATGAATTACTACCAAATGAACCTTAGAATATATATTTTGAGCTAAAGGAGGATGAATGAGACTCTACAACAGAACAATATTTAGAAGAGGAAGATCCACAAACTTCAGCTGTGAGAAGATCAATTCTGGAAAGAAGGCAACCATAAAGGTAAAGTCCATCTGTTTTTTATTCAAATTTTGATTTAGCTCTCACTGATTATGATCCCAGAACTGTCATGGAGGTAGTGGATTCATGGGATGGAAAACTCTAGAAGGAGTCCATGGTTCATGAAATGGCATCCTTTCACAAAAATGAGGCATGGGGTCTGGTGGAGTTGTCGGCTAGAAGGAAGCCCATTGGGAGAAAATAGGTGTTTAAGAAGAAGATGAATGTAGAAGGAAATCTAGAGAAATACAAATATTGGTTGGTAGAAAAAGGTTATTCCTAGGTGTCGGGAATTGATTTTGGTGATATTTTTCTCCTGTTTCCAAGGCTACTTTTATTAGATTATTTTAATCTGTTGTTGTTACATTTGGTTTTGAGGTATAAAACATGGATGTGAAGACAAAATTTCTTCGCACGGATCTGGAAGAGGATATCTACTTGAAGCAACCTGAAAGCTTTACAGTGAAGGGTAAGAAAGAACTGGTATGCAGGTTAAAAAATTCTCTTTATGGGTTAAAAATTTCACCAAGGATTTGGTATCAGAAATTCGATACCTATATTTGGAGACTTGGCTTCACCAAAAGCAAAGAGGATCACTCTATATATTTTAAATTAATTGGTGACTATGTTATTTATTTGGTCTTGTATGTGGATGATATGTTGTTGGTTTAAAATGACAAAGAAATTATCCAATATTTAAAGATCCAATTATTCTCCAAATTCAACATGAAGGATCTTGGTGCCACAGATATATTTTTGGCATGGAAGTTAAGAGATATTTGGAAAGAGGAATATCTGGTTAAACCAGAGGAAGTATGTCAAGACAATATTGCATAGGTTAAATATGCAGGATAGTAAACCGGTGAAGGTTCCTATTCCTGTAGGTGTAAAGTTATTTGCTGAACAATGTACCAAGACACAAGAAGAAGAGGAGGATATGTCTTGTGTTCCATATGCAAGTGTAGTGGGTAGCTTGATGTATGCAATGGTCTGTAATAGAATAGACATTGCACATGCAATGGGAGTATTGAGCAGGTTTATGTCAAAACCAGGGAAGGAGCATTAGACAATAGTGAAGCAGGTTTTTAGATATTTGTGTGGCACTAGTGATTATGGTTTGTGCTACTATGGAAGATCGGGACTGGACAGAGTTTTGGAAATCCATTTTTTTGTTGATACATAATGGGCTGGAGATCTGGACCAAAGAAGATCTACAAGTGGGTATGTGTTTAGCCTATTTGAAGGTGTAGTTAGTTGGATGAGTAAAATATAGTCTGTAGTGCCTCTTTCAACTACAGAGGCAAAATACATGGCAGCCACTCATGCAATTAAGGAAGCAATTTGGTTGCAAAGATTGTGTTCAAGTATGGGGTTGGTGTAGCGATTTATAAGGATAGAATTTGATAGCCAAAGTGAAATTTTCTTGGCTAATAACCCATATTATCATTCAAAGACAAAACACATTGATGTTCAATATCACTTTGTGATATATATGGTTGAGGATAAAAAGGTGTTGCTAGTAAATGTGGACACTTTGAAGAATGGTTCAGATACATTGACAAAGCCTGTGAGCACTCATAAGTTCTCTTGGAGTAGATAAATAGTAGGTTTTGCAGGGCTGGACTAATGACTAAGTTATCCTATGCCCCCCTGTGGAAAGAAAACCACAAGTAGGATAATGTTGGGTGTGTTTTATATTCTTTCCACGAATAGCCGCACATGCCTATGGTTTTGTGCATGGGTTTGCACATGGTTTTGGGGCATGGTATTTTTTTTCCCCTAGTATTTTTTAGTTATAGTCAAAGGAACTATGGTTATGTTATAATCTAGGGTTAATGGATTGGGATTTATGAATGCTTCGACATGTATATATATGTGTTGTAACACTAAAAGGAATATAATGAAAAATCAAGCTGGTAGTTCCGATTTGGGATCCAGGGGAAAAATGTCTATTATGTATGTTTTATGTTTTATGCTCTCATTATTGTTTATTTTATATTTTTAAGAATTCATTTGCAGATATTTTATGTACAGGGTTAAAACCTACAGTTGCAAGCATATCGAGCTAGCCAAAAGTGGCATGGTATGACTAGCCAACATCCAGTGCCTTCGCAACCTGTTGTTTTTCACTCGACATAGCCATCAGGACCATCTCGTCAAGGACCTTATCCTTTTTTGGTGTCTCTCCCAATATTTTTCAATGAGGAAAAATTCTCCCAAGCCTTAATCATCTAGGAGTCATTCCGTCAAGCCATTATGCCTCATATCAGATACCATTTTTAGCTCCCCAATCTAGATTATTTTTTGTGCCTGTTATGGCTACGTTGAGTTTACCCAATTTGACCCTAGGGATCCTAGTCTGGTACATTGGTCCCCCACCAAATGCTCCACCTGGTAAAATTAAACCATATAATTCTTTGACCCCAGTTCAACAAGTCACCATGACCCCTCCTATTTCTTCAGTACCACATCCACCTCAACAGGAATCTACTCCTGTTGCGAAAGCATCTGGTGAGGGAGGAAAAGCCAAAATGAAGAAACCTAAGGACAAGGCTCCCCAAAAAACTACAACTCCACCTAATCTGCCACATCCGTGCACTTTGTGTGATGTTGTTGGGAATGCTACCCATAATTATCCTAAAATTCCTCATCTCAAACTTGTGGTCAACGAAACGTTTCCTGAATCTGACATCCTAGAGGTCCATGTTACCTTACCTGATTCAACTAAAAAAATCAAATCATTGTGCATGAATCACCCTTGTGATTTATGTGATCATCCCGACCATTATTCCCATCATTATGCCCATCTCGATGACTTTCGCGATACCCTTTAGGAAATTCGTGAAATAGAGGCCACATGTAGTCGATCGTCTACTCCTCGACTTGTGATTTTTGCTTCACCACAATAGGAGGATTGTTTTTCACCTTTTGTAATACCTACCCCCGATGTCAAGATTACAGTCTCTTCAGTCGCTATCCTCTATCTGTCGTCATCCATGACATCCACTAAGGAATACCCCTTCGAGGCTTCCCATAATTCTTCTATGGAACCACCTTCGTCAAAAACCCTCGTGTCAACATTAATAGATGTTTCATCTACTATCTCTTCTTCTACCCATAGTAGCGATGCGTATGTGAACCATATTTATAATGATAATGTGCCAGGTAGTTCCACTGAATCATGTGGTCTCCCTTCCTCTAGACTACCCATATTCCATTCAAATGAAGACATCATGGAATCTATGACCACCCCTGATTTTCCTTGGGATGATATGCACCATCATGTGTATTTCCTTCCACAGTAGACCCATGACCAACATGTTGTGGATTCCAAAGACTTCATCCATAGTGAGATCGATTGGTTATGTAACCCCTTACTTCTAACCATATATACCTTTTGGAAATTACATTGACACCCAATGTTTGGGTAAGGAGGCACCTGTTGGGTGTGGAGCTTGATTATCTCATTTATTTTGTATCACACCGTTGGAAACCTGTACCTTAATGGGGCGGCAATGCCACCCATAATTAAAGGATGTCTAGGGGGTCTAGGGGGGGCGACAACGACTTTATGGAGCCCCCCGCTGGCGGGGGGGTTTCGGGGGCAGCGCCCTCGAAGCTAAAAATAGATGTAAAATTGCCTTGTAAAAGTATAGTAATTTCTATTCAATATAGGTCGTTCATTAGGCAGATGATCTGATGGTAGAAGTTATGTTTAGTTTAGGGTTTTTTTCCCTAGAAGGAAACCCCTTGCTTTGTATGAGGGTATTTTATTGTGGCTGTGTATTGTATGTGTATTCTCAGAGCGAGAAAGAGATAGGGAGACTGTGAAAGAGAACAAAGGATATTACAGCAGATCTATTGTAGGTTGTGTCTCTTCATTTTTCTGGATAATACAAAGGACAGACTGGTCGTTCAAGGTGGACGTAGCCCAAACTAGATGAACCACGTATATTTGTGTCCCTCTGGTTTTATTTGTTTTCTGTGCTTGTGTTTTCTGCATATTTTATGTGTTGCATTGCTCTGTAATATATAATTTTATAACAACTGGTATCAGAGCTGAAGGTCTATTTGGCTGATAAACTTGCAGGAAAGAAGGGTTCCTTGTTCGAGTGGGAGAAATGGCAGAATATCGTAAGTTTAGGGTCGAGAAATTTAACGGCCAAAACTTCCCACTGTAGAAGATGTAGATGGAAGATTATCTTTATCAGAAATATTTGTACCTACCATTGAGTAGAAAAACAAAGAAGCTAACGTCTATGATAGATGCAGAATGGGAGATTCTCGATAGAAAGGCACTCGGAACAATACGGTTGTGCCTCGCGGCATTGGTAGCCTTCAATATTTCGAGGGAAACAGCAATAGAGGGTTTGATTAAGATATTGGAGAAATTATATGAAAAATCGTCGGCCTCAAACAAGGTATTTTGTATGAAATGTTTATTTAATATGAAGATGTTGGAAGGTGGATCTATTGTAGACCATTTAAATTATTTTAATACAGTTACCAGTCAGTTAAGTTCTGTAGGGGTAAACTTTGATGATGAAGTTAGGGCTCTTTTATTTTTGTGCTCATTACCAGAAATCTAGAATGGTTTAGTTATGGCCATTAGTAACTCTGTCTCCGGATATAGTACTTTAAAGTTTGATGATGTTGTCGGTGCTATCCTTAGCGAGGAAATGCGAAATAAAAGCTCCGGTGAGACATCGGGTAATGCATTCAGTGCATAGTCTAGGGGAAGAAAAATGGAATGAGGAAAGAACTCAGGATATCACAATAAATCAAGGAAAGGTAGATCGAAGTCCAGATTGGGGATAGTGTGCTGGAAATGTGGAAAGAAAGACTGTAGATCTCGGAAGGGAAAAGAAGGAGATGCACAGTAAGAAAACAATCATGAAAAAAATGTGATAGGTGATGTGTTATAAGATGATTTGATTCTTTCTTTCGAAAATGTTACTAATTCTTGTGTGGTAGATTCACGGGCCTCATTCCATGCCACACCTGATAAGAAATATTTTCATGACTATGTTCAAGGAGATTTTGGACAGGTCCGTTGGGGTGATGATAAACCCTGTAAAATTGTTAGAATGGGTAAAGTTCTTGTAAAATAACAAAATGGAAACCAATGGCTATTAAAGGAGGTAAGGCATGTTCCAGATCTGAAGAAAAATCTGATTTCAATAGGGTATTTAGGCAGTGAAGGTTGTGTGACAAATTTCACAGATAAAACTTGGAAGGTCACCAAAGGAGCCCTAGTAATAGCAAAAGGTGCAAAGGTTGGTACATTGTATTTATGCAATGGTATTTCTAACTTTTTTAATGCTTTAAATTCTAAAGGAGTAGATGCAACATTATGGCATCATAAGCTTGGACACATGAGTGAGAAGGGGATGAAGATTCTTCACTCAAGAAATTTGTTGTCGGGTTTGAAGAATGTTGATTTTGGATTTATGTGAAAAATGCATTTATGGAAAACATAAGAGAGTCATATTTCTCAGAGTTGGGAAATAAAATAAGAGCGAAAAAATAGAGCTTGTGCATACAAATATATGGGGACCTGCTCAGGTATCATCTCTCAGTGGCTCTCATTATTATGTTACTTTTATTGATGATGCAACTATAAATGCTTGGATTTATTGTATTTAGAATAAATATGATGTATTTGATACTTTCAAGAAATGGAAAGCTTTCGTTGAGATTGAGATAGGAAAGAAGTTGAAGTGTCTCAGATCAGAAAATGGAGGTGAATATTGCAGCAAAGAGTTTGATAGGTAACGTTCAGAGCATGGAATTTGCCGAGAGAAGACAGTTCCAAGAACACCACAAGAAAATGGTGTGTCAGAAAGGATGAACAGAACAATCATGGAGCATGCAAGGTGCATGAGATTGCATGCAATATTTCCTTTACAATTTAGGGTAGATGTTGTAGATATTGTTGTTTATCTAATAAAGAGAGGTCCTTTAAGTTCCTTGGATGGTGGTATTCCAGAGGAAGCATGGATAGGTAAAAAGTTAAACTACTATTTTTTAAAGCATTTTGGTTGTGAGGCCTTTTTCCATATTAATAAAGAAAATAGAAAAAAGCTTGAGGCAAAATCAAATAAATGTACCTTTATTGGATATGGTGTTAATGATTTTAGTTATCAATTATATGATTATGAAAATCACAAAATCATTAGGAGAAGAGATGTAATATTCAATGAAAAGGTATTGTATAAGAATCAGTTGCAGGAAAAGAAATAGGAAAAAAAAAACAAATAATACATAGTTCTTGATGAGATCACTGAAAAAGTAAAGGTGCCTGAAAATAATAATAATCAACAACCACAACAATAGCAACCACCACAACATAAACAGGCACCTCAAACACCTGGAAGTGGTGTTATAAGATCTACTAGGATAAGTAGACCCCCTAAATGATACTCTCCTTCATTATATTATTTATTGTTGACGGATTTTGGTGAACCTGAATGTTATGAAGAAGCAATGAAGGTTGAAGTAGGAAGAAGTGGGAGTTAGCCATGGAAGAAGAGATGGACTCCTTAATGCATAACTTGGTGAGGTTGCCTGCAGGTAAAACTACATTGCAGAATAAATGGGTTTACAGGCTGAAGGAATAAGATGGAGGAAAAAATAGGTACAAAGATAGACTTGTGGTGAAGGGGTTTGCACAAAATAAAGGTATTGATTTTGATGAAATATTTTCTCCTGTTGTTAATATGACTTCAATTAGAACTATTTTAAGTCTTGTAGCAGCACAAGATTTACATCTTAAATAGTTAGATGTAAAAAAAACATTTCTGGAAAGAAGGATATGAGGTCAAAGGGAAAGAAACATTATTGTTCGGGTTAAATCAGAGCTTGTATGGCTTAAAACATGCTCCAAGGCAGTGGTATCTGAAATTTGACAGGTTTATGTTTGAACAAGGTTATATTAGATGTCACTCTAATCATCTGAAAAAGCAAAATGATGGCAGCTATATTATATTGTTATTGTATGTAGATGACATTATTGTTGCAGGGTCTAACATGCAGGAAATAAATGTGCTCAAAGGAAAATTGGCAAATTCATTTGCGATGAAGGATTTGGAAGCTGCAAAACAAATCTTTGGTATGAGAATAACTAGAGACAGGAAAAATCACAAATTAGCACTATCTCAGAATGAGTACATACAAAAGGTGTTGAAAATATTTAATATGCATAATGAAAAACCAGTTAGTACACCTTTTGCTAGCCATTTCAAACTTAGTAAGGAGATGTGCCCTAAGACCCAAGAAGAAATGGACTATACGTCTAAATTTCCATATGCATCATTAGTTGGAAGCCTAATGTATGCAATGGTCTGCACAAGGCCTGATATTTCACATGCAGTGGAAGTTTTAAGTAGGTACACAAATAATCCAAGAAAAGAACATTGGATGGCAGTGAAATGGATTCTCATATATCTGAGAGGTACCACAAATCAAGCATTATGCTTTGGTGGTTCAAACATTGCTCTACAAGGATATGTTGATGCAGATATGGCAGGTGACAGAGATAACAGGAGGAGCACTACAGGATATGTATTTACTGTAGGTGGAACAACTGTCAGTTGGGTTTCAAAAATCCATTGTTGTTGCACTTTTGACAATAGAATCAGAGTATGTTGCTGCTACAGAGGCTAGTAAAGAAATGATTTGGTTACAAAGTTTTATGGATGAATTGGGTAAGAAGAATGATATGGGTACGTTATACATTGATAGCCAAAGTGTCATTCATCTTGCAAAGAACTGAGCATTTCATTCTAGGACTAAACACATACAGCTCAAGTTCCATTTCATACGGTCAATATTGGAAGATGGACAATTGAAGCTCGAAAAGATACACACTAGCCAGAATCCTGCAGATATGCTAACAAAAGTTGTAACCAAGGAAAAAATAAGATTATGCTCAGTTTCAATTAGTCTTCAAGGATGACGATGAAGATGAGAAACATCCAGGTCCAAAGAGGAGTCATTTTCCAGCAAATGAAGCAGCGGTGGAGTTGCTACAATCAGTCTCCAAGTGGGATATTGTTGGGTGGAGCCTAATTATCTTGTTTATTTTGTATCACAGCGTTGGACCCCTGTACCTTAATGGGGCAGCAACACTGCCTGTAATTAAACGTTGTCTGGGGGGTCTAGGGGGGGTAGCTACAACTTTATGGAGCCTCCCCTGCCAGTGGGATTTCGGGGGCAGTGCCCCCGAAGCTAAAAATAGATGTAAATTTGCCTTGTAAAAGTATAGTAATTTCTAGTCAATCTGGGCCATTCATTTGGCGGATGATCTAACTGTAGAAGTTATGTTTAGTTTAGGGTTTTTTTCCCTAGAAGGAAACCCCTCACTTTGTATGAGGGTATTGTATTGCGGCTGTGTATTGTATGTGTATTCTCAGAGAGAGAAACAGATAGGGAGATTGTGATAGAGAACAAAGGATATTATTACGGATGTGCTGTAGGTTGTGTCTCTTCATTTTTCTGGATAATACAAAGGAAGGACTGGTTGTTCAGGGTGGACGTAGCCCAAACTGGGTGAACCACATATATCTGTGTCTCTATGGTTTTATGTGTTTTGTGTGCTTGTGTTTTCCACATATTTTATGTGTTGCATTGCTCTGTAATAAATACTTTTCTAACAACACCCATATTTGAGATTTAAGGAGAAACAATTCTCCCCAACCCTCCTAGTGCATATGATAGTCTTGAATCTAGTACCATTATTATTCCCCATTTAGAATAACCTCTATAGTCGCATATCACTTCATATCACTCTAGGGATGATCCACTTATTCCTTCCTTCATCTTAGATCAACAACCTAGTCCCTTAGACATTGTTGTTGACCAACCACATTTTTTTCTAGGTGAGCACTAGTTCATTATCTCTAAAGCCACTCTTTGGTATAGTGACATCATATATGTGAACCAAGAAATTTAGTCCACTTGATTCATATATGCAATTCCAAATGATATTGGTAATCCACTATTTCCTTTCTCTAACTATATATATCCATTCTTCCCATAAGAAAATAAGAATAACATAATCAAATAGTGAACCACATCATCAAAATGTGTTTAGAGTCCACTATTCTAAATACATTTGGAATTTCCATAGCATGCTTGGGGGCACCTCTACCAATATATATCCTCACCGCCCTCTATAGGATTAGTTCCTATGAGACTTAATGCTTGAATCCATTACTTCAGCACTTGGAACATCATGGCACTACACAAACTCCTCTAGTTGAGGGCATCATTCCCACCTTTAGCATACCACATCACTCCCCTCCATCACATATTTTTGGGGGTAGTATCCCATTCTTGGGGGCATGATGGAACCTCTGGCCACCTTCTCACATGATTAACATAAGTCTTGGCCTAGACCCCATCGATCTAGGTATGGTAAACTATCCTCCCATTCCTTGGATATTTTGTCCTATCAACCTCTCTAGTGAACCATATATCGTAGATGCTTGATACCATACCTTCAAACATTCTACTTTATGTGATACCATACTTACCACTTGGTCCTCATGTTTTACTTAGTGGTGGGGATGATTCTAGACCTTCTCTAGTAGTTCATTCCTATATTCCTTCCTTACCTTAATTCTTCACCATGAACCATCCTTCCAAGAAGCATTAAGGCCACCTTTAGGAAATTAAGGTCACAAAAATGAAAGTCGTAGATCTTGTTTCTATCATTATTTTTGTGCGCTACGATCTCCACAATATTTAGGGCCTTCTCCTCCTCTCCAAATTCACCACAAATCACTTAGCAAATGAATTAAATTCAAGGGAAAACACCCTTGTATAAGAGAACCCCCAAATTTCCTGTCATTAATTGAAACCAAACCATAGCTCGGTTTGATGATCCATCAGCACCATTGGAAATATCTCACCAGGAACTATAATGGGTCTTATTTTATTTTTGGTGATTTGACACTTCACTCGAAAGCCATTTTTTCCATTAAGTGACACTTTTCCACCATTAAAACTGAATTTCTTCATATGAGCTGCTTTAACTTTGGCAAAAATTTTCTTTTTATTTGTCGTCTCATGTGTTGATTTTTGAAATGGGTAACCACCTTTTTTCTCATGTTTTTATGGTCCCCCTAGGCCTACCCTGTGTGGCAGCATCATCGAGTCATCCTTGTTCAGATTATCTGAATTGAGTCATCATCGCATTCATGGATTCTGTTGCAAGTCCTTGTATCTCCTATTACATTATTCCATCCCTATTTGTGTCACATTCATCATGTGTTTCCCATTATGGCCTCTAGTCATACTGCCCCTCATCCCCTCTACAGTCAAGTCAGTCACTACTAGGTCCACCATGCCTTTTATGCTATGAACAGGGAATTCGTCTGTCTCCTACTTAGTATCCCCTTCTTCCATCATTATCTCTTGTGTCAGTCCATCGGTCACTTTACTATGATCCCTTGTGCCTTAGTTGAGGACTTATCATTGCCTCACCTATGGTGGGCATCCTTTAGTCGACATCAATACATTCATTCCAGAAGGCAGGTCTAGAGGGATGTGTACCTTGGTTTCAGCTTCCATTCTTGTTCGGTGCCTCGGATCAGGCAAATGGAATCCTCATTGCCCTTTGAATTGGTTGTTTCTCATCTACTAGACCTCAGCTCACTATCGCATGGTTTAGATTCATATACTTGATGGTCTGGTGATCTAGCAGATTGTACTAGTGATTCTTGGGTGTGTTTGATATGTTTCATACCTTATGAGGGGGTGGCCCTTCGAGTAGCCCCCTACTTGCACGAATGACCTCAAATTGTCCTATAGTCTCAAATGCAATTCTGCAGATTTGATGGGTTTGGTTTCAGTTGCTTGCAGCACCCACAACATGCATTTCTCATTCAGATGATCCATTCATATCTTCACAATCCTTTCATGTTCAGCAGAGCTTCTTTGATTTTTCTACCCACCCCCGCTCCCCATGTTATATGGAGGGGGAAATATTTATGTCTCATGTACTCAGATGTTATTGTATTTAGTCTTGGCACATGTTTTTCTAGGTGCATTATGTATATGGGATCCATTGTATTATTTTCTAGCCCACTGATGGCAACATGTCATGTATCATGTATTATACATTTTGTAGCTCATTCCCACATTTTTGGGCTCACAATTATTCTTTGTACTTTATCATATCAGGAAGTATGGGTATGCCTTCCCTGCCTCATTGAGAACATGTACTCCAACATAAAAGGACACTTATATCACTTTTTAGGTCTCTCCCCTTAGTTATTGTGCTCTCTCACTTCGCCTCACTCAGATCTCTCTCTCACTCCCCTTCGGTCTCTAGTGGTTGTGTTCTTACAACGTACTTTGGTCATACAATTTTCTCCTGATGCTTGCACGTTGGGGGGAAATCTATTATCACCAAAAATTGGTCATCTAACTATCTCTAATTAGATGGATCGAAGAACGCCATGTAAGATCAATTGTACCATAGTAAATTTCTTTCACTATAAGAAATAATTTAATAAACCACATTTTATTAAGTTATTTCTGGTTAAAACTAGAAACCCCGTGAGGGATATTAACCAAATCCTTATTTATTTGATTTTCCTCTAGGAATAATTAATTAAATCATTGTTTAAATAATATTCCTAGTCATATTTAACCCAATTATGAGAAATAATTAGATAAATCATTTTTTATCTTATTTTGTTTCTAGGAATAATTAATTAATAATTATTTAGTTATTATTTCCTATTAAATTTTAATAAATCACCTAGGAATAATTAAACAAATAATTATTTGTTCATTATTCTTTAACCACATTCATGAAATTATAAATAAATCATTTATTTTATTATTATTTTTGAATAAAGGTATTTGACCAATTTAAATACACTTTCCCTCCAACAAAATATAATAAAATATTCCAAGCTATTAGATCTAGATTTTGGTTAATAATATTTTATTAGTCTCCATTATTGAGGGTAATTCAATATTTTGTTATAAATAGGAGCTTTTTTCCCATTCATTCTTCACTTTGATCTTTTTAATTGTTGTTATTATTTTGTTTTTCCATTTCATCTCCCACTTGAGTTCAACACATGCTTTGGGTTTTTTACACCATTGAGAGAGAGAAATTTCTGAAGCTGAAGCATTGAGGAAAACCAAGAACCCATCTCATTGAGAGGGATTGGTAACATATAATTGTTTCATTCACCAGGTGGTATAATATAAGAAATCATTCTTGAATCTTGTCTCGTCTATTGGATACTTGGAGTTATTTTTTGCATCAGTTACTATTTCTTTTTGTTGTTTAACTACTTTTACTACATAGATTTGGGTTTTTTCAGGATTCTTTTCTAATTTTCTATTGCAAATCTGTTGTTAGGGATATTCATCAAACATAGCTAAAGTAGGATCCTTTCGTACACTTGCGATAAAATTTTACACTAAAAAAGGGCATGGAGGATGGCTACGATTGACAGTGGATTTTCCTAACCTTTCCATTTTGGATAACCATACTGATTGTGGGTTTGTAATATTCCCAAATGGGAAAAGTAGGAATATAGTGAAAAATGTTGGAACAACAGTGTTAATAATCATATAAAAGTAGGAGGCCAATATTGATACCTTCCAATCATAAAATCAGCAGCAAAATATGAATAATACATGGGCCATAAAATGTAGAACAAGATATAACAAGCCTCCAATGGACAAAACCCTCAAAAGAGGTGTTGCTACTATATATCAAAATGTCGGAACACTACTACAGTGCAGTTTTAAAATAACCGCTACAACAAAATGAATACACAAATATCATGGGCTGATATATTCCTCAAAAGATAGATATAATACAGATATGGGCACTATACAACCTCTAATGAAGAACCCCTCAAAAAGGTTTTCATAAATACATCATGTACAAGATGAGAATCTAAGCCCTTGGGCTAAAGATACATTGTAACATATAGATCTAGAAAGTGTGGCTGATCTGATATAAGAAATAATGTAGCCTCCTCCAATAGATCTCCTAGATGAAAGGTTGATCCCTCCTCTAGCAAACCTTCTCTCCAAATGGTGTACTGAAACCACTCTGCAACTCCTCCCTCAAAATAACACAGATCTGGAATGAAAATGCACTGTAGGTGAAAATAAATAAGTGGCTTGATGCCAAGATATTAAAATATGCTCAAGGGCCTTCTTTACTCTCCTTCCAATGGAAAGGAACCCCTATCCATTGAAAATAAGTAATTAAGTGACCCAAATGTGGTATCCACTACTGCAACATGTAAAACAACTCAACCCTCAACAAGATCTGTGCTATAGATGTAAGATGAAGCTTGGCCTTAAGCCTGAATGTGGAAGTGAAGTACAATGTTATACCAAGAGGCCTATCAAGGATAGAGGTGGGATTCCCGACCAGGAACACCCAGTGCTAAACAACACTTGCAATCTTAGCTAAACAACCAAAGAAAGCTATGTGTCTAAATAGACCATTTATCAAAATATAAAATACATCAACCTAAATAATATGGCTGTCATCCTCTTCCTTTTATAACATATGAGCTTCCAAACCATAAGCCCCATTAATTTATGACCCTACTTCCATGCAAGGTGTATCCATATAAAACTATGTTGTCCCTCATTAAATGCCACTCCTCCATGCCAACGTTATTGATTTGATCAAAGTTGACCCAGTCAAGATATTCCAACCCCTTTTTACACCTAAGGGTACTCAATTAAGTTGTTGAGATGTTTTCCTTTCACATTGGCATTGATTTATTCATTATTAAGGAGACTTATGGACCTCCATTTTCCTCTTATTCATTAAACAAGAAATAAAAACAAAAATTAATATTCCAACTAGCTCATGGCTAATTGGGAATATTACAGTCCTCCCTTCCCAAATGTTGCTTGTCCTCAAGCAACTAACAAGGTGAGTGCTACAACTCTTCTCCTCCATCATTTTTGACACAATCATGTCATAAGCTTCCCTCATAAGCTAAGTGTCTCCCAATCCATCCCTCCATGAAATACTCCTCCAAAGTTCTCATGAGATGCAAATGATCCATCCCACAAGGAAGCAATAGATCCCAAGAAACAAACATGGTTTGCCCAATGTTCTCCCTAAAACATGTAGCATAATGAATATGGAAAATCTCTCTCCCATAAGGCACATATAATCCTCCCATCCTTCCTCCAATCATTCCCATAAAAATAATAAGTACA